>OZ012738.1:234989593-235138948 GCA_963859935.3 Lathyrus sativus
TTGTGCAAGTGTTTTGCTCTATCATCCCTTTGGTGGTGGTAGCTGGTTTTAGTTAGCTCCATCATCCTTATGGTGGTGTGTCTATCATCTTGTTGATGTCAGATTATGCGAGTGTTTTCTCTATCATCCTTTTGGTGGTAGTAGCCGGTGTGAGTTCGCTCCATCAGCCTTTTGGTGGGGGGTCTTTCAGCTTTTTGATGTCAGATTGTGCGAGTTTTTGCAATATCATCTTTTGGTGGTAATAGCCAGTGTGAATTCGCTTCGTCATGCTTTTGGTGGCGGGTCTGTCATCTTAGTGATGTCAGATTGTGCGAGTGTTTTGCTCTATCATCCTTTTGGTGGTAGTAGCCGGTGTGAGTTTGCTTCATCATCTGTTTGGTAGTGGGCCTGTCATCTTGTTGATGTCAGATTGTGCAAGTGTTTTGCTCTATCATCCCTTTGGTGGTGGTAGCTAGTGTGAGTTAGCTCCATCATCCTTATGGTGGTGGGTCTTTCAGCTTGTTGATGTTAGATTGTGCGAGTTTTTGCAATATCATCTTTTGGTGGTAGTAGCCGGTGTAAATTCGGTTTGTCATCCTTTTGGTGGGGGGTATGTCATCTTAGTGATGTCAGATTGGGCGAGTGTTTTGCTCTATCATCCTTTTGGTGGTAGTAGCCGGTGTGAGTTGGCTCCATCATCCGTTTGGTAGTGGGTCTGTCATCTTGTTGTTGTCAGATTGTGCAAGTGTTCTGCTCTATCATCCCTTTGGTGGTGGTAGCTGGTTTGAGTTAGCTCCATCATCCTTATGGTGGTGTGTCTATCATCTTGTTGACGTCAGATTATGCGAGTGTTTTCTCTATCATCCTTTTGGTGGTAGTAGCCGGTGTGAGTTCGCTCCATCAACCTTTTGGTGGTGGGTCTTTCAACTTTTTGATGTCAGATTGTGCGAGTTTTTGCAATATCATCTTTTGATGGTAGTAGCCGGTGTGAATTCGCTCCGTCATCCTTTTGGTGGCGGGTATGTCATCTTAGTGATGTCAGATTGGGCGAGTGTTTTGCTCTATCATCCTTTTGGTGGTAGTATCCGGTGTGAGTTCGCTCCATCATCCGTTTGGTAGTGGGTCTGTCATCTTGTTGATGTCAGATTCTGCAAGTGTTTTGCTCTATCATCCCTTTGGTGGTGGTAGCTGGTTTGAGTTAGCTCCATCATCCTTATAGTGGTGTGTCTATCATCTTGTTGACGTCAGATTATGCGAGTGTTTTCTCTATCATCCTTTTGGTGGTAGTAGCCAGTGTGAGTTCGCTCCATCAACCTTTTGGTGGTGGGTCTTTCAGCTTTTTGATGTCAGATTGTGCGAGTTTTTGCAATATCATCTTTAGGTGGTAGTAGCCGGTGTGAATTCGCTCCGTCATGCTTTTGGTGGCGGGTCTGTCATCTTAGTGATGTCAGATTGTGCGAGTGTTTTTCTCTATCATCCTTTTGGTGGTAGTAGCCGGTGTGAGTTCGCTTCATCATCCGTTTGGTAGTGGGTCTGTCATCTTGTTGATGTCAGATTGTGCAAGTGTTCTGCTCTATCATCCCTTTGGTGGTGGTAGCTGGTTTGAGTTAGCTCCATTATCCTTATGGTGGTGTGTCTATCATCTTGTTGACGTCAGATTATGTGAGAGTTTTCTCTATCATCCTTTTGGTGGTAGTAGCCGGTGTGAGTTCGCTCCATCAGCCTTTTGGTGGTGGGTCTTTCAGCTTTTTGATGTCAGATTGTGCGAGTTTTTGCAATATCATCTTTTGGTGGTAGTAGCCGGTGTGAATTTGCACCGTCATCCTTTTGGTGGCGGGTATGTCATCTTAGTGATGTCAGATTGGGCGAGTGTTTTGCTCTATCATCCTTTTGGTGGTAGTAGCCGGTGTGAGTTCGCTCCATCATCCGTTTGGTAGTGGGTCTGTCATCTTGTTGATGTCAGATTGTGCAAGTGTTTTGCTATATCATCTCTTTGGTGGTGGTAGCTGGTTTGAGTTAGCTCCATCATCCTTATGGTGGTGTGTCTATCATCTTGTTGACGTCAGATTATGCGAGTGTTTTCTCTATCATCCTTTTGGTGGTAGTAGCCGGTGTGAGTTTGCTCCATCAGCCTTTTGGTGGTGGGTCTTTCAGCTTTTTGATGTCAGATTGTGCGAGTTTCTGCAATATCATCTTTTGGTGGTAGTAGCCGGTGTGAATTCTCTTCGTCATCGTTTTGGTGGCGGGTATGTCATCTTAGTGATGTCATATTGGGCGAGTGTTTCGCTCTAGCATCCTTTTGGTGGTAGTAGCCGGTGTGAGTTAGCTCCATCATCCATTTGGTAGTTGGTCTGCCATCTTGTTGATGTCAGATTGTGCAAGTGTTTTGCTCTATCATCCCTTTGGTGGTGGTAGCTGGTTTTAGTTAGCTCCATCATCCTTATGGTGGTGTGTCTATCATCTTGTTGATGTCAGATTATGCGAGTGTTTTCTCTATCATCCTTTTGGTGGTAGTAGCCGGTGTGAGTTCGCTCCATCAGCCTTTTGGTGGGGGGTCTTTCAGCTTTTTGATGTCAGATTGTGCGAGTTTTTGCAATATCATCTTTTGGTGGTAATAGCCAGTGTGAATTCGCTTCGTCATGCTTTTGGTGGCGGGTCTGTCATCTTAGTGATGTCAGATTGTGCGAGTGTTTTGCTCTATCATCCTTTTGGTGGTAGTAGCCGGTGTGAGTTCGCTTCATCATCTGTTTGGTAGTGGGCCTGTCATCTTGTTGATGTCAGATTGTGCAAGTGTTTTGCTCTATCATCCCTTTGGTGGTGGTAGCTAGTGTGAGTTAGCTCCATCATCCTTATGGTGGTGGGTCTTTCAGCTTGTTGATGTTAGATTGTGCGAGTTTTTGCAATATCATCTTTTGGTGGTAGTAGCCGGTGTAAATTCGGTTTGTCATCCTTTTGGTGGGGGGTATGTCATCTTAGTGATGTCAGATTGGGCGAGTGTTTTGCTCTATCATCCTTTTGGTGGTAGTAGCCGGTGTGAGTTGGCTCCATCATCCGTTTGGTAGTGGGTCTGTCATCTTGTTGATGTCAGATTCTGCAAGTGTTTTGCTCTATCATCCCTTTGGTGGTGGTAGCTGGTTTGAGTTAGCTCCATCATCCTTATAGTGGTGTGTCTATCATCTTGTTGACGTCAGATTATGCGAGTGTTTTCTCTATCATCCTTTTGGTGGTAGTAGCCAGTGTGAGTTCGCTCCATCAACCTTTTGGTGGTGGGTCTTTCAGCTTTTTGATGTCAGATTGTGCGAGTTTTTGCAATATCATCTTTAGGTGGTAGTAGCCGGTGTGAATTCGCTCCGTCATGCTTTTGGTGGCGGGTCTGTCATCTTAGTGATGTCAGATTGTGCGAGTGTTTTTCTCTATCATCCTTTTGGTGGTAGTAGCCGGTGTGAGTTCGCTTCATCATCCGTTTGGTAGTGGGTCTGTCATCTTGTTGATGTCAGATTGTGCAAGTGTTCTGCTCTATCATCCCTTTGGTGGTGGTAGCTGGTTTGAGTTAGCTCCATTATCCTTATGGTGGTGTGTCTATCATCTCGTTGACGTCAGATTATGCGAGAGTTTTCTTTATCATCCTTTTGGTGGTAGTAGCCGGTGTGAGTTCGCTCCATCAGCCTTTTGGTGGTGGGTCTTTCAGCTTTTTGATGTCAGATTGTGCGAGTTTTTGCAATATCATCTTTTGGTGGTAGTAGCCGGTGTGAATTTGCACCGTCATCCTTTTGGTGGCGGGTATGTCATCTTAGTGATGTCAGATTGGGCGAGTGTTTTGCTCTATCATCCTTTTGGTGGTAGTAGCCGGTGTGAGTTCGCTCCATCATCCGTTTGGTAGTGGGTCTGTCATCTTGTTGATGTCAGATTGTGCAAGTGTTTTGCTCTATCATCTCTTTGGTGGTGGTAGCTGGTTTGAGTTAGCTCCATCATCCTTATGGTGGTGTGTCTATCATCTTGTTGACGTCAGATTATGCGAGTGTTTTCTCTATCATCCGTTTGGTGGTAGTAGCCGGTGTGAGTTCGCTCCATCAGCCTTTTGGTGGTGGGTCTTTCAGCTTTTTGATGTCAGATTGTGCGAGTCTCTGCAATATCATCTTTTGGTGGTAGTAGCCGGTGTGAATTCGCTTCGTCATCCTTTTGGTGGCGGGTATGTCATCTTAGTGATGTTAGATTGGGCGAGTGTTTTGCTCTATCATCCTTTTGGTGGTAGTAGCCGGTGTGAGTTCGCTCCATCATCTGTTTGGTAGTGAGTCTGAAATCTTGTTGATGTCAGATTGTGCAAGTGTTTCGCACTATCATCCCTTTGGTGGTGGTAGCTAGTGTGAGTTAACTCCATCTTCCTTATGGTGGTGGGTCTTTCAGCTTGTTGATGTTAGATTGTGCAAGTGTTTTGCTCTATCATCCCTTTGGTGGTGGTAGCTGGTTTTAGTTAGCTCCATCATCCTTATGGTGGTGTGTCTATCATCTTGTTGATGTCAGATTATGCGAGTGTTTTCTCTATCATCCTTTTGGTGGTAGTAGCCGGTGTGAGTTCGCTCCATCAGCCTTTTGGTGGGGGGTCTTTCAGCTTTTTGATGTCAGATTGTGCGAGTTTTTGCAATATCATCTTTTGGTGGTAATAGCCAGTGTGAATTCGCTTCGTCATGCTTTTGGTGGCGGGTCTGTCATCTTAGTGATGTCAGATTGTGCGAGTGTTTTGCTCTATCATCCTTTTGGTGGTAGTAGCCGGTGTGAGTTCGCTTCATCATCTGTTTGGTAGTGGGTCTGTCATCTTGTTGATGTCAGATTGTGCAAGTGTTTTGCTCTATCATCCCTTTGGTGGTGGTAGCTAGTGTGAGTTAGCTCCATCATCCTTATGGTGGTGGGTCTTTCAGCTTGTTGATGTTAGATTGTGCGAGTTTTTGCAATATCATCTTTTGGTGGTAGTAGCCGGTGTAAATTCGGTCTGTCATCCTTTTGGTGGGGGGTATGTCATCTTAGTGATGTCAGATTGGGCGAGTGTTTTGCTCTATCATCCTTTTGGTGGTAGTAGCCGGTGTGAGTTGGCTCCATCATCCGTTTGGTAGTGGGTTTGTCATCTTGTTGTTGTCAGATTGTGCAAGTGTTCTGCTCTATCATCCCTTTGGTGGTGGTAGCTGGTTTGAGTTAGCTCCATCATCCTTATAATGGTGTGTCTATCATCTTGTTGACGTCAGATTATGCGAGTGTTTTCTCTATCATCCTTTTGGTGGTAGTAGCTGGTGTGAGTTCGCTCCATCAACCTTTTGGTGGTGGGTCTTTCAGCTTTTTGATGTCAGATTGTGCGAGTTTTTGCAATATCATCTTTAGGTGGTAGTAGCCGGTGTGAATTCGCTCCGTCATGCTTTTGGTGGCGGGTCCGTCATCTTAGTGATGTCAGATTGTGCGAGTGTTTTGCTCTATCATCCTTTTGGTGGTAGTATCCGGTGTGAGTTCGCTTCATCATCCGTTTGGTAGTGGGTCTGTCATGTTGTTGATGTCAGATTGTGCAAGTGTTCTGCTCTATCATCCCTTTGGTGGTGGTAGCTGGTTTGAGTTAGCTCCATTATCCTTATGGTGGTGTGTCTATCATCTTGTTGACGTCAGATTATGCGAGAGTTTTCTCTATCATCCTTTTGGTGGTAGTAGCCGGTGTGAGTTCGCTCCATCAGCCTTTTGGTGGTGGGTCTTTCAGCTTTTTGATGTCAGATTGTGCGAGTTTTTGCAATATCATCTTTTGGTGGTAGTAGCCGGTGTGAATTTGCACCGTCATCCTTTTGGTGGCGGGTATGTCATCTTAGTGATGTCAGATTGGGCGAGTGTTTTGCTCTATCATCCTTTTGGTGGTAGTAGCCGGTGTGAGTTCGCTCCATCATCCGTTTGGTAGTGGGTCTGTCATCTTGTTGATGTCAGATTGTGCAAGTGTTTTGCTCTATCATCTCTTTGGTGGTGGTAGCTGGTTTGAGTTAGCTCCATCATCCTTATGGTGGTGTGTCTATCATCTTGTTGACGTCAGATTATGCGAGTGTTTTCTCTATCATCCGTTTGGTGGTAGTAGCCGGTGTGAGTTTGCTCCATCAGCCTTTTGGTGGTGGGTCTTTCAGCTTTTTGATGTCAGATTGTGCGAGTTTCTGCAATATCATCTTTTGGTGGTAGTAGCCGGTGTGAATTCGCTCCGTCATCCTTTTGGTGGCGGGTATGTCATCTTAGTGATGTCAGATTGGGCGAGTGTTTTGCTCTATCATCCTTTTGGTGGTAGTAGCCGGTGTGAGTTCGCTCCATCATCCGTTTGGTAGTGGGTCTGTCATCTTGTTGATGTCAGATTGTGCAAGTGTTTTACTCTATCATCCCTTTGGTGGTGGTAGCTGGTTTGAGTTAGCTCCATCATCCTTATGGTGGTGTGTCTATCATCTTGTTGACGTCAGATTATGCGAGTGTTTTCTCTATCATCCTTTTGGTGGTAGTAGTCGGTGTGAGTTCTCTCCATCAACCTTTTGGTGGTGGGTCTTTCAGCTTTTTGATGTCTGATTGTGCGAGTTTTTGCAATATCATCTTTAGGTGGTAGTAGCCGGTGTGAATTCGCTCCGTCATGCTTTTGGTGGCGGGTCTGTCATCTTAATGATGTCAGATTGTGCGAGTGTTTTGCTCTATCATCCTTTTGGTGGTAGTAGCCGGTGTGAGTTCGCTTCATCATCCGTTTGGTAGTGGGTCTGTCATCTTGTTGATGTCAGATTGTGCAAGTGTTCTGCTCTATCATCCCTTTGGTGGTGGTAGCTAGTTTGAGTTAGCTCCATTATCCTTATGGGGGTGTGTCTATCATCTTGTTGACGTCAGATTATGCGAGAGTTTTCTCTATCATCCTTTTGGTGGTAGTAGCCGGTGTGAGTTCGCTCCATCAGCCTTTTGGTGGTGGGTCTTTCAGCTTTTTGATGTCAGATTGTGCGAGTTTCTGCAATATCATCTTTTGGTGGTAGTAGCCGGTGTGAATTCTCTCCGTCATCCTTTTGGTGGCGGGTATGTCATCTTAGTGATGTCAGATTGGGCGAGTGTTTTGCTCTATCATCCTTTTGGTGGTAGTAGCCGGTGTGAGTTCGCTCCATCATCCGTTTGGTAGTGGGTCTGTCATCTTGTTGATGTCAGATTGTGCAAGTGTTTTGCTCTATCATCCCTTTGGTGGTGGTAGCTGGTTTGAGTTAGCTCCATCATCCTTATGGTGGTGTGTCTATCATCTTGTTGACGTCAGATTATGCGAGTGTTTTCTCTATCATCCTTTTGGTGGTAGTAGCCGGTGTGAGTTCGCTCCATCAACCTTTTGGTGGTGGGTCTTTCAGCTTTTTGATGTCAGATTGTGCGAGTTTTTGCAATATCATCTTTAGGTGGTAGTAGCCGGTGTGAATTCGCTCCGTCGTGCTTTTGGTGGCGGGTCTGTCATCTTAGTGATGTCAGATTGTGCGAGTGTTTTGCTCTATCATCCTTTTGGTGGTAGTAGCCGGTGTGAGTTCGCTTCATCATCCGTTTGGTAGTGGGTCTGTCATCTTGTTGATGTCAGATTGTGCAAGTGTTCTGCTCTATCATCCCTTTGGTGGTGGTAGCTGGTTTGATTTAGCTCCATTATCCTTATGGTGGTGTGTCTATCATCTTGTTGACGTCAGATTATGCGAGAGTTTTCTCTATCATCCTTTTGGTGGTAGTAGCCGGTGTGAGTTCGCTCCATCAGCCTTTTGGTGGTGGGTCTTTCAGCTTTTTGATGTCAGATTGTGCGAGTTTTTGCAATATCATCTTTTGGTGGTAGTAGCCGGTGTGAATTTGCTCCGTCATCCTTTTGGTGGCGGGTATGTCATCTTAGTGATGTCAGATTGGGCGAGTGTTTTGCTCTATCATCCTTTTGGTGGTAGTAGCCGGTGTGAGTTCGCTCCATCATCTGTTTGGTAGTGGGTCTGTCATCTTGTTGATGTCAGATTGTGCAAGTGTTTTGCTCTATCATCTCTTTGGTGGTGGTAGCTGGTTTGAGTTAGCTCCATCATCCTTATGGTGGTGTGTCTATCATCTTGTTGACGTCAGATTATGCGAGTGTTTTCTCTATCATCCTTTTGGTGGTAGTAGCCGGTGTGAGTTTGCTCCATCAGCCTTTTGGTGGTGGGTCTTTCAGCTTTTTGATGTCAGATTGTGCGAGTTTCTGCAATATCATCTTTTGGTGGTAGTAGCCGGTGTGAATTCTCTCCGTCATCCTTTTGGTGGCGGGTATGTCATCTTAGTGATGTAAGATTGGGCGAGTGTTTTGCTCTAGCATCCTTTTGGTGGTAGTAGCCGGTGTGAGTTCGCTCCATCATCCGTTTGTTAGTTGGTCTGCCATCTTGTTGATGTCAGATTGTGCAAGTGTTTTGCTTTATCATCCCTTTGGTGGTGGTAGCTGGTTTGAGTTAGCTCCATCATCCTTATGGTGGTGTGTCTATCATCTTGTTGACGTCAGATTATGCGATTGTTTTCTCTATCATCCTTTTGGTGGTTTTTGCCGGTGTGAGTTCGCTCCATCATCCTTTTGGTGGTGGGTCTTTCAGCTTTTTGATGTCAGAATGTGCGAGTTTTTGCAATATCATCTTTTGGTGGTAGTAGCCGGTGTGAATTCGCTCCGTCATGCTTTTGGTGGCGGGTCTGTCATCTTAGTGATGTCAGATTGTGCGAGTGTTTTGCTCTATCATCCTTTTGGTGGTAGTAGCCGGTGTGAGTTCGCTTCATCATCTGTTTGGTAGTGGGTCTGTCATCTTGTTGATGTTAGACTGTGCAAGTGTTTTGCTCTATCATCCCTTTGGTGGTGGTAGCTAGTGTGAGTTAGCTCCATCATCCTTATGGTGGTGGGTCTTTCAGCTTGTTGATGTTAGATTGTGCTAGTTTTTGCAATATCATCTTTTGGTGGTAGTAGCCGGTGTGAATTCGCTCCGTCATCCTTTTGGTGGCGGGTATGTCATCTTAGTGATGTCACATTGGGTGAGTGTTTTGCTCTATCATCCTTTTCATGGTAGTAGCCGGTGTGAGTTCGCTCCATCATCCGTTTGGTAGTGGGTCTGTCATCTTGTTGATGTAAGATTGTGCAAGTGTTCTACTCTATCATCCCTTTGGTGGTGGTAGCTGGTTTGAGTTAGCTCCATTATCCTTATGGTGGTGTGTCTATCATCTTGTTGACGTCGGATTATGCGAGTGTTTTCTCTATCATCCTTTTGGTGGTAGTAGTCGGTGTGAGTTCGCTCCATCAGCCTTTTGGTGGTGGGTCTTTCAGCTTTTTGATGTCAGATTGTGCGAGTTTCTGCAATATCATCTTTTGGTGGTAGTAGCCGGTGTGAATTCGCTCTGTCATCCTTTTGGTGGCGGGTATGTCATCTTAGTGATGTCAGATTGGGCGAGTGTTTTGCTCTAGCATCCTTTTGGTGGTAGTAGCCGGTGTGAGTTCGCTCCATCATCCGTTTGGTAGTTGGTCTGCCATCTTGTTGATGTCAGATTGTGCAAGTGTTTTGCTCTATCATCCCTTTGGCGGTGGTAGCTGGTTTGAGTTAGCTCCATCATCCTTATGGTGGTGTGTCTATCATCTTGTTGACGTCAGATTATGCGAGTGTTTTCTCTATCATCCGTTTGGTGGTAGTAGCCGGTGTGAGTTCGCTCCATCATCCTTTTGGTGGTGGGTCTTTCAGCTTTTTGATGTCAGATTGTGCGAGTTTCTGCAATATCATCTTTTGGTGGTAGTAGCCGGTGTGAATTCGCTCCGTCATCCTTTTGGTGGCGGGTATGTCATCTTAGTGATGTCAGATTGGGCGAGTGTTTTGCTCTATCATCCTTTTGGTGGTAGTAGCCGGTGTGAGTTCGCTCCATCATCCGTTTGGTAGTGGGTCTGTCATCTTGTTGATGTCAGATTGTGCAAGTGTTTTGCTCTATCATCCCTTTGGTGGTGGTAGCTGGTTTGAGTTAGCTCCATCATCCTTATGGTGGTGTGTCTATCATCTTGTTGACGTCAGATTATGCGAGTGTTTTCTCTATCATCATTTTGGTGGTAGTAGCCGGTGTGAGTTCGCTCCATCAACCTTTTGGTGGTGGGTCTTTCAGCTTTTTGATGTCAGATTGTGCGAGTTTTTGCAATATCATCTTTAGGTGGTAGTAGCCGGTGTGAATTCGCTCCGTCATGCTTTTGGTGGCGGGTATGTCATCTTAGTGATGTAAGATTGGGCGAGTGTTTTGCTCTAGCATCCTTTTGGTTGTAGTAGCCGGTGTGACTTCGCTCCATCATCCGTTTGTTAGTTGGTCTGCCATCTTGTTGATGTCAGATTGTGCAAGTGTTTTGCTCTATCATCCCTTTGGTGGTGGTAGCTGGTTTGAGTTAGCTCCATCATCCTTATGGTGGTGTGTCTATCATCTTGTTGACGTCAGATTATGCGAGTGTTTTCTCTATCATCCTTTTGGTGGTAGTAGCCGGTGTGAGTTTGCTCCATCAGCCTTTTGGTGGTGGGTCTTTCAGCTTTTTGATGTCAGATTGTGCGAGTTTCTGCAATATCATCTTTTGGTGGTAGTAGCCGGTGTGAATTCTCTCCGTCATCCTTTTGGTGGCGGGTATGTCATCTTAGTGATGTAAGATTGGGCGAGTGTTTTGCTCTAGCATCCTTTTGGTGGTAGTAGCCGGTGTGAGTTCGCTCCATCATCCGTTTGTTAGTTGGTCTGCCATCTTGTTGATGTCAGATTGTGCAAGTGTTTTGCTTTATCATCCCTTTGGTGGTGGTAGCTGGTTTGAGTTAGCTCCATCATCCTTATGGTGGTGTGTCTATCATCTTGTTGACGTCAGATTATGCGATTGTTTTCTCTATCATCCTTTTGGTGGTTTTTGCCGGTGTGAGTTCGCTCCATCATCCTTTTGGTGGTGGGTCTTTCAGCTTTTTGATGTCAGAATGTGCGAGTTTTTGCAATATCATCTTTTGGTGGTAGTAGCCGGTGTGAATTCGCTCCGTCATGCTTTTGGTGGCGGGTCTGTCATCTTAGTGATGTCAGATTGTGCGAGTGTTTTGCTCTATCATCCTTTTGGTGGTAGTAGCCGGTGTGAGTTCGCTTCATCATCTGTTTGGTAGTGGGTCTGTCATCTTGTTGATGTTAGACTGTGCAAGTGTTTTGCTCTATCATCCCTTTGGTGGTGGTAGCTAGTGTGAGTTAGCTCCATCATCCTTATGGTGGTGGGTCTTTCAGCTTGTTGATGTTAGATTGTGCTAGTTTTTGCAATATCATCTTTTGGTGGTAGTAGCCGGTGTGAATTCGCTCCGTCATCCTTTTGGTGGCGGGTATGTCATCTTAGTGATGTCACATTGGGTGAGTGTTTTGCTCTATCATCCTTTTCATGGTAGTAGCCGGTGTGAGTTCGCTCCATCATCCGTTTGGTAGTGGGTCTGTCATCTTGTTGATGTAAGATTGTGCAAGTGTTCTACTCTATCATCCCTTTGGTGGTGGTAGCTGGTTTGAGTTAGCTCCATTATCCTTATGGTGGTGTGTCTATCATCTTGTTGACGTCGGATTATGCGAGTGTTTTCTCTATCATCCTTTTGGTGGTAGTAGTCGGTGTGAGTTCGCTCCATCAGCCTTTTGGTGGTGGGTCTTTCAGCTTTTTGATGTCAGATTGTGCGAGTTTCTGCAATATCATCTTTTGGTGGTAGTAGCCGGTGTGAATTCGCTCTGTCATCCTTTTGGTGGCGGGTATGTCATCTTAGTGATGTCAGATTGGGCGAGTGTTTTGCTCTAGCATCCTTTTGGTGGTAGTAGCCGGTGTGAGTTCGCTCCATCATCCGTTTGGTAGTTGGTCTGCCATCTTGTTGATGTCAGATTGTGCAAGTGTTTTGCTCTATCATCCCTTTGGCGGTGGTAGCTGGTTTGAGTTAGCTCCATCATCCTTATGGTGGTGTGTCTATCATCTTGTTGACGTCAGATTATGCGAGTGTTTTCTCTATCATCCGTTTGGTGGTAGTAGCCGGTGTGAGTTCGCTCCATCATCCTTTTGGTGGTGGGTCTTTCAGCTTTTTGATGTCAGATTGTGCGAGTTTCTGCAATATCATCTTTTGGTGGTAGTAGCCGGTGTGAATTCGCTCCGTCATCCTTTTGGTGGCGGGTATGTCATCTTAGTGATGTCAGATTGGGCGAGTGTTTTGCTCTATCATCCTTTTGGTGGTAGTAGCCGGTGTGAGTTCGCTCCATCATCCGTTTGGTAGTGGGTCTGTCATCTTGTTGATGTCAGATTGTGCAAGTGTTTTGCTCTATCATCCCTTTGGTGGTGGTAGCTGGTTTGAGTTAGCTCCATCATCCTTATGGTGGTGTGTCTATCATCTTGTTGACGTCAGATTATGCGAGTGTTTTCTCTATCATCATTTTGGTGGTAGTAGCCGGTGTGAGTTCGCTCCATCAACCTTTTGGTGGTGGGTCTTTCAGCTTTTTGATGTCAGATTGTGCGAGTTTTTGCAATATCATCTTTAGGTGGTAGTAGCCGGTGTGAATTCGCTCCGTCATGCTTTTGGTGGCGGGTATGTCATCTTAGTGATGTAAGATTGGGCGAGTGTTTTGCTCTAGCATCCTTTTGGTTGTAGTAGCCGGTGTGACTTCGCTCCATCATCCGTTTGTTAGTTGGTCTGCCATCTTGTTGATGTCAGATTGTGCAAGTGTTTTGCTCTATCATCCCTTTGGTGGTGGTAGCTGGTTTGAGTTAGCTCCATCATCCTTATGGTGGTGTGTCTATCATCTTGTTGACGTCAGATTATGCGAGTGTTTTCTCTATCATCCTTTTGGTGGTAGTAGCCGGTGTGAGTTCGCTCCATCAACCTTTTAGTGGTGGGTCTTTCAGCTTTTTGATGTCAGATTGTGCGAGTTTTTGCAATATCATCTTTAGGTGATAGTAGCCGGTGTGAATTCGCTCCGTCATGCTTTTGGTGGCGGTTCTGTCATCTTAGTGATGTCAGATTGTGCGAGTGTTTTGCTCTATCATCCTTTTGGTGGTAGTAGCCGGTGTGAGTTCGCTTCATCATCCGTTTGGTAGTGGGTCTGTCATCTTGTTGATGTCAGATTGTGCAAGTGTTCTGCTCTATCATCCTTTTGGTGGTGGTAGCTGGTTTGAGTTAGCTCCATTATCCTTATGGTGGTGTGTCTATCATCTTGTTGACGTCAGATTATGCGAGAGTTTTCTCTATCATCCTTTTGGTAGTAGTAGCCAGTGTGAGTTCGCTCCATCAGCCTTTTGGTGGTGGGTCTTTCAGCTTTTTGATGTCAGATTGTGCGAGTTTTTGCAATATCATCTTTTGGTGGTAGTAGCCGGTGTGAATTTGCTCCGTCATCCTTTTGGTGGCGGGTATGTCATCTTAGTGATGTCAGATTGGGCGAGTGTTTTCCTCTATCATCCTTTTGGTGGTAGTAGCCGGTGTGAGTTCGCTCCATCATCTGTTTGGTAGTGGGTCTGTCATCTTGTTGATGTCAGATTGTGCAAGTGTTTTGCTCTATCATCTCTTTGGTGGTGGTAGCTGGTTTGAGTTAGCTCCATCATCCTTATGGTGGTGTGTCTATCATCTTGTTGACGTCGGATTATGCGAGTGTTTTCTCTATCATCCTTTTGGTGGTAGTAGCCGGTGTGAGTTCGCTCCATCAGCCTTTTGGTGGTGGGTCTTTCAGCTTATTGATGTCAGATTGTGCGAGTTTCTGCAATATCATCTTTTGGTGGTAGTAGCCAGTGTGAATTTGCTCTGTCATCCTTTTGGTGGCGGGTATGTCATCTTAGTGATGTCAGATTGGGCGAGTGTTTTGCTCTAGCATCCTTTTGGTGGTAGTAGCCGGTGTGAGTTCGCTCCATCATCCGTTTGGTAGTTGGTCTGCCATCTTGTTGATGTCAGATTGTGCAAGTGTTTTGCTCTATCATCCCTTTGGCGGTGGTAGCTGGTTTGAGTTAGCTCCATCATCCTTATGGTGGTGTGTGTATCATCTTGTTGACGTCAGATTATGCTAGTGTTTTCTCTATCATCCTTTTGGTGGTAGTAGCCGGTGTGAGTTCGCTCCATCATCCTTTTGGTGGTGGGTCTTTCAGCTTTTTGATATCAGAATGTGCGAGTTTTTGCAATATCATCTTTTGGTGGTAGTAGCCGGTGTGAATTCGCTCCGTCATGCTTTTGGTGGCGGGTCTGTCATCTTAGTGATGTCAGATTGTGCGAGTGTTTTGCTCTATCATCCTTTTGGTGGTAGAAGCCGGTGTGAGTTTGCTTCATCATCTGTTTGGTAGTGGGTCTGTCATCTTATTGATGTCAGATTGTGCAAGTGTTTTGCTCTATCATCCCTTTGGTGGTGGTAGCTAGTGTGAGTTAGCTCCATCATTCTTATGGTGGTGGGTCTTTCAGCTTGTTGATGTTAGATTGTGCGAGTTTTTGCAATATCATCTTTTGGTGGTAGTAGCCGGTGTGAATTCGCTCCGTCATCCTTTTGGTGGAGGGTATGTCATCTTAGTGATGTCACATTGGGCGAGTGCTTTGCTCTATCATCCTTTTCTTGGTAGTAGCCGGTGTGAGTTCGCTCCATCATCCGTTTGGTAGTGGGTCTGTCATCTTGTTGATGTAAGATTGTGCAAGTGTTCTACTCTATCATCCCTTTGGTGGTGGTAGCTGGTTTGAGTTAGCTTCATCATCCTTATGGTGGTGTGTCTATCATCTTGTTGACGTCAGATTATGCGAGTGTTTTCTCTATCTTCCTTTTGGTGGTAGTAGCCGGTGTGAGTTCGCTCCATCAACCTTTTGGTGGTGGGTCTTTCAGCTTTTTGATGTCAGATTGTGCGAGTTTTTGCAATATCATCTTTTGGTGGTAGTAGCCGGTGTGAATTCGCTCCGTCATCCTTTTGGTGGCGGGTATGTCATCTTAGTGATGTCAGATTGGGCGAGTGTTTTGCTCTATCATCCTTTTGGTGGTAGTAGCCGGTGTGAGTTCTCTCCATCATCCGTTTGGTAGTGGGTCTGTCATCTTGTTGATGTCAGATTGTGCAAGTGTTTTGCTCTATCATCCCTTTGGTGGTGGTAGCTGGTTTGAGTTAGCTCCATCATCCTTATGGTGGTGTGTCTATCATCTTGTTGACGTCAGATTATGCGAGTGTTTTCTCTATCATCCTATTGGTGGTAGTAGCCGGTGTGAGTTCGCTCTGTCATCCTTTTGGTGGCGGGTATGTCATCTTAGTGACGTCAGATTGGGCGAGTGTTTTTCTCTATCATCCTTTTCGTGGTAGTAGCCGGTGTGAATTCGCTCCGTCATGCTTTTGTTGCGGGTCTGTCATCTTAGTGATGTCAGATTGTGCGAGTGTTTTGCTCTATCATCCTTTTGGTGGTAGTAGCTGGTGTGAGTTTGCTTCATCGTCTGTTTGGTAGTGGGTCTGTCATCTTGTTGATGTCAGATTGTGCAAGTGTTTTGCTCTATCATCCCTTTGGTGGTGGTAGCTAGTGTGAGTTAGCTCCATCATCCTTATGGTGGTGGGTCTTTCAGCTTGTTGATGTCAGATTGTGCGAGTTTTTGCAATATCATCTTTTGGTGGTAGTAGCCGGTGTAAATTTGGTCCGTCATCCTTTTGGTGGCGGGTATGTCATCTTAGTGATGTCAGATTGGGCGAGTGTTTTGCTCTTTCATCCTTTTGGTGGTAGTAGCCGGTGTGAGTTGGCTCCATCATCCGTTTGGTAGTGGGTCTGTCATCTTGTTGATGTCAGATTGTGCAAGTGTTCTGCTCTATCATCCCTTTGGTGGTGGTAGCTGGTTTGAGTTAGCTCCATCATCCTTATGGTGGTGTGTCTATCATCTTGTTGACGTCAGATTATGCGAGTGTTTTCTCTATCATCCTTTTGGTGGTAGTATCCGGTGGGAGTTCGCTCCATCAACCTTTTGGTGGTGGGTCTTTCAGCTTTTTGATGTCAGATTGTGCGAGTTTTTGCAATATCATCTTTTGGTGGTAGTAGCCGGTGTGAATTCGCTCCGTCAACCTTTTGGTGGCGGGTCTGTCATCTTAGTGATGTCAGATTGTGCGAGTGTTTTGCTCTATCATCCTTTTGGTGGTAGTAGCCGGTGTGAGTTGGCTCCATCATCCGTTTGGTAGTGGGTCTGTCATCTTGTTGATGTCAGATTGTGCAAGTGTTCTGCTCTATCATCCCTTTGGTGGTGGTAGCTGGTTTGAGTTAGCTCCATCATCCTTATGGTGGTGTGTCTATCATCTTGTTGACGTCAGATTATGCGAGTGTTTTCTCTATCATCCTTTTGGTGGTAGTAGCCGGTGTGAGTTCGCTCCATCAACCTTTTGGTGGTGGGTCTTTCAACTTTTTGATGTCAGATTGTGCGAGTTTTTGTAATATCATCTTTTGGTGGTAGTAGCCGGTGTGAATTTGCTCCGCAATGCTTTTGGTGGCGGGTCTGTCATCTTAGTGATGTCAGATTGTGCGAGTGTTTTGCTCTATCATCCTTTTGGTGGTAGTAGCCGGTGTGAGTTCGCTCCATCATTCGTTTGGTAGTGGGTCTGTCATCTTGTTGATGTCAGATTGTGCAAGTGTTTTGCTCTATCATCCCTTTGGTGGTGGTAGCTGGTTTGAGTTAGCTCCATCATCCTTATGGTGGTGTGTCTATCATCTTGTTGACGTCAGATTATGCGAGAGTTTTCTCTATCATCCTTTTGGTGGTAGTAGCCGGTGTGAGTTTGCTCCATCAGCCTTTTGGTGGTGGGTCTTTCAGCTTTTTGATGTCAGATTGTGCGAGTTTTTGCAATATCATCTTTTGGTGGTAGTAGCCGGTGTGAATTCGCTCCGTTAACCTTTTGGTGGCGGGTCTGTCATCTTAGTGATGTCAGATTGTGCGAGTGTTTTGCTCTATCATCCTTTTGGTGGTAGTAGCCGGTGTGAGTTGGCTCCATCATCCGTTTGGTAGTGGGTCTGTCATCTTGTTGATGTCAGATTGTGCAAGTGTTCTGCTCTATCATCCCTTTGGTGGTGGTAGCTGGTTTGAGTTAGCTCCATCATCCTTATGGTGGTGTGTCTATCATCTTGTTGACGTCAGATTATGCGAGTGTTTTCTCTATCATCCTTTTGGTGGTAGTAGCCGGTGTGAGTTCGCTCCATCAACCTTTTGGTGGTGGGTCTTTCAACTTTTTGATGTCAAATTGTGCGAGTTTTTGCAATATCATCTTTTGGTGGTAGTAGCCGGTGTGAATTCGCTCCGTCATCCTTTTGGTGGCGGGTATGTCATCTTAGTGATGTCAGATTGGGCGAGTGTTTTGCTCTATCATCCTTTTGGTGGTAGTAGCCGGTGTGAGTTCTCTCCATCATCCGTTTGGTAGTGGGTCTGTCATCTTGTTGATGTCAGATTGTGCAAGTGTTTTGCTCTATCATCCCTTTGGTGGTGGTAGCTGGTTTGAGTTAGCTCCATCATCCTTATGGTGGTGTGTCTATCATCTTGTTGACGTCAGATTATGCGAGTGTTTTCTCTATCATCCTATTGGTGGTAGTAGCCGGTGTGAGTTCGCTCTGTCATCCTTTTGGTGGCGGGTATGTCATCTTAGTGACGTCAGATTGGGCGAGTGTTTTTCTCTATCATCCTTTTCGTGGTAGTAGCCGGTGTGAATTCGCTCCGTCATGCTTTTGTTGCGGGTCTGTCATCTTAATGATGTCAGATTGTGCGAGTGTTTTGCTCTATCATCCTTTTGGTGGTAGTAGCTGGTGTGAGTTTGCTTCATCATCTGTTTGGTAGTGGGTCTGTCATCTTGTTGATGTCAGATTGTGCAAGTGTTTTGCTCTATCATCCCTTTGGTGGTGGTAGCTAGTGTGAGTTAGCTCCATCATCCTTATGGTGGTGGGTCTTTCAGCTTGTTGATGTCAGATTGTGCGAGTTTTTGCAATATCATCTTTTGGTGGTAGTAGCCGGTGTAAATTTGGTCCGTCATCCTTTTGGTGGCGGGTATGTCATCTTAGTGATGTCAGATTGGGCGAGTGTTTTGCTCTTTCATCCTTTTGGTGGTAGTAGCCGGTGTGAGTTGGCTCCATCATCCGTTTGGTAGTGGGTCTGTCATCTTGTTGATGTCAGATTGTGCAAGTGTTCTGCTCTATCATCCCTTTGGTGGTGGTAGCTGGTTTGAGTTAGCTCCATCATCCTTATGGTGGTGTGTCTATCATCTTGTTGACGTCAGATTATGCGAGTGTTTTCTCTATCATCCTTTTGGTGGTAGTATCCGGTGGGAGTTCGCTCCATCAACCTTTTGGTGGTGGGTCTTTCAGCTTTTTGATGTCAGATTGTGCGAGTTTTTGCAATATCATCTTTTGGTGGTAGTAGCCGGTGTGAATTCGCTCCGTCAACCTTTTGGTGGCGGGTCTGTCATCTTAGTGATGTCAGATTGTGCGAGTGTTTTGCTCTATCATCCTTTTGATGTTAGTAGCCGGTGTGAGTTGGCTCCATCATCCGTTTGGTAGTGGGTCTGTCATCTTGTTGATGTCAGATTGTGCAAGTGTTCTGCTCTATCATCCCTTTGGTGGTGGTAGCTGGTTTGAGTTAGCTCCATCATCCTTATGGTGGTGTGTCTATCATCTTGTTGACGTCAGATTATGCGAGTGTTTTCTCTATCATCCTTTTGGTGGTAGTATCCGGTGGGAGTTCGCTCCATCAACCTTTTGGTGGTGGGTCTTTCAGCTTTTTGATGTCAGATTGTGCGAGTTTTTGCAATATCATCTTTTGGTGGTAGTAGCCGGTGTAAATTTGGTCCGTCATCCTTTTGGTGGCGGGTATGTCATCTTAGTGATGTCAGATTGGGCGAGTGTTTTGCTCTTTCATCCTTTTGGTGGTAGTAGCCGGTGTGAGTTGGCTCCATCATCCGTTTGGTAGTGGGTCTGTCATCTTGTTGATGTCAGATTGTGCAAGTGTTCTGCTCTATCATCCCTTTGGTGGTGGTAGTTGGTTTGAGTTAGCTCCATCATCCTTATGGTGGTGTGTCTATCATCTTGTTGACGTCAGATTATGCGAGTGTTTTCTCTATCATCCTTTTGGTGGTAGTATCCGGTGGGAGTTCGCTCCATCAACCTTTTGGTGGTGGGTCTTTCAGCTTTTTGATGTCAGATTGTGCGAGTTTTTGCAATATCATCTTTTGGTGGTAGTAGCCGGTGTGAATTCGCTCCGTCAACCTTTTGGTGGCGGGTCTGTCATCTTAGTGATGTCAGATTGTGCGAGTGTTTTGCTCTATCATCCTTTTGATGTTAGTAGCCGGTGTGAGTTGGCTCCATCATCCGTTTGGTAGTGGGTCTGTCATCTTGTTGATGTCAGATTGTGCAAGTGTTCTGCTCTATCATCCCTTTGGTGGTGGTAGCTGGTTTGAGTTAGCTCCATCATCCTTATGGTGGTGTGTCTATCATCTTGTTGACGTCAGATTATGCGAGTGTTTTCTCTATCATCCTTTTGGTGGTAGTATCCGGTGGGAGTTCGCTCCATCAACCTTTTGGTGGTGGGTCTTTCAGCTTTTTGATGTCAGATTGTGCGAGTTTTTGCAATATCATCTTTTGGTGGTAGTAGCCGGTGTGAATTCGCTCCGTCAACCTTTTGGTGGCGGGTCTGTCATCTTAGTGATGTCAGATTGTGCGAGTGTTTTGCTCTATCATCCTTTTGATGTTAGTAGCCGGTGTGAGTTGGCTCCATCATCCGTTTGGTAGTGGGTCTGTCATCTTGTTGATGTCAGATTGTGCAAGTGTTCTGCTCTATCATCCCTTTGGTGGTGGTAGCTGGTTTGAGTTAGCTCCATCATCCTTATGGTGGTGTGTCTATCATCTTGTTGACGTCAGATTATGCGAGTGTTTTCTCTATCATCCTTTTGGTGGTAGTATCCGGTGTGAGTTCGCTCCATCAACCTTTTGGTGGTGGGTCTTTCAACTTTTTGATGTCAGATTGTGCGAGTTTTTGTAATATCATCTTTTGGTGGTAGTAGCCGGTGTGAATTTGCTCCGCAATGCTTTTGGTGGCGGGTCTGTCATCTTAGTGATGTCAGATTGTGCGAGTGTTTTGCTTTATCATCCTTTTGGTGGTAGTAGCCGGTGTGAGTTCGCTCCATCATTCGTTTGGTAGTGGGTCTGTCATCTTGTTGATGTCAGATTGTGCAAGTGTTTTGCTCTATCATCCCTTTGGTGGTGGTAGCTGGTTTGAGTTAGCTCCATCATCCTTATGGTGGTGTGTCTATCATCTTGTTGACGTCAGATTATGCGAGAGTTTTCTCTATCATCCTTTTGGTGGTAGTAGCCGGTGTGAGTTTGCTCCATCAGCCTTTTGGTGGTGGGTCTTTCAGCTTTTTGATGTCAGATTGTGCGAGTTTTTACAATATCATCTTTTGGTGGTAGTAGCCGGTGTGAATTCGCTCCGTTAACCTTTTGGTGGCGGGTCTGTCATCTTAGTGATGTCAGATTGTGCGAGTGTTTTGCTCTATCATCCTTTTGGTGGTAGTAGCCGGTGTGAGTTGGCTCCATCATCCGTTTGGTAGTGGGTCTGTCATCTTGTTGATGTCAGATTGTGCAAGTGTTCTGCTCTATCATCCCTTTGGTGGTGGTAGCTGGTTTGAGTTAGCTCCATCATCCTTATGGTGGTGTGTCTATCATCTTGTTGACGTCAGATTATGCGAGTGTTTTCTCTATCATCCTTTTGGTGGTAGTAGCCGGTGTGAGTTCGCTCCATCAACCTTTTGGTGGTGGGTCTTTCAACTTTTTGATGTCAAATTGTGCGAGTTTTTGCAATATCATCTTTTGGTGGTAGTAGCCGGTGTGAATTTGCTCCGCAATGCTTTTGGTGGCGGGTCTGTCATCTTAGTGATGTCAGATTGTGCGAGTGTTTTGCTCTATCATCCTTTTGGTGGTAGTAGCCGGTGTGAGTTCGCTCCATCATTCATTTGGTAGTGGGTCTGTCATCTTGTTGATGTCAGATTGTGCAAGTGTTTTGCTCTATCATCCCTTTGGTGGTGGTAGCTGGTTTGAGTTAGCTCCATCATCCTTATGGTGGTGTGTCTATCATCTTGTTGACGTCAGATTATGTGAGTGTTTTCTCTATCATCCTTTTGGTGGTAGTAGCCGGTGTGAGTTCGCTCCATCATCCTTTTGGTGGTGGGTCTTTCAGCTTTTTGATGTCAGATTGTGCGAGTTTCTGCAATATCATATTTTGGTGGTAGTAGCCGGTGTGAATTCGCTCCGTCATCCTTTTGGTGGCGGGTATGTCATCTTAGTGATGTCAGATTGGGCGAGTGTTTTGCTCTAGCATCCTTTTGGTGGTAGTAGCCGGTGTGAGTTTGCTCCATCATCCGTTTGGTAGTTGGTCTGCCATCTTGTTGATGTCAGATTGTGCAAGTGTTTTGCTCTATCATCCCTTTGGTGGTGGTAGCTGGTTTGAGTTAGCTCCATCATCCTTATGGTGGTGTGTCTATCATCTTGTTGACATCATATTATGCGAGTGTTTTCTCTATCATCCTTTTGGTGGTAGTAGCTGGTGTGAGTTCGCTCCATCATCCTTTTGGTGGTGGGTTCTTCAGCTTTTTGATGTCAGATTGTGCGAGTTTTTGCAATATCATCTTTTGGTGGTAGTAGCCGGTGTGAATTCGCTCCGTCAGGCTTTTGGTGGCGGGTATGTCATCTTAGTGATGTCAGATTGTGCGAGTGTTTTGCTCTATCATCCTTTTGGTGGTAGTAGCCGGTGTGAGTTCGCTTCATCATCCGTTTGGTAGTGGGTCTGTCATCTTGTTGATGTCAGATTGTGCAAGTGTATTGCTCTATCATCCCTTTGGTGGTGGTAGCTGGTGTGAGTTAGCTCCATCATCCTTATAGTGGTGTGTCTATCACCTTGTTGACGTCAGATTGTGCGAGTGTATTCTTTATCATACTTTTGGTGGTAGTAGCCGGTATGAGTTCGCTCCATCAGCCTTTTGGTGGTGGGTCTTTCAGCTTTTTGATGTTAGATTGTGCGAGTTTTTGCAATATCATCTTTTGGTGGTGGTAGCCGGTGTGAATTCGCTCCGTCATCCTTTTGGTGGTGGGTCTGTCATCATAGTGATGTCAGATTATGCGAGTGTTTTGCTCTATCATCCTTCTGGTTGTAGTAGCCGGTGTGAGTTTGCTTCATCATCCGTTTGGTAGTGGGTTTGTCATCTTGTTGATGTCAGATTGTGCAAGTGTTTTGCTCTATCATCCCTTTAGTGGTGGTAGCTGGTGTGAGTCAGCTCCATCATCCTTATGGTGGTGTGTCTATCATCTTGTTGATGTCAGATTATGCGAGTGTATTCTTTATCATCCTTTTGGTGGTAGTAGCCGGTATGAGTTCGCTCCATCAGCCTTTTGGTGGTGGGTCTTTCAGCTTTTTGATGTCAGATTGTGCGAGTTTTTGCAATATCATCTTTTAGTGGTAGTAGCCGGTGTGAATTCGCTCCGTCAACCTTTTGGTGGCGGGTCTGTCATCTTAGTGATGTCAGATTCTGCGAGTGTTTTGCTCTATCATCCTTTTGGTGGTAGTAGCCGATGTGAGTTCGCTCCATCATCCGTTTGGTAGTGGGTCTGTCATCTTGTTGATGTCAGATTGTGCAAGTGTTTTGCTCTATCTTCCCTTTGGTAGTGGTAGCTGGTTTGAGTTAGCTCCATCATCCTTATGGTGGTGTGTCTATCATCTTGTTGACGTCAGATTTTGCGAGTGTTTTCTCTATCATCCATTTGGTGGTAGTAGTCGGTGTGAGTTTGCTCCATCAACCTTTTGGTGGTGGGTCTTTCAGCTTTTTGATGTCAGATTATGCGAGTTTTTGCAATATCATCTTTTGGTGGTAGTAGCCGGTGTGAATTTGCTCCGTAATGCTTTTGGTGGCGGGTCTGTAATCATAGTGGTGTCAGATTATGCGAGTGTTTTGCTCTATCATCCTTTTGGTTGTAGTAGCCGGTGTGAATTCGCTTCATCATCCGTTTGGTAGTGGGTCTGTCATCTTGTTGATGTCAGATTGTGCACGTGTTTTGCTCTATCATCCCTTTGGTGGTGATAGCTGGTGTGAGTTAGCTCCATCATCCTTATGGTGGTGTGTCTATCATCTTGTTGATGTCGGATTGTACGAGTGTATTCTTTATCATCCTTTTGGTGGTAGTAGCCGGTGTGAGTTTGCTCCATCAGCCTTTTGGTGGTGGGTCTTTCAGCTTTTTGATGTCAGATTGTGCGAGGTTTTGCAATATCATCTTTTGGTGGTGGTAGCCGGTGTGAATTCGCTCTGTCATCCTTTTGGTGGCAGGTATGTCATCTTAGTGATGTCAGATTGTACGAGTGTTTTGCTCTATCATCCTTTTGGTGGTAGTAGCCGGTGTGAGTTCGCTCCATCATCCGTTTGGTAGTTAGTCTGTCATCTTGTTGATGTCAGATTGTGCAAGTGTTTTGCTCTATCATCCCTTGTGTGGTGGTAGCTGGTTTGAGTTAGCTCCATCATCCTTATGGTGGTGTGTCTATCATCTTGTTGACATCAGATTATGTGAGTGTTTTCTCTATCATCCTTTTGTAGGTAGTAGCCGGTATTAGTTTGCTTCATCAGTCTTTTGGTGGTGGGTCTTTCAGCTTTTTGATGTCAGATTGTGCGAATTTTTACAATATCATCTTTTGGTGGTTGTAGCCGGTGTGAATTCGCTCCGTCATGCTTTTGGTGACGGGTCTGTCATCTAAGTGATGTCAGATTGTGCGAGTGTTTTTCTCTATCATCCTTTTGGTGGTAGTAGCCGGAGTGAGTTCGCTTCATCATCTGTTTGGTAGTGGGTCTGTCATCTTGTTGATGTCAGATTATGCAAGTGTTTTGCTCTATCATCCCATTGGTGGTGGTAGCTGGTGTGAGTTAGCTCCATCATCCTTATGGTGGTGTGTCTATCATCATGTTGACGTCAGATTGTGCGAGTGTATTCTCGATCATCCTTTTGGTGGTAGTAGCCGGTGTGAGTTTGCTCCATCAGCCTTTTGGTGGTGGGTCTTTCAGCTTTTTGATGTCAGATTGTGCGAGTTTTTGTAATAACATCTTTTCGTGGTAGTAGCCAGTGTGAATTCGCTCTGTCATCCTTTTGGTGGCGGGTATGTCATCTTAGTGATGTCAGATTGTGCGAGTGTTTTGCTCGATCCTCCTTTTGGGGGTAGTAGCCGGTGTGAGTTCGCTCCATCATCCCTTTGGTAGTGGGTCTGTCATCTTGTTGATTGCAGATTGTGCAAGTGTTTTGCTCTATCATCCCTTTGGTGGTGGTAGCTGGTGTGAGTTAGCTCCATCATCCTTATGGTGGTGTGTCTATCATCTTGTTGACGTCAGATTGTGCGAGTGTATTCTTTATCATGCTTTTGGTGGTAGTAGCCGGTGTGAGTTTGCTCCATCAGCCTTTTTGTGGTGGATCTTTCAGCTTTTTGATGTGAGATTGTGCGAGTTTTTGCAATATCATCTTTTGGTGGTTGTAGTCGGTGTGAATTCGCTCTGTCATCCTTTTGGTGGCGGGTCTGTCATCTTAGTGATGTCAGATTCTGTGAGTGTTTTGCTCTATCATCCTTTTGGTTGTAGTAGCCGGTGGGAATTCGCTTCATCATCCGTTTGGTAGTGGGTCTGTCATCTTGTTGATGTCAGATTGTGCACGTGTCTTGCTCTATCATCGCTTTGGTGGTGGTAGCTGGTGTGAGTTAGCTCCATCATCCTTATGGTGGTGTGTCTATCATCTTGTTGACGTCAGATTGTGCGAGTGTATTCTTTATCATCCTTTTGGTGGTAGTAGCCGGTGTGAGATCGCTCCATCAGCCTTTTGGTGGTGGGTCTTTCAGCTTTTTGATGTCAGATTGTGCGAGGTTTTGCAATATCATCTTTTGGTGGTGGTAGCCGGTGTGAATTCGCTCGGTCATCCTTTTGGTGGCAGGTCTGTCATCTTAGTGATGTCAGATTGTACGAGTGTTTTGCTCTATCATCCTTTTGGTGGTAGTAGCCGGTGTGAGTTCGCTCCATCATCCGTTTGGTAGTGTGTCTGTCATCTTGTTGATGTCAGATTGTGCATGTGTTTTGCTCTATCATCCCTTGTGTGGTGGTAGCTGGTTTGAGTTAGCTCCATCATCCTTATGGTGGTGTGTCTATCATCTTGTTGACATCAGATTATGTGAGTGTTTTCTCTATCATCCTTTTGTTGGTAGTAGCCAGTATGAGCTTGCTCCATCAGTCTTTTGGTGGTGGGTCTTTCAGCTTTTTGATGTCAGAATGTGCGAATTATTACAATATCATCTTTTGGTGGTAGTAGCCGGTGTGAATTCGCTCCGTCATGCTTTTGGTGACGGGTCTGTCATCTTAGTGATGTCAGATTGTGCGAGTGTTTTTCTCTATCATCCTTTTGGTGGTAGTAGCCGGAGTGAGTTCGCTTCATCATCTGTTTGGTAGTGGGTCTGTCATCTTGTTGATGTCAGATTGTGCAAGTGTTTTGCTCTATCATCACTTTGGTGGTGGTAGCTGGTGTGAGTTAGCTCCATCATCCTTATGGTGGTGTGTCTATCATCATGTTGACGTCAGATTGTGCGAGTGTATTCTCGATCATCCTTTTGGTGGTAGTAGCTGGTGTGAGTTCGCTCCATCAGCCTTTTGGTGGTGGGTCTTTCAGCTTTTTGATGTCAGATTGTGCGAGTTTTTGCAATAACATCTTTTCGTGGTAGTAGCCAGTGTGAATTCGCTCTGTCATCCTTTTGGTGGCGGGTATGTCATCTTAGTGATGTCAGATTGTGCGAGTGTTCTGCTCTATCCTGCTTTTGGTGGTAGTAGCCGGTGTGAGTTCGCTCCATCATCCCTTTGGTAGTGGGTCTGTCATCTTGTTGATGTCAGATTATGCAAGTGTTTTGCTTTATCATCCCTTTGGTGGTGGTAGCTGTTTTGAGTTAGCTCCATCATCCTTATGGTGGTGTGTCTATCATCTTGTTGACGTCAGATTATGCGAGTGTTTTCTCTATCATCCTTTTGGTGGTAGTAGCCGGTGTGAGTTTGCTCCATCAGCCTTTTGGTGGTGGGTCTTTCAGCTTTTTTATGTCAGATTGTGCGAGTTTTTGCAATAACATCTTTTGGTGGTAGTAGCCAGTTTGAATTCGCTCTGTCATCCTTTTGGTGGCGGGTCTATCATCTTAGTGATGTCAGATTGTGCGAGTGTTCTGCTCTATCCTGCTTTTGGTGGTAGTAGCCGGTGTGAGTTCGCTCCATCATCCCTTTGGTAGTGGGTCTGTCATCTTGTTGATGTCAGATTATGCAAGTGTTTTGCTCTATCATCCCTTTGGTGGTGGTAGCTGTTTTGAGTTAGCTCCATCATCCTTATGGTGGTGTGTCTATCATCTTGTTGACGTCAGATTATGCGAGTGTTTTCTCTATCATCCTTTTGGTGGTAGTAGCCGGTGTGAGTTCGCTCCATCAGCCTTTTGGTGGTGGGTCTTTCAGCTTTTTGATGTCAGATTGTGCGAGTTTTTGCAATATCATCTTTTGGTGGTAGTAGCCGGTGTGAATTCGCTCTGTCATGCTTTTGGTGGCGATTCTGTCATCTTAGTGATGTCAGATTGTGCGAGTGTTTTGCTCTATCATCCTTTTGGTGGTAGTAGCCGGTGTGAGTTCGCTTCATCATCCGTTTTGTAGTGGGTCTGTCATCTTGTTTGTGTCATCTTGTGCAAGTGTTTTGCTCTATCATCCCTTTGGTGGTGGTAACTGGTGTGAGTTAGCTCCATCATCCTTATGGTGGTGTGTCTATCATCTTGTTGACGTCAGATTGTGCGAGTGTATTCTTTATCATCCTTTTGGTGGTAGTAGCCGGTGTGAGTTCGCTCCATCGGCCTTTTGGTGGTGGGTCTTTCAGCTTTTTGATGTGAGATTGTGCGAGTTTTTGCAATGTCATCTTTTGGTGGTAGTAGCCGGTGTGAATTCGCTCCGTCATCCTTTTGGTGGCGGGTCTGTCATCTTAGTGATGTCAGATTGTGTGAGTGTTTTGCTCTGTCATCCTTTTGGTTGTAGTAGCCGGTGTGAATTCGCTTCATCACCCGTTTGGTAGTGGGTCTGTCATCTTGTTGATGTCAGATTGTCCACGTGTTTTGCTCTATCATAGCTTTGGTGGTGGTAACTGGTGTGAGTTAGCTCCATCATCCTTATGGTGGTGTGTCTATCATCTTGTTGACGTCTGATTGTGCGAGTGTATTCTTTATCATCCTTTTGGTGGTACTAGCCGGTGTGAGTTCGCTCCATCAGCCTTTTGGTGGTGGGTCTTTCAGCTTTTTGATGTCAGATTGTGCGAATTTTTGCAATATCATCTTTTGGTGGTAGTAGCCGGTGTGAATTCGCTCTGTCATGCTTTTGGTGGCGATTCTGTCATCTTAGTGATGTCAGATTGTGCGAGTGTTTTGCTCTATCATCCTTTTGGTGGTAGTAGCCGGTGTGAGTTCGCTTCATCATCCGTTTTGTAGTGGGTCTGTCATCTTGTTTGTGTCAGATTGTGCAAGTGTTTTGCTCTATCATCCCTTTGGTGGTGGTAACTGGTGTGAGTTAGCTCCATCATCCTTGTGGTGGTGTGTCTATCATCTTGTTGACGTCAGATTGTGCGAGTGTATTCTTTATCATCCTTTTGGTGGTAGTAGCCGGTGTGAGTTCGCTCCATCGGCCTTTTGGTGGTGGGTCTTTCAGCTTTTTGATGTGAGATTGTGCGAGTTTTTGCAATATCATCTTTTGGTGGTAGTAGCCGGTGTGAATTCGCTCCGTCATCCTTTTGGTGGCGGGTTTGTCATCTTAGTGATGTCAGATTGTGTGAGTGTTTTGCTCTATCATCCTTTTGGTTGTAGTAGCCGGTGTGAATTCGCTTCATCATCCATTTGGTAGTGGGTCTGTCATCTTGTTGATGTCAGATTGTGCACGTGTTTTGCTCTATCATCGCTTTGGTGGTGGTAGCTGGTGTGAGTTAGCTCTATCATCCTTATGGTGATGTGTCTATCATCTTGTTGACATCAGATTGTGCGAGTGTATTCTTTATCATCCTTTTGGTGGTACTAGCCGGTGTGAGTTCGCTCCATCAACCTTTTGGTGGTGGGTCTTTCAGCTTTTTGATGTCAGATTGTGCGAATTTTTGCAATATCATCTTTTGGTGGTAGTAGCCGGTGTGAATTCGCTCCGTCATCCTTTTGGTGGCGGTTATGCAATCTTAGTGATGTCATATTGGGCGAGTGTTTTGCTCTATCATCCTTTTGGTGGTAGTAGCCGGTGTGAGTTCGCTCTATCATCCGTTTGGTAGTGGGTCTGTAATCTTGTTGATGTCATATTGTGCAAGTGTTTTTCTCTATCATCCCTTTGGTGGTGGTAGCTGGTGTGAGTTAGCTCCATCATCCTTATGGTGGTGTGTCTATCATCTTGTTGACGTCAGATTATGCGAGTGTTTTCTCTATCATCCTTTTGGTGGTAGTAGCCGGTGTGAGTTTGCTCCATCAGCCTTTTGGTGGTGGGTCTTTCAGCTTTTTGATGTTAGATTGTGCGAGTTTTTGCAATATCATCTTTTAGTGGTGGTAGCCGGTGTGAATTCGCTCTGTCATCCTTTTGGTGGCGGGTCTGTCATCTTAGTGATGTCAAATTATGTGAGTGTTTTGCTCTATCATCCTTTTGGTTGTAGTAGCCGGTGTGAGTTCGCTTCATCATCCGTTTGGTAGTGGGTCTGTCATCTTGTTGATGTCAAATTGTGTAAGTGTTTAGCTCTATTATCCCTTTGGTGGTGGTAGCTGGTGTGAGTTAGCTTCATCATCCTTATGGTGGTGTGTCTATCATCTTGTTGACGTCAGATTGTGCGAGTGTATTCTTTATCATCCTTTTGGTGGTAGTAGCCGGTGTGAGTTCGTTCCATCAACCTTTTGATGGTGGGTCTTTTAGCTTTTGGATGTCAGATTGTGCGAGTTTTTGCAATATAATCTTTTGGTGTTGGTAGCTGGTGTGAATTCGCTCTTTCATCCTTTTGGTGGTGGGTCTGTCATCTTAGTGATGTCAGATTGTGTGAGTGTTTTGCTCTATCATCCTTTTGGTGGTAGTAGCCGGTGTGAGTTCGCTCCATCATCCGTTTCGTAGTGGGTCTGTCATCTTGTTGATGTCAGATTGTGCAAGTGTTTTGCTCTATCATCCCTTTGGTGGTGGTAGCTGGTGTGAGTTAGCTCCATCATCCTTTTGGTGGTGTGTCTATCATCTTGTTGACGTCAGATTATGCGAGTGTTTTCTCTATCATCCTTTTGGTGGTAGTAGCCGGTGTGAGTTTGCTCTGTCATGCTTTTGGTGGCGGATCTATCATCTTAGTGATGTCAGATTGTGCGAGTGTTTTGCTCTATCATCCTTTTGGTGGTAGTAGCCGGTGTGAGTTTGCTTCATCATCCGTTTGGTAGTGGGTCTGTCATCTTGTTTGTGTCAGATTGTGCAAGTGTTTTGCCCTATCATCCCTTTGGTGGTGGTAGCTGGTGTGAGTTAGCTCCATCATCCTTATGGTGGTGTGTCTATCATCTTGTTGACGTCAGATTGTGGGAGTGTATTCTTTATCATCCTTTTGGTGGTAGTAGCCGGTGTGAGTTTGCTCCATCAGCCTTTTGGTGGTGGGTCTTTCAGCTTTTTGATGTGAGATTGTGTGAGTTTTTGCAATATCATCTTTTGGTGGTAGTAGCCGGTGTGAATTCGCTCCGTCATCAATTTCGTGGCGGGTCTGTCATCTTAGTGATGTCAGATTGTGTGAGTGTTTTGCTCTATCATCCTTTTGGTTGTAGTAGCCGGTGTGAATTCGCTTTATCATCCGTTTGGTAGTAGGTCTGTCATCTTGTTGATGTCAGATTGTGCACGTGTTTTGCTCTATCATCTCTTTGGTGGTGGTAGCTGGTGTGAGTTAGCTCCATCATCCTTATGGTGGTGTGTCTATCATCTTGTTGACGTCAGATTGTGCGAGTGTATTCTTTATCATCCTTTTGGTGGTAGTAGCCGGTGTGAGTTTGCTCCATCAGCCTTTTGGTTGTGGGTCTTTCAGCTTTTTGATGTCAGATTGTGCGAGTTTTTGCAATATCATCTTTTGGTGGTGGTAGCCGGTGTGAATTCGCTCTGTCATCCTTTTGGTGGCAGGTCTGTCATCTTAGTGATGTCAGATTGTACGAGTGTTTTGCTCTATCATCCTTTTGGTGGTAGTAGCCGGTGTGAGTTCGCTCCATCATCCATTTGGTAGTGTGTCTGTCATCTTGTTGATGTCAGATTGTGCAAGTGTTTTGCTCTATCATCCCTTTGGTGGTGGTAGTTGGTTTGAGTTAGCTCCATCATCCTTATGGTGGTGTGTCTATCATCTTGTTGACATCAGATTATGTGAGTGTTTTCTCTATCATCCTTTTGTTGGTAGTAGCCGGTATGAGTTTGCTCCATCAGCCTTTTGGTGGTGGGTCTTTCAGCTTTTTGATGTCAGATTGTGCGAGTTTTTACAATATCATCTTTTGGTGGTAGTAGCCGGTGTGAATTCGCTCCGTCATGCTTTTGGTGGCGGCTCTGTCATCTTAGTGATGTCAGATTGTGTGAGTGTTTTGCTCTATCATCCTTTTGGTGGTAGTAGCCGGTGTGAGTTCGCTCCATCATCCGTTTGGTAGTGGGTCTGTCATCTTGTTGATGTTAGATTGTGCAAGTGTTTTGCTCTATCATCCCTTTGGTGGTGGTAGCTGTTTTGAGTTAGCTCCATCATCCGTATGGTGGTATGTCTATCATCTTGTTGACGTCAGATTGTGCGAGTGTTTTCTCTACCATCATTTTGGTGGTGGGTCTTTCAGCTTTTTGATGTTAGATTATGCGAGTTTTTGCAATATCAACTTTTGGTGGTAGTAGCCGGTGTGAATTCGCTCCATCATCCTTTTTGTGGCGGGTCTGTCATCATAGTAATGTCAGATTGTGCGAGTGTTTTGCTATATCATCCTTTTGGTTGTAGTAGCCGGTGTGAGTTCGCTTCATCATCCGTTTGGTAGCGGGTCTGTCATCTTGTTGATGTCAGATTGTGCAAGTGTTTTGCTCTATCATCCCTTTGGTGGTGGTAGCTGTTTTGAGTTAGCTCCATCATCCTTATGGTGGTGTGTCTATCATCTTGTTGACGTCAGATTATGCGAGTGTTTTCTCTATCATCCTTTTGGTGGTAGTAGCCGGTGTGAGTTCGCTCCATCAGCCTTTTGGTGGTGGGTCTTTCAGCTTTTTGATGTCAGATTGTGCGAGTTTTTGCAATATCATCTTTTGGTGGTAGTAGCCGGTGTGAATTCGCTCTGTCATGCTTTTGGTGGCGAGTCTGTCATCTTAGTGATGTCAGATTGTGCGAGTGTTTTACTCTATCATCCTTTTGGTGGTAGTAGCCGGTGTGAGTTCGCTTCATCATCCGTTTGGTAGTGGGTCTGTCATCTTGTTTGTGTCAGATTGTGCAAGTGTTTTGCTCTATCATCCCTTTGGTGGTGGTAGCTGGTGTGAGTTAGCTCCATCATCCTTATGGTGGTGTGTCTATCATCTTGTTGACGTCAGATTGTGCGAGTGTATTCTTTATCATCCTTTTGGTGGTAGTAGCCGGTGTGAGTTCGCTCCATCAGCCTTTTGGTGGTGGGTCTTTCAGCTTTTTGATGTGAGATTGTGCGAGTTTTTGCAATATCATCTTTCGGTGGTAGTAGACGGTGTGAATTCGCTCCGTCATCCTTTTGGTGGCGGGTCTGTCATCTTAGTGATGTTAGATTGTGTGAGTGTTTTGCTCTATCATCCCTTTGGTGGTGGTAGCTGTTTTGAGTTAGCTCCATCATCCTTATGGTGGTATGTCTATCATCTTGTTGACGCCAGATTGTGCGAGTGTTTTCTCTATCATCCTTTTGGTGGTAGTAGCCGGTGTGAGATTGCTCCATCAGCCTTTTGGTGGTGGGTCTTTCATCTTTTTGATGTTAGATTGTGCGAGTTTTTGCAATATCATCTTTTGGTGGTAGTAGCCGGTGTGAATTCGCTCTGTCATGCTTTTGGTGGCGGGTTTGTCATCTTAGTGATGTCAGATTGTGCGAGTGTTTTGCTCTATCATCCTTTTGGTGGTAGTAGCCGGTGTGAGTTCGCTCATCATCCGTTTGGTAGTGGGTCTGTCATCTTGTTTGTGTCAGATTGGGCAAGTGTTTTGCTCTATCATTCCTTTGGTGGTGGTAGCTGGTGTGAGTTAGCTCCATCATCCTTATGGTGGTGTGTCTATCATCTTGTTGACGTCAGATTGTGCGAGTGTGATCTTTATCATCCTTTTGGTGGTAGTAGCCGGTGTGAGTTCGCTCCATCAACCTTTTGGTGGTGGGTCTTTCAGCTTTTTGATGTGAGATTGTGCGAGTTTTTGCAATATCATCTTTCGGTGGTAGTAGCCGGTGTGAATTCGCTCCGTCATCCTTTTGGTGGCGGGTCTGTCATCTTAGTGATGTTAGATTGTGTGAGTGTTTTGCTCTATCATCCCTTTGGTGGTGGTAGCTGTTTTGAGTTAGCTCCATCATCCTTATGGTGGTATGTCTATCATCTTGTTGACGCCAGATTGTGCGAGTGTTTTCTGTATCATCCTTTTGGTGGTAGTAGCCGGTGTGAGTTTGCTCCATCAGCCTTTTGGTGGTAGGTCTTTCAGCTTTTTGGTGTTAGATTGTGCGAGTTTTTGCAATATCATCTTTTGGTGGTAGTAGCCGGTGTGAATTCGCTCTGTCATGCTTTTGGTGGCGGGTTTGTCATCTTAGTGATGTCAGATTGTGCGAGTGTTTTTCTCTATCATCCTTTTGGTGGTAGTAGCCGGTGTGAGTTCACTTCATCATCCGTTTGGTAGTGGGTCTGTCATCTTGTTTGTGTCAGATTGTGCAAGTGTTTTGCTGTATCATCCCTTTGGTGGTGGTAGCTGGTGTGAGTTAGCTCCATCATCCTTATGGTGGTGTGTCTATCATCTTGTTGACGTCAGATTGTGCGAGTGTATTATTTATCATCCTTTTGGTGGTAGTAGCCGGTGTGAGTTCGCTCCATCAGCCTTTTGGTGGTGGGTCTTTCAGCTTTTTGATGTGAGATTGTGCGAGTTTTTGCAATATCATCTTTTGGTGGTAGTAGCCGGTGTGAATTCGCTCCGTCATCCTTTTGGTGGCGGGTCTGTCATCTTAGTGATGTTAGATTGTGGGAGTGTTTTGCTCTATCATCCCTTTGGTGGTGGTAGCTGTTTTGAGTTATCTCCATCATCCTTATGGTGGTATGTCTATGATCTTGTTGACGTCAGATTGTGCGAGTGTTTTCTCTATCATCCTTTTGGTGGTAGTAGCCGGTGTGAGTTTGCTCCATTAGCCTTTTGGTGGTGGGTCTTTCATCTTTTTGATGTTAGATTGTGCGAGTTTTTGCAATATCATCTTTTGGTGGTAGTAGCCGGTGTGAATTCGCTCCGTCATCCTTTTGGTGGCGGGTCTGTCATCATAGTGATGTCAGATTGTGCGAGTGTTTTGCTCTATCATCCTTTTGGTTGTAGTAGCCGGTGTGAGTTCGCTTCATCATCCATTTGGTAGTGGGTCTGTCATCTTGTTGATGTCAGATTGTGCAAGTGTTTTTCTCTATTATCCCTTTAGTGGTGGTAGCTGGTGTGAGTTAGCTCCATCATCCTTATGGTGGTTTGTCTATCATCTTGTTGACGTCAGATTGTGCGAGTGTATTCTTTATCATCCTTTTGGTGGTAGTAGCCGGTGTGAGTTCGTTCCATCAGCCTTTTGGTGGTGGGTCTTTTAGCTTTTTGATGTCAGATTGTGCGAGTTTTTGCAATATCATCTTTTGGTGGTGGTAGCCGGTGTGAATTCGCTCTGTCACCCTTTTGGTGGTTGGTCTGTCATCTTAGTGATGTCAGATTGTGTGAGTGTTTTGCTCTATCATCCTTTTGGTGGTAGTAGCCGGTGTGAGTTCGCTCCATCATCCGTTTCGTAGTGGGTCTGTCATCTTGTTGATGTCAGATTGTGCAAGTGTTTTGCTCTATCATCCCTTTGGTGGTGGTAGCTATTTTGAGTTAGCTCCATCATCCTTATGGTGGTGTGTCTATCATCTTGTTGACGTCAGATTATGCGAGTGTTTTCTCTATCATCCTTTTGGTGGTAGTAGCCGGTGTGAGTTTGCTCCATCAGCCTTTTGGTGGTGGGTCTTTCAGCTTTTTGATGTCAGATTGTGCGAGTTTTTGCAATATCATCTTTTGGTGGTAGTAGCCGGTGTGAATTCGCTCTGTCATGATTTTGGTGGCGGGTCTGTCATCTTAGTGATGTCAGATTGTGCGAGTGTTTTACTCTATCATCCTTTTGGAGGTAGAAGCCGGTGTGAGTTCGCTTCATCATCCGTTTGGTAGTGGGTCTGTCATCTTATTTGTGTCAGATTGTGCAAGTGTTTTGCTCTATCATCCCTTTGGTGGTGGTAGCTGGTGTGAGTTAGCTCCATCATCCTTATGGTGGTGTGTCTATCATCTTGTTGACGTCAGATTGTGCGAGTGTATTCTTTATCATCCTTTTGGTGGTAGTAGCCGGTGTGAGTTCGCTCCATCAGCCTTTTGGTGGTGGGTCTTTCAGCTTTTTGATGTGAGATTGTGCGAGTTTTTGCAATATCAACTTTCGGTGGTAGTAGCCGGTGTGAATTTGCTCCGTCATCCTTTTGGTGGCGGGTCTGTCATCTTAGTGATGTTAGAATGTGTGAGTGTTTTGCTCTATCATCCCTTTGGTGGTAGCTGTTTTGAGTTAGCTCCATCATCCTTATGGTGGTATGTCTATCATCTTGTTGACGCCAGATTGTGCGAGTGTTTTCTCTATCATCCTTTTGGTGGTAGTAGCCGGTGTGAGTTTGCTCCATCAACCTTTTGGTGGTCGGTCTTTCAGCTTTTTGATGTGAGATTGTGCGAGTTTTTGCAATATCATCTTTTGGTGGTAGTAGCCGGTGTGAATTCGCTCTGTCATGCTTTTGGTGGCGGGTTTGTCATCTTAGTGATGTCAGATTGTGCGAGTGTTTTGCTCTATCATCCTTTTGGTGGTAGTAGCCGGTGTGAGTTCGCTTCATCATCCGTTTGGTAGTGGGTCTGTCATCTTGTTTGTGTCAGATTGTGCAAGTGTTTTGCTCTATCATCCCTTTGGTGGTGGTAGCTGGTGTGAGTTAGCTCCATCATCCTTATGGTGGTGTGTCTATCATCTTGTTGACGTCAGATTGTGCGAGTGTATTCTTTATCATCCTTTTGGTGATAGTAGCCGGTGTGAGTTCGCTCCATCAACCTTTTGGTGGTGGGTCTTTCAGCTTTTTGATGTCAGATTGTGCGAGTTTTTGCAATATCATCTTTTGGTGGTGGTAGCCGGTGTGAATTCGCTCTGTCATGCTTTTGGTGGCGGGTTTGTCATCTTAGTGATGTCAGATTGTGAGAGTGTTTTGCTCTATCATCCTTTTGGTGGTAGTAGCCGGTGTGAGTTCGCTCCATCATCCGTTTCGTAGTGGGTCTGTCATCTTGTTGATGTCAGATTGTGCAAGTGTTTTGCTCTATCATCCCTTTGGTGGTGGTAGCTGTTTTGAGTTAGCTCCATCATCCTTATGGTGGTGTGTCTATCATCTTGTTGACGTCAGATTTCGCGAGTGTTTTCTCTATCATCCTTTTGGTGGTAGTAGCCGGTGTGAATTCGCTCTGTCATGCTTTTGGTGGCGGGTTTGTCATCTTAGTGATGTCAGATTGTGCGAGTGTTTTGCTCTATCATCCTTTTGGTGGTAGTAGCCGGTGTGAGTTCGCTTAATCATCCGTTTGGTAGTGGGTCTGTCATCTTGTTTGTGTTAGATTGTGCAAGTGTTTTGCTCTATCATCCCTTTGGTGGTGGTAGCTGGTGTGAGTTAGCTCCATCATCCTTATGGTGGTGTGTCTATCATTTTGTTGACGTCATATTGTGCGAGTGTATTCTTTATCATCCTTTTGGTGGTAGTAGCCGGTGTGAGTTCGCTCTATCAGCCTTTTGGTGGTGGGTCTTTCAGCTTTTTGATGTGAGATTGTGCGAGTTTTTGCAATATCATCTTTTGGTGGTAGTAGCCGGTGTGAATTTGCTCCGTCATCCTTTTGGTGGCGGGTCTGTCATCTTAGTGATGTTAGATTGTGGGAGTGTTTTGCTCTATCATCCCTTTAGTGGTGGTAGCTGTTTTGAGTTAGCTCCATCATCCTTATGGTGGTATGTCTATCATCTTGTTGACGTCAGATTGTGCGAGTGTTTTCTCTATCATCCTTTTGGTGGTAGTAGCCGGTGTGAGTTTTCTCCATTAGCCTTTTGGTGGTGGGTCTTTCATCTTTTTGATGTTAGATTGTGCGAGTTTTTGCAATATCATCTTTTGGTGGTAGTAGCCGGTGTGAATTCGCTCCGTCATCCTTTTGGTGGCGGGTCTGTCATCATAGTGATGTCAGATTGTGCGAGTGTTTTGCTCTATCATCCTTTTGGTTGTAGTAGCCGGTGTGAGTTCGCTTCATCATCCGTTTGGTAGTGGGTCTGTCATCTTGTTGATGTCAGATTGTGCAAGTGTTTTGCTCTATTATCCCTTTGGTGGTTGTAGCTGGTGTGAGTTAGCTCCATCATCCTTATGGTGGTGTGTCTATCATCTTGTTGACGTCAGATTGTGCGAGTGTATTCTTTATCATCCTTTTGGTGGTAGTAGCCGGTGTGAGTTCGTTCCATCAGCCTTTTGGTGGTGGGTCTTTTAGCTTTTTGATGTCAGATTGTGCGAGTTTTTGCAATATCATCTTTTGGTGGTAGTAGCCGGTGTGAATTCGCTCTGTCATGCTTTTGGTGGCGGGTCTGTCATCTTAGTGATGTCAGATTGTGCGAGTGTTTTACTCTATCATCCTTTTGGTGGTAGTAGCCGGTGTGAGTTTGCTTCATCATCCGTTTGGTAGTGGGTCTGTCATCTTGTTTGTGTCAGATTGTGCAAGTGTTTTGCTCTATCATCCCTTTGGTGGTGGTAGCTGGTGTGAGTTAGCTCCATCATCCTTATGGTGGTGTGTCTATCATCTTGTTGACGTCAGATTGTGCGAGTTTATTCTTTATCATCCTTTTGGTGGTAGTAGCCGGTGTGAGTTAGCTCCATCAGCCTTTTGGTGGTGGGTCTTTCAGCTTTTCGATGTGAGATTGTGCGAGTTTTTGCAATATCATCTTTTGGTGGTAGTAGCTGGTGTGAATTCGCTCCGTCATCCTTTTGGTGGCAGGTCTGTCATCTTAGTGATGTTAGATTATGTGAGTGTTTTGCTCTATCATCCCTTTGGTGGTGGTAGCTGTTTTGAGTTAGCTCCATCATCCTTATGGTGGTATGTCTATCATCTTGTTGACGTCAGATTGTGCGAGTGTTTTCTCTATCATCCTTTTGGTGGTAGTAGCCGGTGTGAGTTTGCTCCATTAGCCTTTTGGTGGTGGGTCTTTCATCTTTTTGATGTTAGATTGTGCGAGTTTTTGCAATATCATCTTTTGGTGGTAGTAGCCGGTGTGAATTCGCTCCGTCGTCCTTTTGGTGGCGGGTCTATCATCATAGTGATGTCAGATTGTGCGAGTGTTTTGCTCTATCATCCTTTTGGTTGTAGTAGCCGGTGTGAGTTCGCTTCATCATCCGTTTGGTAGTGGGTCTGTCATCTTGTTGATGTCAGATTGTGCAAGTGTTTTGCTCTATTATCCCTTTGGTGGTGGTAGCTGGTGTGAGTTAGCTCCATCATCCTTATGGTGGTGTGTCTATCATCTTGTTGACGTCAGATTGTGCGAGTGTATTCTTTATCATCCTTTTGGTGGTAGTAGCCGGTGTGAGTTCGTTCCATCAGCCTTTTGGTGGTGGGTCTTTTAGCTTTTTGATGTCAGATTATGCGAGTTTTTGCAATATCATCTTTTGGTGGTGGTAGCCGGTGTGAATTCGCTCCGTCATCCTTTAGGTGGTGGGTCTGTCATCTTATTGATGTCAGATTGTGTGAGTGTTTTGCTCTATCATCCTTTTGGTGGTAGTAGCCGGTGTGAGTTCGCTCCATCAGCCTTTTGGTGGTGAGTCTTTCAGCATTTTGATGTCAGATTGTGCGAGTTTTTGCAATATCATCTTTTGGTGGTAGTAGCCGGTGTGAATTCGCTCTGTCATGCTTTTGGTGGCGGGTCCGTCATCTTAGTGATGTCAGATTGTGCGAGTGTTTTACTCTATCATCCTTTTGGTGGTAGTAGCCGGTGTGAGTTCGCTTCATCATCCGTTTGGTAGTGGGTCTGTCATCTTGTTTGTGTCAGATTGTGCAAGTGTTTTGCTCTATCATCCCTTTGGTGGTGGTAGCTGGTGTGAGTTAGCTCCATCATCCTTATGGTGGTGTGTCTATCATCTTGTTGACGTCAGATTGTGCGAGTGTATTCTTTATCATCCTTTTGGTGGTAGTAGTCGGTGTGAGTTCGCTCCATCAGCCTTTTGGTGGTGGGTCTTTCAGCTTTTTGATGTGAGATTGTGCGAGTTTTTGCAATATCATCTTTTGGTGGTAGTAGCCGGTGTGAATTCGCTCCGTCATCCTTTTGGTGGCGGGTCTGTCATCTTAGTGATGTTAGATTGTGTGAGTGTTTTGCTCTATCATCCATTTGGTGGTGGTAGCTGTTTTGAGTTAGCTCCATCATCCTTATGGTGGTATGTCTATCATCTTGTTGACGTCAGATTGTGCGAGTGTTTTCTCTGTCATCCTTTTGGTGGTAGTAGCCGGTGTGAGTTTGCTCCATTAGCCTTTTGGTGGTGGGTCTTTCATCTTTTTGATGTTAGATTGTGCGAGTTTTTGCAATATCATCTTTTGGTGGTAGTAGCCGGTGTGAATTCGCTCCGTCGTCCTTTTGGTGGCGGGTCTGTCATCATAGTGACGTCAGATTGTGCGAGTGTTTTGCTCTATCATCCTTTTGGTTGTAGTAGCCGGTGTGAGTTCGCTTCATCATCCGTTTGGTAGTCGGTCTGTCATCTTGTTGATGTCAGATTGTGCAAGTGTTTTGCTCTATTATCCCTTTGGTGGTGGTAGCTGGTGTGAGTTAGCTACATCATCCTTATGGTGGTGTGTCTATCATCTTGTTGACGTCAGATTGTGCGAGTGTATTCTTTATCATCCTTTTGGTGGTAGTAGCCGGTGTGAGTTCGTTCCATCAGCCTTTTGGTGGTGGGTCTTTTAGCTTTTTGATGTAAGATTGTGCGAGTTTTTGCAATATCGTCTTTTGGTGGTGGTAGCCGTTGTGAATTCGCTCCGTCATCCTTTTGGTGGTGGGTCTGTCATCTTAGTGATGTCAGATTGTGTGAGTGTTTTGCTCTATCATCCTTTTGGTGGTAGTAGCCGGTGTGAGTTCGCTCCATCATCCGTTTCGTAGTGGGTCTGTCATCTTGTGTATGTCAGATTGTGCAAGTGTTTTTCTCTATCATCCCTTTGGTGGTGGTAGCTGTTTTGAGTTAGCTCCATCATCCTTATGGTGGTGTGAATTCGCTCCGTCGTCCTTTTGGTGGCGGGTCTATCATCATAGTGATGTCAGATTGTGCGAGTGTTTTGCTCTATCATCCTTTTGGTTGTAGTAGCCGGTGTGAGTTCGCTTCATCATCCGTTTGGTAGTGGGTCTGTCATCTTGTTGATGTCAGATTGTGCAAGTGTTTTGCTCTATTATCCCTTTGGTGGTGGTAGCTGGTGTGAGTTAGCTCCATCATCCTTATGGTGGTGTGTCTATCATCTTGTTGACGTCAGATTGTGCGAGTGTATTCTTTATCATCCTTTTGGTGGTAGTAGCCGGTGTGAGTTCGTTCCATCAGCCTTTTGGTGGTGGGTCTTTTAGCTTTTTGATGTCAGATTATGCGAGTTTTTGCAATATCATCTTTTGGTGGTGGTAGCCGGTGTGAATTCGCTCTGTCATCCTTTAGGTGGTGGGTCTGTCATCTTAGTGATGTCAGATTGTGTGAGTGTTTTGCTCTATCATCCTTTTGGTGGTAGTAGCCGGTGTGAGTTCGCTCCATCAGCCTTTTGGTGGTGGGTCTTTCAGCATTTTGATGTCAGATTGTGCGAGTTTTTGCAATATCATCTTTTGGTGGTAGTAGCTGGTGTGAATTCGCTCTGTCATGCTTTTGGTGGCGGGTCCGTCATCTTAGTGATGTCAGATTGTGCGAGTGTTTTACTCTATCATCCTTTTGGTGGTAGTAGCCGGTGTGAGTTCGCTTCATCATCCCTTTGGTAGTGGGTCTGTCATCTTGTTTGTGTCAGATTGTGCAAGTGTTTTGCTCTATCATCCCTTTGGTGGTGGTAGCTGGTGTGAGTTAGCTCCATCATCCTTATGGTGGTGTGTCTATCATCTTGTTGACGTCAGATTGTGCGAGTGTATTCTTTATCATCCTTTTGGTGGTAGTAGCCGGTGTGAGTTCGCTCCATCAGCCTTTTGGTTGTGGGTCTTTCAGCTTTTTGATGTGAGATTGTGCGAGTTTTTGCAATATCATCTTTGGTGGTAGTAGCCGGTGTGAATTCGCTCCGTCATCCTTTTGGTGGCGAGTCTGTCATCTTAGTGATGTTAGATTGTGTGAGTGTTTTGCTCTATCATCCCTTTGGTGGTGGGTTTTTCAGCTTTTTGATGTCAGATTGTGCGAGTTTTTGCAATATCATCTTTTGGTGTTAGTAGCCGGTGTGAATTCGCTCTGTCATGCTTTTGGTGGCGGGTCTGTCATCTTAGTGATGTCAGATTGTGCGAGTGTTTTACTCTATCATCCTTTTGGTGGTAGTAGCCGGTGTGAGTTCGCTTCATCATCCGTTTGGTAGTGGGTCTGTCATCTTGTTTGTGTCAGATTGTGCAAGTGTTTTGCTCTATCATCCCTTTGGTGGTGGTAGCTGGTGTGAGTTAGCTCCATCATCCTTATGGTGGTGTGTCTATCATCTTGTTGACGTCAGATTGTGCGAGTGTATTCTTTATCATCCTTTTGGTGGTAGTAGCCGGTGTGAGTTCGCTCCATCAGCCTTTTGGTGGTGGGTCTTTCAGCTTTTTGATGTGAGATTGTGCGAGTTTTTGCAATATCATCTTTTGGTGGTAGTAGCCGGTGTGAATTCGCTCCGTCATCCTTTTGGTGGCAAGTCTGTCATCTTAATGATGTTAGATTGTGTGAGTGTTTTGCTCTATCATCCCTTTGGTGGTGGTAGCTGTTTTGAGTTAGCTCCATCATCCTTATGGTGGTATGTCTATCATCTTGTTGACGTCAGATTGTGAGAGTGTTTTCTCTATCATCATTTTGTTGGTAGTAGCCGGTGTGAGTTCGCTCCATCAGCCTTTTGGTGGTGGGTCTTTCAGCTTTTTGATGTCAGATTGTAAAAGTTTTTGCAATATCATCTTCTGGTGGTAGTAGCCGGTGTGAATTCGCTCCGTCGTCCTTTTGGTGGCGGGTCTGTCATCATAGTGATGTCAGATTGTGCGAGTGTTTTGCTCTATCATCCTTTTGGTTGTAGTAGCCGGTGTGAGTTCGCTTCATCATTCGTTTGGTAGTGGGTCTGTCATCTTGTTGATGTCAGATTGTGCAAGTGTTTTGCTCTATTATCCCTTTGGTGGTGGTAGCTGGTGTGAGTTAGCTCCATCATCCTTATGGTGGTGTGTCTATCATCTTGTTGACGTCAGATTGTGCGAGTGTATTCTTTATCATCCTTTTGGTGGTAGTAGCCGGTGTGAGTTCGTTCCATCAGCCTTTTGGTGGCGGGTCTTTTAGCTTTTTGATGTCAGATTGTGCGAGTTTTTGCAATATCATATTTTGGTGGTGGTAGCCTGTGTGAATTCGCTCCGTCATCCTTTTTGTGGTGGGTCTGTCATCTTAGTGATGTCAGATTGTGTGAGTGTTTTGCTCTATCATCCTTTTGGTGGTAGTAGCCGGTGTGAGTTCGCTCCATCATCCGTTTCGTAGTGGGTCTGTCATCTTGTGTATGTCAGATTGTGCAAGTGTTTTTCTCTATCATCCCTTTGGTGGTAAAAGCTGTTTTGAGTTAGCTCCATCATCCTTATGGTGGTGTGTCTATCATCTTTTTGACGTTAGATTATGCGAGTGTTTTCTCTATCATCCTTTTGGTGGTAGTAGCCGGTGTGAGTTCGCTCCATCAGCCTTTTGGTGGTGGGTCTTTCAGCTTTTTGATGTCAGATTGTGCGAGTTTTTGCAATATCATCTTTTGGTGGAAGTAGCCGGTGGGAATTCGCTCTGTCATGCTTTTGGTGGCGGGTCTGTCATCTTAGTGATGTCAGATTGTGCGAGTGTTTTACTCTATCATACTTTTGGTGGTAGTAGCCGGTGTGAGTTCGCTTCATCATCCGTTTGGTAGTGGGTCTGTCATCTTGTTTGTGTCAGATTGTGCAAGTGTTTTGCTCTATCATCCCTTTGGTGGTGGTACCTGGTGTGAGTTAGCTCCATCATCCTTATGGTGGTGTGTCTATCATCTTGTTGACGTCAGATTGTGCGAGTGTATTCTTTATCATCCTTTTGGTGGTAGTAGCCGGTGTGAGTTCGCTCCATCAGCCTTTTGGTGGTGGGTCTTTCAGCTTTTTGATGTGAGATTGTGCGAGTTTTTGCAATATCATCTTTTGGTGGGAGTAGCCGGTGTGAATTCGCTCCGTCATCCTTTTGGTGGCGAGTCTGTCATCTTAGTGATGTTAGATTGTGTGAGTGTTTTGCTCTATCATCCCTTTGGTGGTGGTAGCTGTTTTGAGTTAGCTCCATCATCCTTTTGGTGGTATGTCTATCATCTTGTTGACGTCAGATTGTGCGAGTGTTTTCTCTATCATCCTTTTGGTGGTAGTAGCCGGTGTGAGTTCGCTCCATCAGCCTTTTGGTGGTGTGTCTTTCAGCTTTTTGATGTCAGCTTGTGCGAGTTTTTACAATATCATCTTTTGGTGGTAGTAGCCGGTGTGAATTCGCTCTGTCATGCTTTTGGTGGCGGGTCTACCATCTTAGTGATGTCAGATTGTGCAAGTGTTTTGCTCTATCATCCTTTTGCTGGTAGTAGCCGATGTGAGTTTGCTTCATCATCCGTTTGGTAGTGGGTCTGTCATCTTGTTTGTGTCAGATTGTGCAAGTGTTTTGCTCTATCATCCCTTTGGTGGTGGTAGCTGGTGTGAGTTAGCTCCATCATCCTTATGGTGGTTTGTCTATCATCTTGTTGACATCAGATTGTGGGAGTGTATTCTTTATCATCCTTTTGGTGGTAGTAGCCGGTGTGAGTTCGCTCCATCAGCCTTTTGGTGGTGGGTCTTTCAGCTTTTTGATGTGAGATTGTGCGAGTTTTTGCAATATCATCTTTTGGTGGTAGTAGCCGGTGTGAATTCGCTCCGTCATCCTTTTGGTGGCGGGTCTGTCATCTTAGTGATGTCAGATTGTGTGAGTGTTTTGCTCTATCATCCTTTTGGTTGTAGTAGCCTGTGTGAATTCGCTTCATCATCCGTTTGGTAGTGGGTCTGTCATCTTGTTGATGTCAGATTGTGCACGTGTTTTGCTCTATCATCGCTTTGGTGGTGGTAGCTGGTGTGAGTTAGCTCCATCATCCTTATGGTGGTGTGTCTATCATCTTGTTGATGTCAGATTGTGCGAGTGTATTCTTTATCATCCTTTTGGTGGTAGTAGCCGGTGTGAGTTTGCTTCATCAGCCTTTTGGTGATGGGTCTTTCAGCTTTTTGATGTGAGATTGTGCGAGTTTTTGCAATATCATCTTTTGGTTATAGTAGCCGGTGTGAATTAGCTCCGTCATCCTTTTGGTGGCGGGTCTGTCATCTTAGTGATGTCAGATTGTGTGAGTGTTTCGCTCTATCATCCTTTTGGTTATAGTAGCCGGTGTGAATTCGCTTCATCATCCGTTTGGTAGTGGGTCCGTCATCTTGTTGATGTCAGATTGTGCACGGGTTTTGCTCTATCATGGCTTTGGTGGGGGTAGCTGGTGTGAGTTAGCTCCATCATCCTTATGGTGGTGTGTTTATCATCTTGTTGACGTCAGATTGTGCGAGTGTATTCTTTATCATCCTTTTGGTGGTAGTAGCCGGTGTGAGTTCGTTCCATCAGCCTTTTGGTGGTGGGTCTTTTAGCTTTTTGATGTCAGATTGTGCGAGTTTTTGCAATATCATCTTTTGGTGGTGGTAGCCGGTGTGAATTCGCTTTGTCATCCTTTTGGTGGTGGGTCTGTCATCTTAGTGATGTCAGATTGTGTGAGTGTTTTGCTCTATCATCCTTTTGGTGGTAGTAGCCGGTGTGAGTTCGCTTCATCATCCGTTTCATAGTGGGTCTGTCATCTTGTTGATGTCAGATTGTGCAAGTGTTTTGCCCTATCATCCCTTTGGTGGTGGTAGCTGTTTTGAGTTAGCTCCATCATCATTATGGTGGTGTGTCTATCATCTTGTTGACGTCAGATTATGCGAGTGTTTTCTCTATCATCCTTTTGGTGGTAGTAGCCGGTGTGAGTTCGCTCCATCAGCCTTTTGGTGGTGGGTCTTTCAGCTTTTTGATGTCAGATTGTGCGAGTTTTTGCAATATCATCTTTTGGTGGTAGTAGTCGGTGTGAATTTGCTCTGTCATGCTTTTGGTGGCGGGTCTGTCATCTTAGTGATGTCAGATTGTGCGAGTGTTTTGCTCTATCATCCTTTTGTTGGTAGTAGCCGGTGTGCGTTCGCTTCATCATCCGTTTGGTAGTGGGTCTGTCATCTTGTTTGTGTCAGATTGTGCAAGTGTTTTTCTCTATCATCCCTTTGGTGGTGGTAGCTGGTGTGAGTTAGCTCCATCATCCTTATGGTGGTGTGTCTATCATCTTGTTGACGTCAGATTGTGCGAGTGTATTCTTTATCATCCTTTTGGTGGTAGTAGCCGGTGTGAGTTCGCTCCATCAGCCTTTTGGTGGTGGGTCTTTCAGCTTTTTGATGTGAGATTGTGCGAGTTTTTGCAATATCATCTTTTGGTGGTAGTAGCCAGTGTGAATTCGCTCCGTCATCCTTTTGGTGGCGGGTCTGTCATCTTAGTGATGTTAGATTGTGTGAGTGTTTTGCTCTATCATCCCTTTGGTGGTGGTAGCTGTTTTGAGTTAGCTCCATCATCCTTATGGTGGTATGTCTATCATCTTGTTGACGTCAGATTGTGCGAGTGTTTTCTCTATCATCCTTTTGGTGGTAGTAGCCGGTGTGAGTTTGCTCCATTAGCCTTTTAGTGGTGGGTCTTTCAACTTTTCGATGTTAGATTGTGCGAGTTTTTTCAATATCATCTTTTGGTGGTAGTAGCCGGTGTGAATTCGCTCTGTCATGCTTTTGGTGGCGGGTCTGTCATCTTAGTGATGTCAGATTGTGCGAGTGTTTTACTCTATCATCCTTTTGGTGGTAGTAGCCGGTGTGAGTTCGCTTCATCATCCGTTTGGTAGTGGGTCTGTCATCTTCTTTGTGTCAGATTGTGCAAGTGTTTTTCTCTATCATCCCTTTGGTGGTGGTAGCTGGTGTGAGTTAGCTCCATCATCCTTATGGTTGTGTGTCTATCATCTTGTTGACGTCAGATTGTGCGAGTGTATTCTTTATCATCCTTTTGGTGGTAGTAGCCGGTGTGAGTTCGCTCCATCAGCCTTTTGGTGGTGGGTCTTTCAGCTTTTTGATGTGAGATTGTGCGAGTTTTTGCAATATCATCTTTTGGTGGTAGTAGCCAATGTGAATTCGCTCCGTCATCCTTTTGGTGGCGGGTCTGTCATCTTAGTGATGTTAGATTGTGTGAGTGTTTTGCTCTATCATCCCTTTGGTGGTGGTAGCTGTTTTGAGTTAGCTCCATCATCCTTATGGTGGTATGTCTATCATCTTGTTGACGTCAGATTGTGCGAGTGTTTTCTCTATCATCCTTTTGGTGGTAGTAGCCGGTGTGAGTTTGCTCCATTAGCCTTTTAGTGGTGGGTCTTTCAACTTTTTGATGTTAGATTGTGCGAGTTTTTGCAATATCATCTTTTGGTGGTAGTAGCCGGTGTGAATTCGCTCCGTCGTCCTTTTGGTGGCGGGTCTGTCATCATAGTGATGTCAGATTGTGCGAGTGTTTTGCTCTATCATCCTTTTGGTTGTAGTAGCCGGTGTGAGTTTGCTTCATCATCCGTTTGGTAGTGGGTCTGTCATCTTGTTGATGTCAGATTGTGCAAGTGTTTTGCTCTATTATCTCTTTGGTGGTGGTAGCTGGTGTGAGTTAGCTCCATCATCCTTATGGTGGTGTGTCTATCATCTTGTTGACATCAGATTGTGTGAGTGTATTCTTTATCATCCTTTTGGTGGTAGTAGCCGGTGTGAGTTCGTTCCATCAGCCTTTTGGTGGTGGGTCTTTTAGCTTTTTGATGTCAGATTGTGCGAGTTTTTGCAATATCATCTTTTGGTGGTGGTAGCCGGTGTGAATTTGCTCCGTCATCCTTTTGGTGGTGGGTCTGTCATCTTAGTGATGTCAGATTGTGTGAGTGTTTTGCTCTATCATCCTTTTGGTGGTAGTAGCTGGTGTGAGTTCGCTCCATCATCCGTTTCGTAGTGGGTCTGTCATCTTGTGTATGTCAGATTGTGCAAGTGTTTTTCTCTATCATCCCTTTGGTGGTGGTAGCTGTTTTGAGTTAGCTCCATCATCCTTATGGTGGTGTGTCTATCATCTTTTTGACGTCAGATTATGCGAGTGTTTTCTCTATCACCCATTTGGTGGTAGTAGCCGGTGTGAGTTCGCTTCATCATCCGTTTGGTAGTGGGTCTGTCATCTTGTTTGTGTCAGATTATGCAAGTGTTTTGCTCTATCATCCCTTTGGTGGTGGTAGCTGGTGTGAGTTAGCTCCATCATCCTTATGGTGGTGTGTCTATCATCTTGTTGACGTCAGATTGTGCGAGTGTATTCTTTATCATCCTTTTGGTGGTAGTAGCCGGTGTGAGTTCGCTCCATCAGCCTTTTGGTGGTGGGTCTTTCAGCTTTTTGATGTCAGATTGTGCGAGTTTTTGCAATATCATCTTTTGGTGGTAGTAGCCGGTGTGAATTTGCTCTGTCATGCTTTTGGTGGCGGGTCTGTCATCTTAGTGATGTCAGATTGTGCGAGTGTTTTGCTCTATCATCCTTTTGTTGGTAGTAGCCGGTGTGCGTTCGCTTCATCATCCGTTTGGTAGTGGGTCTGTCATCTTGTTAGTGTCAGATTGTGCAAGTGTTTTTCTCTATCATCCCTTTGGTGGTGGTAGCTGGTGTGAGTTAGCTCCATCATCCTTATGGTGGTGTGTCTATCATCTTGTTGACGTCAGATTGTGCGAGTGTATTCTTTATCATCCTTTTGGTGGTAGTAGCCGGTGTGAGTTCGCTCCATCAGCCTTTTGGTGGTGGGTCTTTCAGCTTTTTGATGTGAGATTGTGCGAGTTTTTGCAATATCATCTTTTGGTGGTAGTAGCCAGTGTGAATTCGCTCCGTCATCCTTTTGGTGGCGGGTCTGTCATCTTAGTGATGTTAGATTGTGTGAGTGTTTTGCTCTATCATCCCTTTGGTGGTGGTAGCTGTTTTGAGTTAGCTCCATCATCCTTATGGTGGTATGTCTATCATCTTGTTGACGTCAGATTGTGCGAGTGTTTTCTCTATCATCCTTTTGGTGGTAGTAGCCGGTGTGAGTTTGCTCCATTAGCCTTTTAGTGGTGGGTCTTTCAACTTTTTGATGTTAGATTGTGCGAGTTTATGCAATATCATCTTTTGGTGGTAGTAGCCGGTGTGAATTCGCTCTGTCATGCTTTTGGTGGCGGGTCTGTCATCTTAGTGATGTCAGATTGTGCGAGTGTTTTACTCTATCATCCTTTTGGTGGTAGTAGCCGGTGTGAGTTCGCTTCATCATCCGTTTGGTAGTGGGTCTGTCATCTTGTTTGTGTCAGATTGTGCAAGTGTTTTTCTCTATCATCCCTTTGGTGGTGGTAGCTGGTGTGAGTTAGCTCCATCATCCTTATGGTGGTGTGTCTATCATCTTGTTGACGTCAGATTGTGCGAGTGTATTCTTTATCATCCTTTTGGTGGTAGTAGCCGGTGTGAGTTCGCTCCATCAGCCTTTTGGTGGTGGGTCTTTCAGCTTTTTGATGTGAGATTGTGCGAGTTTTTGCAATATCATCTTTTGGTGGTAGTAGCCAATGTGAATTCGCTCCGTCATCCTTTTGGTGGCGGGTCTGTCATCTTAGTGATGTTAGATTGTGTGAGTGTTTTGCTCTATCATCCCTTTGGTGGTGGTAGCTGTTTTGAGTTAGCTCCATCATCCTTATGGTGGTATGTCTATCATCTTGTTGACGTCAGATTGTGCGAGTGTTTTCTCTATCATCCTTTTGGTGGTAGTAGCCGGTGTGAGTTTGCTCCATTAGCCTTTTAGTGGTGGGTCTTTCAACTTTTTGATGTTAGATTGTGCGAGTTTTTGCAATATCATCTTTTAGTGGTAGTAGCCGGTGTGAATTTGCTTCGTCGTCCTTTTGGTGGCGGGTCTGTCATCATAGTGATGTCAGATTGTGCGAGTGTTTTGGTCTATCATCCTTTTGGTTGTAGTAGCCGGTGTGAGTTTGCTTCATCATCCGTTTGGTAGTGGGTCTGTCATCTTGTTGATGTCAGATTGTGCAAGTGTTTTGCTCTATTATCTCTTTGGTGGTGGTAGCTGGTGTGAGTTAGCTCCATCATCCTTATGGTGGTGTGTCTATCATCTTGTTGACGTCAGATTGTGCGAGTGTATTCTTTATCATCCTTTTGGTGGTAGTAGCCGGTGTGAGTTCGTTCCATCAGCCTTTGGGTGGTGGGTCTTTTAGCTTTTTGATGTCAGATTGTGCGAGTTTTTGCAATATCATCTTTTGGTGGTGGTAGCCGGTGTGAATTCGCTCCGTCATCCTTTTGGTGGTGGGTCTGTCATCTTAGTGATGTCAGATTGTGTGAGTGTTTTGCTCTATCATCCTTTTGGTGGTAGTAGCTGGTGTGAGTTTGCTCCATCATCCGTTTCGTAGTGGGTCTGTCATCTTGTGTATGTCAGATTGTGCAAGTGTTTTTCTCTATCATCCCTTTGGTGGTGGTAGCTGTTTTGAGTTAGCTCCATCATCCTTATGGTGGTGTGTCTATCATCTTTTTGACGTCAGATTATGCGAGTGTTTTCTCTATCACCCTTTTGGTGGTAGTAGCCGGTGTGAGTTCGCTTCATCATCCGTTTGGTAGTGGGTCTGTCATCTTGTTTGTGTCAGATTGTGCAAGTGTTTTGCTCTATCATCCCTTTGGTGGTGGTAGCTGGTGTGAGTTAGCTCCATCATCCTTATGGTGGTGTGTTTATCATCTTGTTGACGTCAGATTGTGCGAGTGTATTCTTTATCATCCTTTTGGTGGTAGTATCCGGTATGAGTTCGCTCCATCAGCCTTTTGGTTGTGGGTCTTTCAGCTTTTTGATGTGAGATTGTGCGAGTTTTTGCAATATCATCTTTGGTGGTAGTAGCCGGTGTGAATTCGCTCCGTCATCCTTTTGGTGGCGAGTCTGTCATCTTAGTGATGTTAGATTGTGTGAGTGTTTTGCTCTATCATCCCTTTGGTGGTGGGTCTTTCAGCTTTTTGATGTCAGATTGTGCGAGTTTTTGCAATATCATCTTTTGGTGTTAGTAGCCGGTGTGAATTTGCTCTGTCATGCTTTTGGTGGCGGGTCTGTCATCTTAGTGATGTCAGATTGTGCGAGTGTTTTGCTCTATCATCCCTTTGGTGGTGGTAGCTGTTTTGAGTTAGCTCCATCATCCTTATGGTGGTATGTCTATCATCTTGTTGACGTCAGATTGTGCGAGTGTTTTCTCTATCATCCTTTTGGTGGTAGTAGCCGGTGTGAGTTTGCTCCATTAGCCTTTTAGTGGTGGGTCTTTCAACTTTTTGATGTTAGATTGTGCGAGTTTATGCAATATCATCTTTTGGTGGTAGTAGCCGGTGTGAATTCGCTCTGTCATGCTTTTGGTGGCGGGTCTGTCATCTTAGTGATGTCAGATTGTGCGAGTGTTTTACTCTATCATCCTTTTGGTGGTAGTAGCCGGTGTGAGTTCGCTTCATCATCCGTTTGGTAGTGGGTCTGTCATCTTGTTTGTGTCAGATTGTGCAAGTGTTTTTCTCTATCATCCCTTTGGTGGTGGTAGCTGGTGTGAGTTAGCTCCATCATCCTTATGGTGGTGTGTCTATCATCTTGTTGACGTCAGATTGTGCGAGTGTATTCTTTATCATCCTTTTGGTGGTAGTAGCCGGTGTGAGTTCGCTCCATCAGCCTTTTGGTGGTGGGTCTTTCAGCTTTTTGATGTGAGATTGTGCGAGTTTTTGCAATATCATCTTTTGGTGGTAGTAGCCAATGTGAATTCGCTCCGTCATCCTTTTGGTGGCGGGTCTGTCATCTTAGTGATGTTAGATTGTGTGAGTGTTTTGCTCTATCATCCCTTTGGTGGTGGTAGCTGTTTTGAGTTAGCTCCATCATCCTTATGGTGGTATGTCTATCATCTTGTTGACGTCAGATTGTGCGAGTGTTTTCTCTATCATCCTTTTGGTGGTAGTAGCCGGTGTGAGTTTGCTCCATTAGCCTTTTAGTGGTGGGTCTTTCAACTTTTTGATGTTAGATTGTGCGAGTTTTTGCAATATCATCTTTTAGTGGTAGTAGCCGGTGTGAATTTGCTTCGTCGTCCTTTTGGTGGCGGGTCTGTCATCATAGTGATGTCAGATTGTGCGAGTGTTTTGGTCTATCATCCTTTTGGTTGTAGTAGCCGGTGTGAGTTTGCTTCATCATCCGTTTGGTAGTGGGTCTGTCATCTTGTTGATGTCAGATTGTGCAAGTGTTTTGCTCTATTATCTCTTTGGTGGTGGTAGCTGGTGTGAGTTAGCTCCATCATCCTTATGGTGGTGTGTCTATCATCTTGTTGACGTCAGATTGTGCGAGTGTATTCTTTATCATCCTTTTGGTGGTAGTAGCCGGTGTGAGTTCGTTCCATCAGCCTTTGGGTGGTGGGTCTTTTAGCTTTTTGATGTCAGATTGTGCGAGTTTTTGCAATATCATCTTTTGGTGGTGGTAGCCGGTGTGAATTCGCTCCGTCATCCTTTTGGTGGTGGGTCTGTCATCTTAGTGATGTCAGATTGTGTGAGTGTTTTGCTCTATCATCCTTTTGGTGGTAGTAGCTGGTGTGAGTTTGCTCCATCATCCGTTTCGTAGTGGGTCTGTCATCTTGTGTATGTCAGATTGTGCAAGTGTTTTTCTCTATCATCCCTTTGGTGGTGGTAGCTGTTTTGAGTTAGCTCCATCATCCTTATGGTGGTGTGTCTATCATCTTTTTGACGTCAGATTATGCGAGTGTTTTCTCTATCACCCTTTTGGTGGTAGTAGCCGGTGTGAGTTCGCTTCATCATCCGTTTGGTAGTGGGTCTGTCATCTTGTTTGTGTCAGATTGTGCAAGTGTTTTGCTCTATCATCCCTTTGGTGGTGGTAGCTGGTGTGAGTTAGCTCCATCATCCTTATGGTGGTGTGTTTATCATCTTGTTGACGTCAGATTGTGCGAGTGTATTCTTTATCATCCTTTTGGTGGTAGTATCCGGTATGAGTTCGCTCCATCAGCCTTTTGGTTGTGGGTCTTTCAGCTTTTTGATGTGAGATTGTGCGAGTTTTTGCAATATCATCTTTGGTGGTAGTAGCCGGTGTGAATTCGCTCCGTCATCCTTTTGGTGGCGAGTCTGTCATCTTAGTGATGTTAGATTGTGTGAGTGTTTTGCTCTATCATCCCTTTGGTGGTGGGTCTTTCAGCTTTTTGATGTCAGATTGTGCGAGTTTTTGCAATATCATCTTTTGGTGTTAGTAGCCGGTGTGAATTTGCTCTGTCATGCTTTTGGTGGCGGGTCTGTCATCTTAGTGATGTCAGATTGTGCGAGTGTTTTACTCTATCATCCTTTTGGTGGTAGTAGCCGGTGTGAGTTCGCTTCATCATCCGTTTGGTAGTGGGTCTGTCATCTTGTTTGTGTCAGATTGTGCAAGTGTTTTGCTCTATCATCCCTTTGGTGGTGGTAGCTGGTGTGAGTTAGCTCCATCATCCTTATGGTGGTGTGTCTATCATCTTGTTGACGTCAGATTGTGCGAGTGTATTCTTTATCATCCTTTTGGTGGTAGTAGCCGGTGTGAGTTCGCTCCATCAGCCTTTTGGTGGTGGGTCTTTCAGCTTTTTGATGTGAGATTGTGCGAGTTTTTGCAATATCATCTTTTGGTGGTAGTAGCCGGTGTGAATTCGCTCCGTCATCCTTTTGGTGGCGAGTCTGTCATCTTAATGATGTTAGATTGTGTGAGTGTTTTGCTCTATCATCCCTTTGGTGGTGGTAGCTGTTTTGAGTTAGCTCCATCATCCTTATGGTGGTATGTCTATCATCTTGTTGACGTCAGATTGTGAGAGTGTTTTCTCTATCATCATTTTGTTGGTAGTAGCCGGTGTGAGTTCGCTCCATCAGCCTTTTGGTGGTGGGTCTTTCAGCTTTTTGATGTCAGATTGTGCAAGTTTTTGCAATATCATCTTCTGGTGGTAGTAGCCGGTGTGAATTCGCTCCGTCGTCCTTTTGGTGGCGGGTCTGTCATCATAGTGATGTCAGATTGTGCGAGTGTTTTGCTCTATCATCCTTTTGGTTGTAGTAGCCGGTGTGAGTTCGCTTCATCATTCGTTTGGTAGTGGGTCTGTCATCTTGTTGATGTCAGATTGTGCAAGTGTTTTGCTCTATTATCCCTTTGGTGGTGGTAGCTGGTGTGAGTTAGCTCCATCATCCTTATGGTGGTGTGTCTATCATCTTGTTGACGTCAGATTGTGCGAGTGTATTCTTTATCATCCTTTTGGTGGTAGTAGCCGGTGTGAGTTCGTTCCATCAGCCTTTTGGTGGCGGGTCTTTTAGCTTTTTGATGTCAGATTGTGCGAGTTTTTGCAATATCATGTTTTGGTGGTGGTAGCCGGTGTGAATTCGCTCCGTCATCCTTTTTGTGGTGGGTCTGTCATCTTAGTGATGTCAGATTGTGTGAGTGTTTTGCTCTATCATCCTTTTGGTGGTAGTAGCCGGTGTGAGTTTGCTCCATCATCCGTTTCGTAGTGGGTCTGTCATCTTGTGTATGTCAGATTGTGCAAGTGTTTTTCTCTATCATCCCTTTGGTGGTAAAAGCTGTTTTGAGTAAGCTCCATCATCCTTATGGTGGTGTGTCTATCATCTTTTTGACGTCAGATTATGCGAGTGTTTTCTCTATCATCCTTTTGGTGGTAGTAGCCGGTGTGAGTTCGCTCCATCAGCCTTTTGGTGGTGGGTCTTTCAGCTTTTTGATGTCAGATTGTGCAGTTTTTGCAATATCATCTTTTGGTGGTAGTAGCCGGTGGGAGTTCGCTCTGTCATGCTTTTGGTGGCGGGTCTGTCATCTTAGTGATGTCAGATTGTGCGAGTGTTTTACTCTATCATACTTTTGGTGGTAGTAGCCGGTGTGAGTTCGCTTCATCATCCGTTTGGTAGTGGGTCTGTCATCTTGTTTGTGTCAGATTGTGCAAGTGTTTTGCTCTATCATCCCTTTGGTGGTGGTAGCTGGTGTGAGTTAGCTCCATCATCCTTATGGTGGTGTGTCTATCATCTTGTTGACGTCAGATTGTGCGAGTGTATTCTTTATCATCCTTTTGGTGGTAGTAGCCGGTGTGAGTTCGCTCCATCAGCCTTTTGGTGGTGGGTCTTTCAGCTTTTTGATGTGAGATTGTGCGAGTTTTTGCAATATCATCTTTTGGTGGTAGTAGCCGGTGTGAATTCGCTCCGTCATCCTTTTGGTGGCGAGTCTGTCATCTTAGTGATGTTAGATTGTGTGAGTGTTTTGCTCTATCATCCCTTTGGTGGTGGTAGCTGTTTTGAGTTAGCTCCATCATCCTTATGGTGGTATGTCTATCATCTTGTTGACGTCAGATTGTGCGAGTGTTTTCTCTATCATCCTTTTGGTGGTAGTAGCCGGTGTGAGTTCGCTCCATCAGCCTTTTGGTGGTGTGTCTTTCAGCTTTTTGATGTCAGCTTGTGCGAGTTTTTACAATATCATCTTTTGGTGGTAGTAGCCGGTGTGAATTCGCTCTGTCATGCTTTTGGTGGCGGGTCTACCATCTTAGTGATGTCAGATTGTGCAAGTGTTTTGCTCTATCATCCTTTTGCTTGTAGTAGCCGATGTGAGTTTGCTTCATCATCCGTTTGGTAGTGGGTCTGTCATCTTGTTTGTGTCAGATTGTGCAAGTGTTTTGCTCTATCATCCCTTTGGTGGTGGTAGCTGGTGTGAGTTAGCTCCATCATCCTTATGGTGGTTTGTCTATCATCTTGTTGACATCAGATTGTGGGAGTGTATTCTTTATCATCCTTTTGGTGGTAGTAGCCGGTGTGAGTTCGCTCCATCAGCCTTTTGGTGGTGGGTCTTTCAGCTTTTTGATGTGAGATTGTGCGAGTTTTTGCAATATCATCTTTTGGTGGTAGTAGCCGGTGTGAATTCGCTCCGTCATCCTTTTGGTGGCGGGTCTGTCATCTTAGTGATGTCAGATTGTGTGAGTGTTTTGCTCTATCATCCTTTTGGTTGTAGTAGCCTGTGTGAATTCGCTTCATCATCCATTTGGTAGTGGGTCTGTCATCTTGTTGATGTCAGATTGTGCACGTGTTTTGCTCTATCATCGCTTTGGTGGTGGTAGCTGGTGTGAGTTAGCTCCATCATCCTTATGGTGGTGTGTCTATCATCTTGTTGACGTCAGATTGTGCGAGTGTATTCTTTATCATCCTTTTGGTGGTAGTAGCCGGTGTGAGTTCGTTCCATCAGCCTTTTGGTGGTGGGTCTTTTAGCTTTTTGATGTCAGATTGTGCGAGTTTTTGCAATATCATCTTTTGGTGGTGGTAGCCGGTGTGAATTCGCTTTGTCATCCTTTTGGTGGTGGGTCTGTCATCTTAGTGATGTCAGATTGTGTGAGTGTTTTGCTCTATCATCCTTTTGGTGGTAGTAGCCGGTGTGAGTTCGCTTCATCATCCGTTTCATGGTGGGTCTGTCATCTTGTTGATGTCAGATTGTGCAAGTGTTTTGCCCTATCATCCCTTTGGTGGTGGTAGCTGTTTTGAGTTAGCTCCATCATCCTTATGGTGGTGTGTCTATCATCTTGTTGACGTCAGATTATGCGAGTGTTTTCTCTATCATCCTTTTGGTGGTAGTAGCCGGTGTGAGTTCGCTCCATCAGCCTTTTGGTGGTGGGTCTTTCAGCTTTTTGATGTCAGATTGTGCGAGTTTTTGCAATATCATCTTTTGGTGGTAGTAGCCGGTGTGAATTCGCTCTGTCATGCTTTTGGTGGCGGGTCTGTCATCTTAGTGATGTCAGATTGTGCGAGTGTTTTGCTCTATCATCCTTTTGTTGGTAGTAGCCGGTGTGAGTTCGCTTCATCATCCGTTTGGTAGTGGGTCTGTCATCTTGTTTGTGACAGATTGTGCAAGTGTTTTGCTCTATCATCCCTTTGGTGGTGGTAGCTAGTGTGAGTTAGCTCCATCATCCTTATGGTGGTTTGTCTATCATCTTGTTGACGTCAGATTGTGCGAGTGTATTCTTTAACATCCTTTTGGTGGTAGTAGCCGGTGTGAGTTCGCTCCATCAACCTTTTGGTGGTGGGTCTTTCAGCTTTTTGATGTGAGATTGTGCGAGTTTTTGCAATATCATCTTTTGGTGGTAGTAGCCGGTGTGAATTCGCTCCGTCATCCTTTTGGTGGCGGGTCTGTCATCTTAGTGATGTCAGATTGTGTGAGTGTTTTGCTCTATCATCCTTTTGGTTGTAGTAGCCGGTGTGAATTCGCTTCATCATCCGTTTGGTAGTGGGTCTGTCATCTTGTTGATGTCAGATTGTGCACGTGTTTTGCTCTATCATCGCTTCGGTGGTGGTAGCTGGTGTGAGTTAGCTCCATCATCCTTATGGTGGTGTCTCTATCATCTTGTTGACGTCAGATTGTGCTAGTGTATTCTTTATCATCCTTTTGGTGGTAGTAGCCGGTGTGACTTCGCTCCATCGGCCTTTTGGTGGTGGGTCTTTCAGCTTTTTGATGTCAGATTGTGCGAGTTTTTGCAATATCATCTTTTGGTGGTGGTAGCCGGTGTGAATTCGCTTTGTCATCCTTTTGGTGGCAGGTCTGTCATCTTAGTGATGTCAGATTGTACGGGTGTTTTGCTCTATCATCCTTTTGGTGGTAGTAGCCGGTGTGAGTTCGCTCCATCTTCCGTTTGGTAGTGTGTCTGTCATCTTGTTGATGTCAGATTGTGCAAGTGTTTTGCTCTATCATCCCTTTGGTGGTGGTAGCTGGTTTGAGTTAGCTCCATCATCCTTATGGTGGTGTGTCTATCATCTTGTTAACATCAGATTATGCGAGTGTTTTCTCTATCATCCTTTTGGTGGTAGTAGCCGGTGTGAGGTTGCTCCATCAGCCTTTTGGTGGTGGGTCTTTCAGCTTTTTGATGTCAGATTGTGCGAGTTTTGGCAATATCATCTTTTGGTGGTAGTAGCCGGTGTGAATTCGCTCTGTCATGCTTTTGGTGGCGGGTCTGTCATCTTAGTGATGTCAGATTGTGCGAGTGTTTTGCTCTATCATCCTTTTGGTGGTAGTAGCCGGTGTGAGTTCGCTTCATCATCCGTTTGGTAGTGGGTCTGTCATCTTGTTTGTGTCAGATTGTGCAAGTGTTTTGCCCTATCATCCCTTTGGTGGTGGTAGCTGTTTTGAGTTAGCTCCATCATCCTTATGGTGGTGTGTCTATCATCTTGTTGACGTCAGATTATGCGAGTGTTTTCTCTATCATCCTTTTGGTGGTAGTAGCCGGTGTGAGTTCGCTCCATCAGCCTTTTGGTGGTGGGTCTTTCAGCTTTTTGATGTCAGATTGTGCGAGTTTTAGCAATATCATCTTTTGGTGGTAGTAGCCGGTGTGAATTCGCTCTGTCATACTTTTGGTGGCGGGTCTGTCATCTTAGTGATGTCAGATTGTGCGAGTGTTTTGCTCTATCATCCTTTTGGTGGTAGTAGCCGGTGTGAGTTCGCTTCATCATCTGTTTGGTAGTGGGTCTGTCATCTTCTTTGTGTCAGATTGTGCAAGTGTTTTGCTCTATCATCCCTTTGGTGGTGGTAGCTAGTCTGAGTTAGCTCCATCATCCTTATGGTGGTTTTTCTATCATCTTGTTGACGTCAGATTCTGCGAGTGTATTCTTTAACATCCTTTTGGTGGTAGTAGCCGGTGTGAGTTCGCTCCATCAACCTTTTGGTGGTGGGTCTTTCAGCTTTTTGATGTGAGATTGTGCGAGTTTTTGCAATATCATCTTTTGGTGGTAGTAGCCGGTGTGAATTCGCTTTGTCATCCTTTTGGTGGCGGGTCTGTCATCTTAGTGATGTCAGATTGTGTGAGTGTTTTGCTCTATCATCCTTTTGGTGGTAGTAGCCGGTGTGAGTTCGCTCCATCATCCGTTTGGTAGTGTGTCTGTCATCTTGTTGATGTCAGATTGTGCAAGTGTTTTGCTCTATCATCCCTTTGGTGGTGGTAGCTGGTTTGAGTTAGCTCCATCATCCTTATGGTGGTGTGTCTATCATCTTGTTAACATCAGATTATGCAAGTGTTTTCTCTATCATCCTTTTGGTGGTAGTAGCCGGTGTGAGTTCGCTCCATCAGCCTTTTGGTGGTGGGTCTTTCAGCTTTTTGATGTCAGATTGTGCGAGTTTTTGCAATATCATCTTTTGGTGGTAGTAGCCGGTGTGAATTCGCTCTGTCATGCTTTTGGTGGCGGGTCTCTCATCTTAGTGATGTCAGATTGTGCGAGTGTTTGGTTCTATCATCCTTTTGGTGGTAGTAGCCGGTGTGAGTTTGCTTCATCATCCGTTTGGTAGTGGGTCTGTCATCTTGTTTGTGTCAGATTGTGCAAGTGTTTTGCTCTATCATCCCTTTGGTGGTGGTAGCTGGTGTGAGTTAGCTCCATCATCCTTATGGTGGTTTGTCTATCATCTTGTTGACGTCAGATTGTGCGAGTGTATTCTTTATCATCCTTTTGGTGGTAGTAGCCGGTGTGAGTTCGCTCCATCAGCCTTTTGGTGGTGGGTCTTTCAGCTTTTTGATGTGAGATTGTTCGAGTTTTTGCAATATCATCTTTTGGTGGTAATAGTTGGTGTGAATTCGCTCCGTCATCCTTTTGGTGGCGGGTCTGTCATCTTAGTGATGTCAGATTGTGTGAGTGTTTTGCTCTATCATCCTTTTGGTGGTAGTAGCCGGTGTGAGTTTGCTTCATCATCCGTTTGGTAGTGGGTCTGTCATCTTGTTTGTGTCAGATTGTGCAAGTGTTTTGCTTTATCATCCCTTTGGTGGTGGTAGCTGGTGTGAGTTAGCTCCATCATCCTTATGGTGGTTTGTCTATCATCTTCTTGACGTCAGATTGTGCGAGTGTATTCTTTATCATCCTTTTGGTGGTAGTAGCCGGTGTGAGTTCGTCCATCTGCCTTTTGGTGGTGGGTCTTTCAGCTTTTTGATGTGAGATTGTTCGAGTTTTTGCAATATCATCTTTTGGTGGTAATAGCCGGTGTGAATTCGCTCCGTCATCCTTTTGGTGGCGGGTCTGTCATCTTAGTGATGTCAGATTATGTGAGTGTTTTGCTCTATCATCTTTTTGGTTGTAGTAGCCGGTGTGAATTCGCTTCATCATCCGTTTGGTAGTGGGTCTGTCATCTTGTTGATGTCAGATTGTGCACGTGTTTTGCTCTATCATCGCTTTGGTGGTGGTAGCTGGTGTGAGTTAGCTCCATCATCCTTATGGTGGTGTGTGTATCATCTTGTTAACGTCAGATTGTGCGAGTGTATTCTTTATCATCCTTTTGGTGGTAGTAGCCGGTGTGAGTTCGCTCCATCAGCGTTTTGGTGGTGGGTCTTTCAGCTTTTTGATGTGAGATTGTGCGAGTTTTTGCAATATCATCTTTTAGTGGTAGTAGCCGGTGTGAATTCGCTCCGTCATCCTTTTGGTGGCGGGTCTGTCATCTTATTGATGTCAGATTGTGTGAGTGTTTCGCTCTATCATCCTTTTGGTTGTAGTAGCCGGTGTGAATTCGCTTCATCATCCGTTTGGTAGTGGGTCTGTCATCTTGTTGATGTCAGATTGTGCACGTGTTTTTCTCTATCATGGCTTTGGTGGGGGTAGCTGGTGTGAGTTAGCTCCATCATCCTTATGGTGGTGTGTCTATCATCTTGTTGACGTCAGATTGTGCGAGTGTATTCTTTATCATCCTTTTGGTGGTAGTAGCATGTGTGAATTCGCTCTGTCATGCTTTTGGTGGTGGGTCTTTTAGCTTTTTGATGTCAGATTGTGCGAGTTTTTGCAATATCATCTTTTGGTGGTAGTAGCATGTGTGAATTCGCTCTGTCATGCTTTTGGTGGCGGGTCTGTCATCTTAGTGATGTCAGATTGTGCGAGTGTTTTGCTCTATCATCCTTTTGGTGGTAGTAGCCGGTGTGAGTTCGCTTCATCATCCGTTTGGTAGTGGGTCTGTCATCTTGTTTGTGTCAGATTGTGCAAGTGTTTTGCTCTATCATCCCTTTGGTGGTGGTAGCTGGTGTGAGTTAGCTCCATCATCCTTATGGTGGTTTGTCTATCATCTTGTTGACGTCAGATTCTGCGAGTGTATTCTTTAACATCCTTTTGGTGGTAGTAGCCGGTGTGAGTTCGCTCCATCAACCTTTTGGTGGTGGGTCTTTCAGCTTTTTGATGTGAGATTGTGCGAGTTTTTGCAATATCATCTTTTGGTGGTAGTAGCCGGTGTGAATTCACTTTGTCATCCTTTTGGTGGCGGGTCTGTCATCTTAGTGATGTCAGATTGTGTGAGTGTTTTGCTCTATCATCCTTTTGGTGGTAGTAGCCGGTGTGAGTTCGCTCCATCATCCGTTTGGTAGTGTGTCTGTCATCTTGTTGATGTCAGATTGTGCAAGTGTTTTGCTCTATCATCCCTTTGGTGGTGGTAGCTGGTTTGAGTTAGCTCCATCATCCTTATGGTGGTGTGTCTATCATCTTGTTAACATCAGATTATGCGAGTGTTTTCTCTATCATCCTTTTGGTGGTAGTAGCCGGTGTGAGTTCGCTCCATCAGCCTTTTGGTGGTGGGTCTTTCAGCTTTTTGATGTCAGATTGTGCGAGTTTTTGCAATATCATCTTTTGGTGGTAGTAGCCGGTCTGAATTCGCTCTGTCATGCTTTTGGTGGCGGGTCTCTCATCTTAGTGATGTCAGATTGTGCGAGTGTTTGGTTCTATCATCCTTTTGGTGGTAGTAGCCGGTGTGAGTTTGCTTCATCATCCGTTTGGTAGTGGGTCTGTCATCTTGTTTGTGTCAGATTGTGCAAGTGTTTTGCTCTATCATCCCTTTGGTGGTGGTAGCTGGTGTGAGTTAGCTCCATCATCCTTATAGTGGTTTGTCTATCATCTTGTTGACGTCAGATTGTGCGAGTGTATTCTTTATCATCCTTTTGGTGGTAGTAGCCGGTGTGAGTTCGTCCATCAGCCTTTTGGTGGTGGGTCTTTCAGCTTTTTGATGTGAGATTGTTCGAGTTTTTGCAATATCATCTTTTGGTGGTAATAGCCGGTGTGAATTCGCTCCGTCATCCTTTTGGTGGCGGGTCTGTCATCTTAGTGATGTCAGATTATGTGAGTGTTTTGCTCTATCATCTTTTTGGTTGTAGTAGCCGGTGTGAATTCGCTTCATCATCCGTTTGGTAGTGGGTCTGTCATCTTGTTGATGTCAGATTGTGCACGTGTTTTGCTCTATCATCGCTTTGGTGGTGGTAGCTGGTGTGAGTTAGCTCCATCATCCTTATGGTGGTGTGTGTATCATCTTCTTAACGTCAGATTGTGCGAGTGTATTCTTTATCATCCTTTTGGTGGTAGTAGCCTGTGTGAGTTCGCTCCATCAGCGTTTTGGTGGTGGGTCTTTCAGCTTTTTGATGTCAGATTGTGCGAGTTTTTGCAATATCATCTTTTGGTGGTAGTAGCCGGTGTGAATTCGCTCTGTCATGCTTTTGGTGGCGGGTCTCTCATCTTAGTGATGTCAGATTGTGCGAGTGTTTCGTTCTATCATCCTTTTGGTTGTAGTAGCCGGTGTGAATTCGCTTCATCATCCGTTTGGTAGTGGGTCTGTCATCTTGTTGATGTCAGATTGTGCACGTGTTTTGCTCTATCATCGCTTTGGTGGTGGTAGCTGGTGTGAGTTAGCTCCATCATCCTTATGGTGGTGTGTGTATCATCTTGTTAACGTCAGATTGTGCGAGTGTATTCTTTATCATCCTTTTGGTGGTAGTAGCCGGTGTGAGTTCGCTCCATCAGCGTTTTGGTGGTGGGTCTTTCAGCTTTTTGATGTGAGATTGTGCGAGTTTTTGCAATATCATCTTTTGGTGGTAGTAGCCGGTGTGAATTCGCTCCGTCATCCTTTTGGTGGCGGGTCTGTCATCTTATTGATGTCAGATTGTGTGAGTGTTTCGCTCTATCATCCTTTTGGTTGTAGTAGCCGGTGTGAATTCGCTTCATCATCCGTTTGGTAGTGGGTCTGTCATCTTGTTGATGTCAGATTGTGCACGTGTTTTTCTCTATCATGGCTTTGGTGGGGGTAGCTGGTGTGAGTTAGCTCCATCATCCTTATGGTGGTGTGTCTATCATCTTGTTGACGTCTGATTGTGCGAGTGTATTCTTTATCATCCTTTTGGTGGTAGTAGCCGGTGTGAGTTCGTTCCATCAGCCTTTTAGTGGTGGGTCTTTCAGCTTTTTAATGTCAGATTGTGCGAGTTTTTGCAATATGATCTTTTGGTGGTGGTAGCCGGTGTGAATTCGCATTGTCATCCTTTTGGTTGTGGGTCTGTCATCTTAGTGATGTCAGATTGTGTTAGTGTTTTGCTCTATCATCCTTTTGGTGGTAGTAGCCGGTGTGAGTTCGCTTCATCATTCGTTTCATAGTGGGTCTGTCATCTTGTTGATGTCAGATTGTGCAAGTGTTTTGCCCTATCATCCCTTTGGTGGTGGTAGCTGTTTTGAGTTAGCTCCATCATCCTTATGGTGGTGTGTCTATCATCTTGTTGACGTCAGATTATGCGAGTGTTTTCTCTATCATCCTTTTGGTGGTAGTAGCCGGTGTGAGTTCGCTCCATCAGCCTTTTGGTGGTGGGTCTTTCAGCTTTTTGATGTCAGATTGTGCGAGTTTTAGCAATATCATCTTTTGGTGGTAGTAGCCGGTGTGAATTCGCTCTGTCATACTTTTGGTGGCGGGTCTGTCATCTTAGTGATGTCAGATTATGCGAGTGTTTTGCTCTATCATCCTTTTGGTGGTAGTAGCCGGTGTGAGTTCGCTTCATCATCCGTTTGGTAGTGGGTCTGTCATCTTCTTTGTGTCAGATTGTGCAAGTGTTTTGCTCTATCATCCCTTTGGTGGTGGTAGCTAGTCTGAGTTAGCTCCATCATCCTTATGGGGGTTTGTCTATCATCTTGTTGACGTCAGATTCTGCGAGTGTATTCTTTAACATCCTTTTGGTGGTAGTAGCCGGTGTGAGTTCGCTCCATCAACCTTTTGGTGGTGGGTCTTTCAGCTTTTTGATGTGAGATTGTGCGAGTTTTTGCAATATCATCTTTTGGTGGTAGTAGCCGGTGTGAATTCACTTTGTCATCCTTTTGGTGGCGGGTCTGTCATCTTAGTGATGTCAGATTGTGTGAGTGTTTTGCTCTATCATCCTTTTGGTGGTAGTAGCCGGTGTGAGTTCGCTCCATCATCCGTTTGGTAGTGTGTCTGTCATCTTGTTGATGTCAGATTGTGCAAGTGTTTTGCTCTATCATCCCTTTGGTGGTGGTAGCTGGTTTGAGTTAGCTCCATCATCCTTATGGTGGTGTGTCTATCATCTTGTTAACATCAGATTATGCGAGTGTTTTCTCTATCATCCTTTTGGTGGTAGTAGCCGGTGTGAGTTCGCTCCATCAGCCTTTTGGTGGTGGGTCTTTCAGCTTTTTGATGTCAGATTGTGCGAGTTTTTGCAATATCATCTTTTGGTGGTAGTAGCCGGTCTGAATTCGCTCTGTCATGCTTTTGGTGGCGGGTCTCTCATCTTAGTGATGTCAGATTGTGCGAGTGTTTGGTTCTATCATCCTTTTGGTGGTAGTAGCCGGTGTGAGTTTGCTTCATCATCCGTTTGGTAGTGGGTCTGTCATCTTGTTTGTGTCAGATTGTGCAAGTGTTTTGCTCTATCATCCCTTTGGTGGTGGTAGCTGGTGTGAGTTAGCTCCATCATCCTTATAGTGGTTTGTCTATCATCTTGTTGACGTCAGATTGTGCGAGTGTATTCTTTATCATCCTTTTGGTGGTAGTAGCCGGTGTGAGTTCGTCCATCAGCCTTTTGGTGGTGGGTCTTTCAGCTTTTTGATGTGAGATTGTTCGAGTTTTTGCAATATCATCTTTTGGTGGTAATAGCCGGTGTGAATTCGCTCCGTCATCCTTTTGGTGGCGGGTCTGTCATCTTAGTGATGTCAGATTATGTGAGTGTTTTGCTCTATCATCTTTTTGGTTGTAGTAGCCGGTGTGAATTCGCTTCATCATCCGTTTGGTAGTGGGTCTGTCATCTTGTTGATGTCAGATTGTGCACGTGTTTTGCTCTATCATCGCTTTGGTGGTGGTAGCTGGTGTGAGTTAGCTCCATCATCCTTATGGTGGTGTGTGTATCATCTTCTTAACGTCAGATTGTGCGAGTGTATTCTTTATCATCCTTTTGGTGGTAGTAGCCTGTGTGAGTTCGCTCCATCAGCGTTTTGGTGGTGGGTCTTTCAGCTTTTTGATGTCAGATTGTGCGAGTTTTTGCAATATCATCTTTTGGTGGTAGTAGCCGGTGTGAATTCGCTCTGTCATGCTTTTGGTGGCGGGTCTCTCATCTTAGTGATGTCAGATTGTGCGAGTGTTTGGTTCTATCATCCTTTTGGTGGTAGTAGCCGGTGTGAGTTTGCTTCATCATCCGTTTGGTAGTGGGTCTGTCATCTTGTTTGTGTCAGATTGTGCAAGTGTTTTGCTTTATCATCCCTTTGGTGGTGGTAGCTGGTGTGAGTTAGCTCCATCATCCTTATGGTGGTTTGTCTATCATCTTGTTGACGTCAGATTGTGCGAGTGTATTCTTTATCATCCTTTTGGTGGTAGTAGCCGGTGTGAGTTCGTCCATCTGCCTTTTGGTGGTGGGTCTTTCAGCTTTTTGATGTGAGATTGTTCGAGTTTTTGCAATATCATCTTTTGGTGGTAATAGCCGGTGTGAATTCGCTCCGTCATCCTTTTGGTGGCGGGTCTGTCATCTTAGTGATGTCAGATTATGTGAGTGTTTTGCTCTATCATCTTTTTGGTTGTAGTAGCCGGTGTGAATTCGCTTCATCATCCGTTTGGTAGTGGGTCTGTCATCTTGTTGATGTCAGATTGTGCACGTGTTTTGCTCTATCATCGCTTTGGTGGTGGTAGCTGGTGTGAGTTAGCTCCATCATCCTTATGGTGGTGTGTGTATCATCTTGTTAACGTCAGATTGTGCGAGTGTATTCTTTATCATCCTTTTGGTGGTAGTAGCCGGTGTGAGTTCGCTCCATCAGCGTTTTGGTGGTGGGTCTTTCAGCTTTTTGATGTGAGATTGTGCGAGTTTTTGCAATATCATCTTTTAGTGGTAGTAGCCGGTGTGAATTCGCTCCGTCATCCTTTTGGTGGCGGGTCTGTCATCTTATTGATGTCAGATTGTGTGAGTGTTTCGCTCTATCATCCTTTTGGTTGTAGTAGCCGGTGTGAATTCGCTTCATCATCCGTTTGGTAGTGGGTCTGTCATCTTGTTGATGTCAGATTGTGCACGTGTTTTTCTCTATCATGGCTTTGGTGGGGGTAGCTAGTGTGAGTTAGCTCCATCATCCTTATGGTGGTGTGTCTATCATCTTGTTGACGTCAGATTGTGCGAGTGTATTCTTTATCATCCTTTTGGTGGTAGTAGTCGGTGTGAGTTCGTTCCATCAGCCTTTTGGTGGTGGGTCTTTTAGCTTTTTGATGTCAGATTGTGCGAGTTTTTGCAATATGATCTTTTGGTGGTGGTAGCCGGTGTGAATTCGCTTTGTCATCCTTTTGGTGGCGGGTCTGTCGTCTTAGTGATGTCAGATTTTGTGAGTGTTTTGCTCTATCATCTTTTTGGTTGTAGTAGCCGGTGTGAATTCGCTTCATCATCCGTTTGGTAGTGGGTCTGTCATCTTGTTGATGTCAGATTGTGCACGTGTTTTGCTCTATCATCGCTTTGGTGGTTGTAGCTGGTGTGAGTTAGCTCCATCATCCTTATGGTGGTGTGTGTATCATCTTGTTAACGTCAGATTGTGCGAGTGTATTCTTTATCATCCTTTTGGTGGTAGTAGCCGGTGTGAGTTCGCTCCATCAGCCTTTTGGTGGTGGGTCTTTCAGCTTTTTGATGTGAGATTGTGCGAGTTTTTGCAATATCATCTTTTGGTGGTGGTAGCTGGTGTGAATTCGCTTTGTCATCCTTTTGGTGGTGGGTCTGTCATCTTAGTGATGTCAGATTGTGTGAGTGTTTTGCTCTATCATCCTTTTGGTGGTAGTAGCCGATGTGAGTTCGCTCCATCATCCGTTTCGTAGTGGGTCTGTCATCTTGTTGATGTCAGATTGTGCAAGTGTTTTGCTCTATCATCCCTTTGGTGGTGGTAGCTGTTTTGAGTTAGCTCCATCATCCTTATGGTGGTGTGTCTATCATCTTGTTGACGTCAGATTATGCGAGTGTTTTCTCTATCATCCTTTTGGTGGTAGTAGCCGGTGTGAGTTCGCTCCATCGGCCTTTTGGTGGTAGGTCTTTTAGCTTTTTGATGTCAGATTGTGCGAGTTTTTGCAATATCATCTTTTGGTGGTAGTAGCATGTGTGAATTCGCTCTGTCATGCTTTTGGTGGCAGGTCTGTCATCTTAGTGATGTCAGATTGTGCGAGTGTTTTGCTCTATCATCCTTTTGGTGGTAGTAGCCGGTGTGAGTTCGCTTCATCATCCGTTTGGTAGTGGGTCTGTCATCTTGTTTGTGTCAGATTGTGCAAGTGTTTTGCTCTATCATCCCTTTTAGGGGTGGTAGCTGGTGTGAGTTAGCTCCATCATCCTTATGGTGGTTTGTCTATCATCTTGTTGATGTTAGATTGTGCGAGTGTATTCTTTAACATCCTTTTGGTGGTAGTAGCCGGTGTGAGTTCGCTCCATCAACCTTTGGGTGGTGGGTCTTTCAGCTTTTTGATGTGAGATTGTGCGAGTTTTTGCAATATCATCTTTTAGTGGTAGTAGCCGGTGTGAATTCGCTCCGTCATCCTTTTGGTGGCGGGTCTGTCATCTTAGTGATGTAAGATTGTGTGAGTGTTTTGCTCAATCATCCTTTTGGTTGTAGTAGCCAGTGTGAATTCGCTTCATCATCCGTTTGGTAGTGGGTCTGTCATCTTGTTGATGTCAGATTGTGCACGTGTTTTGCTCTATCATCGCTTTGGTGGTGGTAGCTGGTGTGAGTTAGCTCCATCATCCTTATGGTGGTGTGTCTATCATCTTGTTAACGTCAGATTGTGCGAGTGTATTCTTTATCATCCTTTTGGTGGTAGTAGCCGGTGTGAGTTTGCTCCATCAGCCTTTTGGTGGTGGGTCTTTCAGCTTTTTGATGTCAGATTGTGCTAGTTTTTGCAATATCATCTTTTGGTGGTGGTAGCCGGTGTGAATTCGCTCTGTCATCCTTTTGGTGGCAGGTCTGTCATCTTAGTGATGTCATATTGTACGAGTGTTTTGCTCTATCATCCTTTTGGTGGTAGTAGCAGGTGTGAGTTCGCTCCATCAGCCTTTTGGTGGTGGGTCTTTTAGCTTTTTGATGTCAGATTGTGCGAGTTTTTGCAATATCATCTTTTGGTGGTAGTAGCATGTGTGAATTCGCTCTGTCATGCTTTTGGTGGCGGGTCTGTCATCTTAGTGATGTCAGATTGTGCGAGTGTTTTGCTCTATCATCCTTTTGGTGGTAGTAGCCGGTGTGAGTTCGCTTCATCATCCGTTTGGTAGTGGGTCTGTCATCTTGTTTGTGTCAGATTGTGCAAGTGTTTTGCTCTATCATCCCTTTGGTGGTGGTAGCTGTTTTGAGTTAGCTCCATCATCCTTATGGTGGTGTGTCTATCATCTTGTTGACGTCAGATTATGCGAGTGTTTTCTCTATCATCCTTTTGGTGGTAGTAGCCGGTGTGAGTTCGCTCCATCAGCCTTTTGGTGGTGGGTCTTTTAGCTTTTTGATGTCAGATTGTGCGAGTTTTTGCAATATCATCTTTTGGTGGTAGTAGCATGTGTGAATTCGCTCTGTCATGCTTTTGGTGGCGGGTCTGTCATCTTAGTGATGTCAGATTGTGCGAGTGTTTTGCTCTATCATCCTTTTGGTGGTAGTAGCCGGTGTGAGTTCGCTTCATCATCCGTTTGGTAGTGGGTCTGTCATCTTGTTTGTGTCAGATTGTGCAAGTGTTTTGCTCTATCATCCCTTTGGTGGTGGTAGCTGGTGTGAGTTAGCTCCATCATCCTTATGGTGGTTTGTCTATCATCTTGTTGACGTCAGATTGTGCGAGTGTATTCTTTAACATCCTTTTGGTGGTAGTAGCCGGTGTGAGTTCGCTCCATCAACCTTTTGATGGTGGGTCTTTCAGCTTTTTGATGTGAGATTGTGCGAGTTTTTGCAATATCATCTTTTGGTGGTAGTAGCCGGTGTGAATTCGCTCCGTCATCCTTTTGGTGGCGGGTCTGTCATCTTAGTGATGTAATATTGTGTGAGTGTTTTGCTCAATCATCCTTTTGGTTGTAGTAGCCAGTGTGAATTCGCTTCATCATCCGTTTGGTAGTGGGTCTGTCATCTTGTTGATGTCAGATTGTGCACGTGTTTTGCTCTATCATCGCTTTGGTGGTGGTAGCTGGTGTGAGTTAGCTCCATCATCCTTATGGTGGTGTGTCTATCATCTTGTTGACGTCAGATTGTGCGAGTGTATTCTTTATCATCCTTTTGGTGGTAGTAGCCGGTGTGAGTTCGCTCCATCAGCCTTTTGGTGGTGGGTCTTTCAGCTTTTTGATGTCAGATTGTGCTAGTTTTTGCAATATCATCTTTTGGTGGTGGTAGCCGGTGTGAATTCGCTCTGTCAGCCTTTTGGTGGCAGGTCTATCATCTTAGTGACGTCATATTGTGCAAGTGTTTTGCTGTATCATCCTTTTGGTGGTAGTAGCCGGTGTGAGTTCGCTCCATAAGCCTTTTGGTGGTGGGTCTTTTAGCTTTTTGATGTCAGATTGTGCGAGTTTTTGCAATATCATCTTTTGGTGGTAGTAGCATGTGTGAATTCGCTCTGTCATGCTTTTGGTGGCGGGTCTGTCATCTTAGTGATGTCAGATTGTGCGAGTGTTTTGCTCTATCATCCTTTTGGTGGTAGTAGCCGGTGTGAGTTCGCTTCATCATCCGTTTGGTAGTGGGTCTGTCATCTTCTTTGTGTCAGATTGTGCAAGTGTTTTGCTCTATCATCCCTTTGGTGGTGGTAGCTGGTGTGAGTTAGCTCCATCATCCTTATGGTGGTTTGTCTATCATCTTGTTGACGTCAGATTGTGCGAGTGTATTCTTTAACATCCTTTGGGTGGTAGTAGCCGATGTGAGTTCGCTCCATCAACCTTTTGGTGGTGGGTCTTTCAGCTTTTTGATGTGAGATTGTGCGAGTTTTTGCAATATCATCTTTTGGTGGTAGTAGCCGGTGTGAATTCGCTCCGTCATCCTTTTGGTGGCGGGTCTGTCATCTTAGTGATGTAAGATTGTGTGAGTGTTTTGCTCTAATCATCCTTTTGGTTGTAGTAGCCGGTGTGAATTCGCTTCATCATCCGTTTGGTAGTGGGTCTGTCATCTTGTTGATGTCAGATTGTGCACGTGTTTTGCTCTATCATCGCTTTGGTGGTGGTAGCTGGTGTGAGTTAGCTCCATCATCCTTATGGTGGTGTGTCTATCATCTTGTTGACGTCAGATTGTGAGAGTGTATTCTTTATCATCCTTTTGATGGTAGTAGCCGGTGTGAGTTCGCTCCATCAGCCTTTTGGTGGTGGGTCTTTCAGCTTTTTGATGTCAGATTGTGCTAGTTTTTGCAATATCATCTTTTGGTGGTGGTAGCCGGTGTGAATTCGCTCTGTCATCCTTTTGGTGGCAGGTCTGTCATCTTAGTGATGTCATATAGTACGAGTGTTTTGCTCTATCATCCTTTTGGTGGTAGTAGCCGGTGTGAGTTCGCTCCATCAGCCTTTTGGTGGTGGGTCTTTTAGCTTTTTGATGTCAGATTGTGCGAGTTTTTGCAATATCATCTTTTGGTGGTAGTAGCATGTGTGAATTCGCTCTGTCATGCTTTTGGTGGCGGGTCTGTCATCTTAGTGATGTCAGATTGTGCAAGTGTTTTGCTCTATCATCCTTTTGGTGGTAGTAGCCGGTGTGAGTTCGCTTCATCATCCGTTTGGTAGTGGGTCTGTCATCTTGTTTGTGTCAGATTGTGCAAGTGTTTTGCTTTATCATCCCTTTGGTGGTGGTAGCTGGTGTGAGTTAGCTCCATCATCCTTATGGTGGTTTGTCTATCATCTTGTTGACGTCAGATTGTGCGAGTGTATTCTTTAACATCCTTGTGGTGGTAGTAGCCGGTGTGAGTTCGCTCCATCAACCTTTTGGTGGTGGGTTATTCAGCTTTTTGATGTGAGATTGTGCGAGTTTTTGCAATATCATCTTTTGGTTGTAGTTGCCGGTGTGAATTCGCTCCGTCATCCTTTTGGTGGCGGGTCTGTCATCTTAGTGATATCAGATTGTGTGAGTGTTTTGCTCAATCATCCTTTTGGTTGTAGTAGCCGGTGTGAATTCGCTTCATCATCCGTTTGTAGTGGGTCTGTCATCTTGTTGATGTCAGATTGTACACGTGTTTTGCTCTATCATCGCTTTGGTGGTGGTAGCTGGTGTGAGTTAGCTCCATCATCCTTATGGTGGTGTGTCTATCATCTTGTTGACGTCAGATTGTGCGAGTGTATTCTTTATCATCCTTTTGGTGGTAGTAGCCGGTGTGAGTTCGCTCCATCAGCCTTTTGGTGGTGGGTCTTTCAGCTTTTTGATGTCAGATTGTGCTTGTTTTTGCAATATCGTCTTTTGGTGGTGGTAGCCGGTGTGAATTCGCTCTGTCATCCTTTTGGTGGAAGGTCTGTCATCTTAGTGATTTCATATTGTACGAGTGTTTTGCTCTATCATCCTTTTGGTGGTAGTAGCCGGTGTGAGTTCGCTCCATCAGCCTTTTGGTGGTGGGTCTTTTAGCTTTTTGATGTCAGATTGTGTGAGTTTTTGCAATATCATCTTTTGGTGGTAGTAGCATGTGTGAATTTGCTTTGTCATGCTTTTGGTGGCGGGTCTGTCATCTTAGTGATGTCAGATTGTGCGAATGTTTTTCTCTATCATCCTTTTGGTGGTAGTAGCCGGTGTGAGTTCGCTTCATCATCCGTTTGGTAGTGGGTCTGTCATCTTGTTTGTGTCAGATTGTGCAAGTGTTTTGCTCTATCATCCCTTTGGTGGTTGTAGCTGGTGTGAGTTAGCTCCATCATCCTTATGGTGGTTTGTCTATCATCTTGTTGACGTCAGATTGTGCGAGTGTACTCTTTAACATCCTTTTGGTGGTAGTAGCCGGTGTGAGTTCGCTCCATCAGCCTTTTGGTGGTGGGTCTTTCAGCTTTTTGATGTCAGATTGTGCGAGTTTTTGCAATATCATCTTTTGGTGGTGGTATCCGGTGTGAATTCGCTCTGTCATCCTTTTGGTGGCAGGTCTGTCATCTTAGTGATGTCATATTGTACGAGTGTTTTGCTCTATCATCCTTTTGGTGGTAGTAGCCGGTGTGAGTTCGCTCCATCATCCGTTTGGTAGTGTGTCTGTCATCTTGTTGATGTCAGATTGTGCAAGTGTTTTGCTCTATAATCCCTTTGGTGGTGGTAGCTTGGTTGAGTTAGCTCCATCATCCTTATGGTGGTGTGTCTATCATCTTGTTAACATCAGATTATGCGAGTGTTTTCTCTATCATCCTTTTGGTGGTAGTAGCCGGTGTGAGTTTGCTCCATCAGCCTTTTGGTGGTGGATCTTTCAGCTTTTTGATGTCAGATTGTGCGAGTTTTTGCAATATCATCTTTTGGTGGTAGTAGCCGGTGTGAATTCGCTCTGTCATGCTTTTGGTGGCGGGTCTCTCATCTTAGTGATGTCAGATTGTGCGATGTTTTGCTCTATCATCCTTTTGGTGGTAGTTGCCGGTGTAAGTTCGCTTCATCATCCGTTTGGTAGTGGGACTGTCATCTTGTTTGTGTCAGATTGTGCAAGTGTTTTGCTCTATCATCCCTTTGGTGGTGGTAGCTGGTGTGAGTTAGCTCCATCATCCTTATGGTGGTTTGTCTATCATCTTGTTGATGTCAGATTGTGCGAGTGTATTCTTTATCATCCTTTTGGTGGTAGTAGCCGGTGTGAGTTCGCTCCATCAGCCTTTTGGTGGTGGGTCTTTCAGCTTTTTGATGTGAGATTGTGCGAGTTTTTGCAATATCATCTTTTGGTGGTAGTAGCCGGTGTGAATTCGCTTCGTCATCCTTTTGGTGGCGGGTCTGTCATCTTAGTGATGTCAGGTTGTGTGAGTGTTTTGCTCTATCATCCTTTTGGTTGTAGTAGCCGGTGTGAATTCGCTTCATCATCCGTTTGGTAGTATTAGCCGGTGTGAGTTCGCTCCATCAGCCTTTTGGTGGTGGGTCTTTCAGCTTTTTGATGTCAGATTGTGCGAGTTTTTGCAATATCATCTTTTGGTGGTGGTAGCCGGTGTGAATTCGCTCTGTCATCCTTTTGGTGGCCGGTCTGTCATCTTAGTGATGTCAGATTGTACGAGTGTTTTGCTCCATCATCCTTTTGGTGGTAGTAGCCGGTGTGAGTTTGCTCCATCATCCGTTTGGTAGTGTGTCTGTCATCTTGTTGATGTCAGATTGTGCAAGTGTTTTGCTCTATCATCCCTTTGGTGGTGGTAGCTGGTTTAAGTTAGCTCCATCATCCTTATGGTGGTGTGTCTATCATCTTGTTAACATCAGATTATGTGAGTGTTTTCTCTATCATCCTTTTGTTGGTAGTAGCCGGTGTGAATTTGCTCCGTCATGCTTTTGGCGGCGGGTCTGTCATCTTAGTTATGTCAGATTGTGCGAGTGTTTTTCTCTATCATCCTTTTGGTTGTAGTAGCCGAGTGAGTTCGCTTCATCATCCGTTTGGTAGTGGGTCTGTCATCTTGTTGATGTCAGATTGTGCAATTGTTTTGCTCTATCATCCCTTTGGTGGTGGTACCTGGTGTGAGTTAGCTCCATCATCCTTATGGTGGTGTGTCTATCATCTTGTTGACGTCAGATTGTGCGAGTGTATTCTCGATCATCCTTTTGGTGGTAGTAGCTGGTGTGAGTTCGCTCCATCAGCCTTTTGGTGGTGGGTCTTTCAGCTTTTTGATGTCAGATTGTGCGAGTTTTTGCAATATCATATTTTCGTGGTAGTAGCCAGTGTGAATTCGCTCTGTCATCCTTTTGGTGGCGGGTATGTCCTCTTAGTGATGTCAAATTGTGCGAGTGTTTTGCTCTATCATCCTTTTGGTGGTAGTAGTCGTTGTTAGTTCGCTCCACAATCCGTTTGGTAGTGGGTCTGTCATCTTGTTGATGTCAGATTGTGCAAGTGTTTTGCTCTATCATCCCTTTGGTGGTGGTAGCTGTTTTGAGTTAGCTCCATCATCCTTATGGTGGTGTGTTTATCATCCTGTTGACGTCATATTATGCGAGTGGTTTCTCTATCATCCTTTTGGTGGTAGTAGCCGGTGTGAGTTTGCTCCATCAGCCTTTTGGTGGTGGGTCTTTCAGCTTTTTGATGTCAGATTGTGCGAGTTTTTGCAATATCATCTTTTGGTGGTAGTAGCCGGTGTGAATTCGCTCCGTCATGCTTTTGGTGGCGGGTCTGTCATCTTAGTGATGTCAGATTGTGCGAGTGTTTTTCTCTATCATCCTTTTGGTTGTAGTAGCCGAGTGAGTTCGCTTCATCATCCGTTTGGTACTGGGTCTGTCATCTTGTTGATGTCAGATTGTGCATGTGTTTTGCTCTATCATCCCTTTGGTGGTGGTAGCTGGTGTGAGTTAGCACCATCATCCTTATGGTGGTGTGTCTATCATCTTGTTGACGTCAGATTATGCGAGTGTATTCTCGATCATCCTTTTGGTGGTAGTAGCCGGTGTGAGTTCGCTCCATCAGCCTTTTGGTGGTGGGTCTTTCAGCTTTTTGATGTCAGATTGTGCGAGTTTTTGCAATATCATATTTTCGTGGTAGTAGCCAGTGTGAATTCGCTCTGTCATCCTTTTGGTGGCGGGTCTGTCATCTTAGTGATGTCAAATTGTGCGAGTGTTTTCCTCTATCATCCTTTTGGTGGTAGTAGTCGTTGTTAGTTCGCTCCATCATCCGTTTGGTAGTGGGTATGTCATCTTGTTGATGTCAGATTGTGCAAGTGTTTTGCTCTATCATCCCTTTGGTGGTGGTAGCTGTTTTGAGTTAGCTCCATCATCCTTAGGGTGGTGTGTCTATCATCCTGTTGACGTCAGATTATGCGAGTGTTTTCTCTATCATCCTTTTGGTGGTAGTAGCCGGTGTGAGTTTGCTCCATCAGCCTTTTGATGGTGGGTCTTTCAGCTTTTTGATGTCAGATTGTGCGAGTTTTTGCAATATCATCTTTTGGTGGTAGTAGCCGATGTGAATTCGCTCTGTCATGCTTTTGGTGGCGGGTCTGTCATCTTAGTGATGTCAGATTGTGCGAGTGTTTTTCTCTATCATCCTTTTGGTTGTAGTAGCTGAGTGAGTTCACTTCATCATCCGTTTGGTAGTGGGTCTGTCATCTTGTTGATGTCAGATTGTGCAAGTGTTTTGCTCTATCATCCCTTTGGTGGTGGTAGCTAGTGTGAGTTAGCTCCATCATCCTTATGGTGGTGTGTCTATCATCCTGTTGACGTCAGATTATGCGAGTGTTTTCTCTATCATCCTTTTGGTGGTAGTAGCCGGTGTGAGTTTGCTCCATCAGCCTTTTGATGGTGGGTCTTTCAGCTTTTTGATGTCAGATTGTGCGAGTTTTTGCAATATCATCTTTTGGTGGTAGTAGCCGATGTGAATTCGCTCTGTCATGCTTTTGGTGGCGGGTGTGTCATCTTAGTGATGTCAGATTGTGCGAGTGTTTTTCTCTATCATCCTTTTGGTTGTAGTAGCTGAGTGAGTTCACTTCATCATCCGTTTGGTAGTGGGTCTGTCATCTTGTTGATGTCAGATTGTGCAAGTGTTTTGCTCTATCATCCCTTTGGTGGTGGTAGCTGGTGTGAGTTAGCTCCATCATCCTTATGGTGGTGTGTCTATCATCTTGTTGACGTTAGATTGTGCGAGTGTATTCTCGATCATCCTTTTGGTGTTAGTAGCCGGTGTGAGTTTGCTCCATCAGCCTTTTGGTGGTGGGTCTTTCAGCTTTTTGATGTCAGATTGTGCAAGTTTTTGCAATATCATCTTTTCGTTGTAGTAGCCAGTGTGAATTCGCTCTGTCATCCTTTTGGTGGCGGGTATGTCATCTTAGTGATGTCAGATTGTGCAAGTGTTTTGCTCTATCATCCTTTTGGTGGTAGTAGCTGGTCTGAGTTCGCTCCATCATCCGTTTGGTAGTGGGTCTGTCATCTTGTTGATGTTAGATTGTGCAAGTGTTTTGCTCTATCATCCCTTTGGTGGTGGTAGCTGTTTTGAGTTAGCTCCATCATCCTTATGGTGGTGTGTCTATCATCCTGTTGACGTCAGATTATGCGAGTGTTTTCTCTATCATCCTTTTGGTGGTAGTAGCTGGTGTGAGTTCGCTCCATAAGCCTTTTGGTGGTGGGTCTTTCAGCTTTTTGATGTTAGATTGTGCGAGTTTTTGCAATATCATCTTTTGGTGGTAGTAGCCGGTGTGAATTCGCTCTGTCATGCTTTTCGTGGCGTGTCTGTCATCTTAGTGATGTCAGATTGTGCGAGTGTTTTGCTCTATCATCCTTTTGGTGGTAGTAGCCGATGTGAGTTCGCTTCATCATCCGTTTGGTAGTGGGTTTGTCATCTTGTTTGTGTCAGATTGTGCAAGTGTTTTGCTCTATCATCCCTTTGGTGGTGGTAGCTGGTGTGAGTTAGCTCCATCATCCTTATGGTGGTGTGTCTATCATCTTGTTGACGTCAGATTGTGCGAGTGTATTCTTTACATCCTTTTGGTGGTAGTAGCCGGTGTGAGTTCGCTCCATCAGCCTTTTGGTGGTGGGTCTTTCAGCTTTTTGATGTCAGATTGTGCGAGTTTTTGCAATATCATCTTTTGGTGGTAGTAGCCGGTGTGAATTCGCTCCGTCATGCTTTTGGTGGCGGGTCTGTCATCTTAGTGATGTCAGATTGTGCGAGTGTTTTTCTCTATCATCCTATTGGTTGTAGTAGCCGAGTGAGTTCGCTTCATCATCCGTTTGGTAGTGGGTCTGTCATCTTGTTGATGTCAGACTGTGCATGTGTTTTGCTCTATCATCCCTTTGGTGGTGGTAGCTGGTGTGAGTTAGCACCATCATCCTTATGGTGGTGTGTCTATCATCTTGTTGACGTCAGATTGTGCGAGTGTATTCTCGATCATCCTTTTGGTGGTAGTAGCCGGTGTGAGTTCGCTCCATCAGCCTTTTGGTTGTGGGTCTTTCAGCTTTTTGATGTCAGATTGTGCAAGTTTTTGCAATATCATCTTTTCGTTGTAGTAGCCAGTGTGAATTCGCTCTGTCATCCTTTTGGTGGCGGGTATGTCATCTTAGTGATGTCAGATTGTGCAAGTGTTTTGCTCTATCATCCTTTTGGTGGTAGTAGCTGGTCTGAGTTCGCTCCATCATCCGTTTGGTAGTGGGTCTGTCATCTTGTTGATGTTAGATTGTGCAAGTGTTTTGCTCTATCATCCCTTTGGTGGTGGTAGCTGTTTTAAGTTAGCTCCATCATCCTTATGGTGGTGTGTCTATCATCCTGTTGACGTCAGATTATGCGAGTGTTTTCTCTATCATCCTTTTGGTGGTAGTAGCTGGTGTGAGTTCGCTCCATAAGCCTTTTGGTGGTGGGTCTTTCAGCTTTTTGATGTTAGATTGTGCGAGTTTTTGCAATATCATCTTTTGGTGGTAGTAGCCGGTGTGAATTCGCTCTGTCATGCTTTTCGTGGCGTGTCTGTCATCTTAGTGATGTCAGATTGTGCGAGTGTTTTGCTCTATCATCCTTTTGGTGGTAGTAGCCGATGTGAGTTCGCTTCATCATCCGTTTGGTAGTGGGTTGGTCATCTTGTTTGTGTCAGATTGTGCAAGTGTTTTGCTCTATCATCCCTTTGGTGGTGGTAGCTGGTGTGAGTTAGCTCCATCATCCTTATGGTGGTGTGTCTATCATCTTGTTGACGTCAGATTGTGCGAGTGTATTCTTTACATCCTTTTGGTGGTAGTAGCCGGTGTGAGTTCGCTCCATCAGCCTTTTGGTGGTGGGTCTTTCAGCTTTTTGATGTCAGATTGTGCGAGTTTTTACAATATCATCTTTTGGTGGTAGTAGCCGGTGTGAATTCGCTCCGTCATGCTTTTGGTGGCGGGTCTGTCATCTTAGTGATGTAAGATTGTGCGAGTTTTTTTCTCTATCATCCTTTTGGTTGTAGTAGCCGAGTGAGTTTGCTTCATCATCCGTTTGGTAGTGGGTCTGTCATCTTGTTGATGTCAGATTGTGCAAGTGTTTTGCTCTATCATCCCTTTGGTGGTGGTAGCTGGTGTGAGTTAGCTCCATCATCCTTATGGTGGTGTGTTTATCATCCTGTTGACGTCAGATTATGCGAGTGTTTTCTCTATCATCCTTTTGGTGGTAGTAGCCGGTGTGAGTTTGCTCCATCAGCCTTTTGGTGGTGGGTCTTTCAGCTTTTTGATGTCAGATTGTGCGAGTTTTTGCAATATCATCTTTTGGTGGTAGTAGCCGGTGTGAATTCGCTCCGTCATGCTTTTGGTGGCGGGTCTGTCATCTTAGTGATGTCAGATTGTGCGAGTGTTTTTCTCTATCATCCTATTGGTTGTAGTAGCCGAGTGAGTTCGCTTCATCATCCGTTTGGTAGTGGGTCTGTCATCTTGTTGATGTCAGACTGTGCATGTGTTTTGCTCTATCATCCCTTTGGTGGTGGTAGCTGGTGTGAGTTAGCACCATCATCCTTATGGTGGTGTGTCTATCATCTTGTTGACGTCAGATTGTGCGAGTGTATTCTCGATCATCCTTTTGGTGGTAGTAGCCGGTGTGAGTTCGCTCCATCAGCCTTTTGGTGGTGGGTCTTTCAGCTTTTTGATGTTAGATTGTGCGAGTTTTTGCAATATCATATTTTCGTGGTAGTAGCCAGTGTGAATTCGCTCTGTCATCCTTTTGGTGGCGGGTCTGTCATCTTAGTGATGTCAAATTGTGCGAGTGTTTTGCTCTATCATCCTTTTGGTGGTAGTAGTCGTTGTTAGTTCGCTCCATCATCCGTTTGGTAGTGGGTATGTCATCTTGTTGATGTCATATTGTGCAAGTGTTTTGCTCTATCATCCCTTTGGTGGTGGTAGCTGTTTTGAGTTAGCTCCATCATCCTTAGGGTGGTGTGTCTATCATCCTGTTGACGTCAGATTATGCGAGTGTTTTCTCTATCATCCTTTTGGTGGTAGTAGCCGGTGTGAGTTTGCTCCATCAGCCTTTTGGTGGTGGGTCTTTCAGCTTTTTGATGTCAGATTGTGCGAGTTTTTGCGATATCATCTTTTGGTGGTAGTAGCCGGTGTGAATTCGCTCTGTCATGCTTTTGGTGGCGGGTCTGTCATCTTAGTGATGTCAGATTGTGCGAGTGTTTTTCTCTATCATCCTTTTGGTTGTAGTAGCTGAGTGAGTTCACTTCATCATCCGTTTGGTAGTGGGTCTGTCATCTTGTTGATGTCCGATTGTGCAAGTGTTTTGCTCTATCATCCCTTTGGTGGTGGTAGCTGGTGTGAGTTAGCTCCATCATCCTTATGGTGGTTTGTCTATCATCTTGTTGACGTCAGATTGTGCGAGTGTACTCTTTAACATCCTTTTGGTGGTAGTAGCCGGTGTGAGTTCGCTCCATCAGCCTTTTGGTGGTGGGTCTTTCAGCTTTTTGATGTCAGATTGTGCAAGTTTTTGCAATATCATCTTTTCGTTGTAGTAGCCAGTGTGAATTCGCTCTGTCATCCTTTTGGTGGCGGGTATGTCATCTTAGTGATGTCAGATTGTGCAAGTGTTTTGCTCTATCATCCTTTTGGTGGTAGTAGCCGGTCAGAGTTCGCTCCATCATCCGTTTGGTAGTGGGTCTGTCATCTTGTTGATGTCAGATTGTGCAAGTGTTTTACTCTATCATCCCTTTGGTGGTGGTAGCTGTTTTGAGTTAGCTCCATCATCCTTATGGTGGTGTGTCTATCATCCTGTTGACGTCAGATTATGCGAGTGTTTTCTCTATCATCCTTTTGGTGGTAGTAGCCGGTGTGAGTTCGGTCCATCAGCCTTTTGGTGATGGGTGTTTCAGCTTTTTGATGTCAGATTGTGCGAGTTTTTGCAATATCATCTTTTGGTGGTAGTAGCCGGTGTGAATTCGCTCTGTCATGCTTTTCGTGGCGTGTCTGTCATCTTAGTGATGTCAGATTGTGCGAGTGTTTTGCTCTATCATCCTTTTGGTGGTAGTAGCCGATGTGAGTTCGCTTCATCATCAGTTTGGTAGTGGGTTTGTCATCTTGTTTGTGTCAGATTGTGCAAGTGTTTTGCTCTATCATCCCTTTGGTGATGGTAGCTGGTGTGAGTTAGCTCAATCATCCTTATGGTGGTGTGTCTATCATCTTGTTGACGTCAGATTGTGCGAGTGTATTCTTTATCATCCTTTTGGTGGTAGTAGCCGGTGTGAGTTTGCTCCATCAGCCTTTTGGTGGTGGGTCTTTCAGCTTTTTGATGTCAGATTGTGCGAGTTTTTACAATATCATCTTTTGGTGGTAGTAGCCGGTGTGAATTCGCTCCGTCATGCTTTTGGTGGCGGGTCTGTCATCTTAGTGATGTCAGATTGTGCGAGTGTTTTTCTCTATCATCCTTTTGGTTGTAGTAGCCGAGTGAGTTCGCTTCATCATCCGTTGGGTAGTGGGTCTGTCATCTTGTTGATGTCAGATTGTGCAAGTGTTTTTCTCTATCATCCCTTTGGTGGTGGTAGCTGGTGTGAGTTAGCTCCATCATCCTTATGGTGGTGTGTCTATCATCTTGTTGACGTCAGATTGTGCGAGTGTATTCTCGATCATCCTTTTGGTGGTAGTAGCCGGTGTGAGTTTGCTCCATCAGCCTTTTGGTGGTGGGTCTTTCAGCTTTTTGATGTCAGATTGTGCGAGTTTTTGCAATATCATCTTTTGGTGGTAGTAGCCGGTGTGAATTCGCTCTGTCATGCTTTTGGTGGCGGGTCTGTCATCTTAGTGATGTCAGATTGTGCGAGTGTTTTTCTCTATCATCCTTTTGGTTGCAGTAGCTGAGTGAGTTCGCTTCATCATCTGTTTGGTAGTGGGTCTGTCATCTTGTTGATGTCAGATTGTGCAAGTGTTTTGCTCTATCATCCCTTTGGTGGTGGTAGCTGGTGTGAGTTAGCTCCATCATCCTTATGGTGGTGTGTCTATCATCTTGTTGACGTCAGATTGTGCGAGTGTATTCTCGATCATCCTTTTGGTGGTAGTAGCCGGTGTGAGTTTGCTCCATCAGCCTTTTGGTGGTGGGTCTTTCAGCTTTTTGATGTCAGATTGTGCGATTTTGGCAATATCATCTTTTGGTGGTAGTAGCCGGTGTGAATTCGCTCTGTCATGATTTTCGTGGCGTGTCTGTCATCTTAGTGATGTCAGATTGTGCGAGTGTTTTGCTCTATCATCCTTTTGGTGGTAGTAGCCGATGTGAGTTCGCTTCATCATCCGTTTGGTAGTGGGTTTGTCATCTTGTTTGTGTCAGATTGTGCAAGTGTTTTGCTCTATCATCCCTTTGGTGGTGGTAGCTGGTGTGAGTTAGCTCCATCATCCTTATGGTGGTGTGTCTATCATCTTGTTGACGTCAGATTGTGCGAGTGTATTCTTTATCATCCTTTTGGTGGTAGTAGCCGGTGTGAGTTCGCTCCATCATCCTTTTGGTGGTGGGTCTTTCAGCTTTTTGATGTCAGATTGTGCGAGTTTTTACAATATCATCTTTTGGTGGTAGTAGCCGGTGTGAATTCGCTCCGTCATGCTTTTGGTGGCGGGTCTGTCATCTTAGTGATGTCAGATTGTGCGGGTGTTTTTCTCTATCATCCTTTTGGTTGTAGTAGCCGAGTGAGTTCGCTTCATCATCCGTTTGGTAGTGGGTCTGTCATCTTGTTGATGTCAGATTGTGCAAGTGTTTTGCTCTATCATCCCTTTGGTGGTGGTAGCTGGTGTGAGTTAGCTCCATCATCCTTATGGTGGTGTGTCTATCATCTTGTTGACGTCAGATTGTGCGAGTGTATTCTCGATCATCCTTTTGGTGGTAGTAGCCGGTGTGAGTTCGCTCCATCAGCCTTTTGGTGGTGGGTCTTTCAGCTTTTTGATGTCAGATTGTGCGAGTTTTTGCAATATCATATTTTCGTGGTAGTAGCCAGTGTGAATTCGCTCTGTCATCCTTTTGGTGGCGGGTCTGTCATCTTAGTGATGTCAAATTGTGCGAGTGTTTTGCTCTATCATCCTTTTGGTGGTAGTAGCCGGTGTGAGTTCGCTCCATCATCCGTTTGGTAGTGGGTCTGTCATCTTGTTGATGTCAGATTGTGCAAGTGTTTTGCTCTATCATCCCTTTGGTGGTGGTAGCTGTTTTGAGTTATCTCCATCATCCTTATGGTGGTGTGTCTATCATCCTGTTGACGTCAGATTATGCGAGTGTTTTCTCTATCATCCTTTTGTTGGTAGTAGCCGGTGTGAGTTTGCTCCATCAGCCTTTTGGTGGTGGGTCTTTCAGCTTTTTGATGTAAGATTGTGCGAGTTTTTGCAATATCATCTTTTGGTGGTAGTAGCCGGTGTGAATTCGCTCTGTCATGCTTTTGGTGGCGGGTCTGTCATCTTAGTGATGTCAGATTGTGCGAGTGTTTTTCTCTATCATCCTTTTGGTTGTAGTAGCTGAGTGAGTTCGCTTCATCATCCGTTTGGTAGTGGGTCTGTCATCTTGTTGATGTCAGATTGTGCAAGTGTTTTGCTCTATCATCCCTTTGGTGGTGGTAGCTGGTGTGAGTTAGCTCCATCATCCTTATGGTGGTGTGTCTATCATCTTGTTGACGTCAGATTGTGCGAGTGTATTCTCGATCATCCTTTTGGTGGTAGTAGCCGGTGTGAGTTTGCTCCATCAGCCTTTTGGTGGTGGGTCTTTCAGCTTTTTGATGTCAGATTGTGCGAGTTTTTGCAATATCATCTTTTGGTGGTAGTAGCCGGTATGAATTCGCTCTGTCATGCTTTTCGTGGCGTGTCAGTCATCTTAGTGATGTCAGATTGTGCGAGTGTTTTGCTCTATCATCCTTTTGGTGGTAGTAGTCGGTGTGAGTTCGCTCCATCATCCGTTTGGTAGTGGGTCTGTCATCTTGTTGCTGTCAGATTGTGCAAGTGTTTTGCTCTATCATCCCTTTGGTGGTGGTAGCTGTTTTGAGTTAGCTCCATCATCCTTATGGTGGTGTGTCTATCATCCTGTTGACGTCAGATTCTGCGAGTGTTTTCTCTATCATCCTTTTGGTGGTAGTAGCCGCTGTGAGTTTGCTCCATCAGCCTTTTGGTGGTGGGTCTTTCAGCTTTTTGATGTCAGATTGTGCGAGTTTTTGCAATATCATCTTTTGGTGGTAGTAGCCGGTGTGAATTCGCTCTGTCATGCTTTTGGGGGCGGGTCTGTCATCTTAGTGATGTCAGATTGTGCGACTGTTTTTCTCTATCATCCTTTTGGTTGTAGTAGCTGAGTGAGTTCGCTTCATCATCCGTTTGGTAGTGGGTATGTCATCTTGTTGATGTCAGATTGTGCAAGTGTTTTGCTCTATCATCCCTTTGGTGGTGGTAGCTGGTGTGTGTTAGCTCCATCATCCTTATGGTGGTGTGTCTATCATCTTGTTGACGTCAGATTGTGCGAGTGTATTCTCGATCATCCTTTTGGTGGTAGTAGCCGGTGTGAGTTCGCTCCATCAGCCTTTTGGTGGTGGGTCTTTCAGCTTTTTGATGTCAGATTGTGCAAGTTTTTGCAATATCATCTTTTCGTGGTAGTAGCCAGTGTGAATTCGCTCTATCATCCTTTTGGTGGCGGGTCTGTCATCTTAGTGATGTCAGATTGTGCGAGTGTTTTGCTCTATCATCCTTTTGGTGGTAGTAGCCGGTGTGAGTTCGCTCCATCATCCGTTTGGTAGGGGGTCTGTCATCTTGTTGATGTCAGATTGTGCAAGTGTTTTGCTCTATCATCCCTTTGGTGGTGGTAGCTGTTTTGAGTTAGCTCCATCATCCTTATGGTGGTGTGTCTATCATCCTGTTGACGTCAGATTATGCGAGTGTTTTCTCTATCATCCTTTTGGTGGTAGTAGCCGGTGTGAGTTCGCTCCATCAGCCTTTTGGTGGTAGGTCTTTCAGCTTTTTTAGGTCAGATTGTGCGAGTTTTTACAATATCATCTTTTGGTGGTAGTAGCCGGTGTGAATTCGCTCCGTCATGCTTTTGGTGGCGGGTCTGTCATCTTTGTGATGTCAGATTGTGCGAGTGTTTTTCTCTATCATCCTTTTGGTTGTAGTAGCCGAGTGAGTTCGCTTCATCATCCGTTTGGTAGTGGGTCTGTCATCTTGTTGATGTCAGATTGTGAAAGTGTTTTGCTCTCTCATCCCTTTGGTGGTGGTAGCTGGTGTGAGTTAGCTCTATCATCCTTATGGTGGTGTGTCTATCATCTTGTTGACGTCAGATTGTGCGAGTGTATTCTCGATCATCCTTTTGGTGGTAGTAGCCGGTGTGAGTTTGCTCCATCAGCCTTTTGGTGGTGGGTCTTTCAGCTTTTTGATGTCAGATTGTGCGAGTTTTTGCAATATCATATTTTCGTGGTAGTAGCCAGTGTGAATTCGCTCTGTCATCCTTTTGGTGGCGGGTCTGTCATCTTAGTGATGTCAAATTGTGTGAGTGTTTTGCTCTATCATCCTTTTGGTGGTAGTAGCCGGTGTGATTTTGCTCCATCATCCGTTTGGTAGTGGGTCTGTCATCTTGTTGATGTCAGATTGTGCAAGTGTTTTGCTCTATCATCCCTTTGGTGGTGATAGCTGGTTTGAGTTAGCTCCATCATCCTTATGGTGGTGTGTCTATCATCTTGTTGACGTCAGATTGTGCGAGTGTATTCTCGATCATCCTTTTGGTGGTAGTAGCCGGTGTGAGTTCGCTCCATCAGCCTTTTGGTGGTGGGTCTTTCAGCTTTTTGATGTCAGATTGTGCGAGTGTTTGCAATATCATCTTTTGGTGGTAGTAGCCGGTGTAAATTCGCTCTGTCATGCTTTTCGTGGCGTGTCTGTCATCTTAGTGATGTCAGATTGTGCGAGTGTTTTGCTCTATCATCCATTTGGTGGTAGTAGCCGGTGTGAGTTCGCTTCATCATCCGTTTGGTAGTGGGTTTGTCATCTTGTTGATGTCAGATTGTGCAAGTGTTTTGCTCTATCATCCCTTTGGTGGTGGTAGCTGGTTTGAGTTAGCTCCATCATCCATATGGTGGTGTGTCTTTCATCTTATTGACGTCAGATTATGTGAGTGTTTTCTCTATCATCCTTTTGGTGGTAGTAGCCGGTATGAGTTTGCTCCATCAGCCTTTTGGTGGTGGGTCTTTCAGCTTTTTGATGTCAGATTGTGCGAGTTTTTCGAATATAATCTTTTGGTGGTTGTAGCCGGTGTGAATTCGCTCCGTCATGCTTTTGGTGGCGGGTCTGTCATCCTAGTGATGACAGATTGTGCGAGTGTTTTACTCTATCATCCTTTTGGTGGTAGTAGCCGGTGTGATTTTGCTTCATCATCCGTTTGGTAGTGGGTCTGTCATCTTGTTGATGTCAAATTATGCAAGTGTTTTGCTCTATCATCCCTTTGGTGGTGGTAGCTGGTGTGAGTTAGCTTCATCATCCTTATGGTGGTGTGTCTATCATCTTGTTGACGTCAGATTGTGCGAGTGTATTCTCGATCATCCTTTTGGTGGTAGTAGCCGGTGTGAGTTCGCTCCATCAGCCTTTTGGTGGTGGGTCTTTCAGCTTTTTGATGTCAGATTATGCGAGTTTTTACAATATCATCTTTTGGTGGTAGTAGCCGGTGTGAATTCGCTCCGTCATGCTTTTGGTGGCGGGTCTGTCATCTTAGTGATGTCAGATTGTGCGAGTGTTTTGCTCTATCATCCTTTTGGTGGTAGTAGCCGGTGTGATTTTGCTTCATCATCCGTTTGGTAGTGGGTCTGTCATCTTGTTGATGTCAGATTGTGCAAGTGTTTTGCTCTATCATCCCTTTGGTGGTGGTAGCTGGTTTGAGTTAGCTCCATCATCCTTATGGTGGTGTGTCTATCGTCTTGGTGACGTCAGATTGTGCGAGTGTATTCTCGATCATCCTTTTGGTGGTAGTAGCCGGTGTGAGTTCACTCCATTAGCCTTTTGGTGGCGGGTCTTTCAGCTTTTTGATGTCAGATTGTGCGAGTTTTTACAATATCATCTTTTCGTTGTAGTAGCCAGTGTGAATTCGCTCTGTCATCCTTTTGGTGGCGGGTCTGTCATCTTAGTGATGTCAGACTGTGCGAGTGTTTTGCTCTATCATCCTTTTGGTGGTAGTAGTCGGTGTGAGTTCGCTCCATCATCCGTTTGGTAGTGGGTCTGTCATCTTGTTGATGTCAGATTGTGCAAGTGTTTTGCTTTATCATCCCTTTGGTGGTGGTAGTTGTTTTGAGTTAGCTCCATCACCCTTATGGTGGTGTGTCTATCATCTTGTTGACGTCAGATTGTGCGAGTGTTTTCTCTATCACGCTTTTGGTGGTAGTAGTCGGTGTGAGTTCGCTCCATCATCCTTTTGGTGGTGGGTCTTTCAGCTTTTTTATGTCAGATTGTGCGTGTTTTTGCAATATCATCCTTAGGTGGTAGTAGCCGGTGTGAATTCGCTCCGTCATCCTTTTGGTGGCGGGTCTGTCATCTTAGTGATGTCAGATTGTGCGAGTGTTTTGCTCTATCATCCATTTAGTGGTAGTAGCCGGTGTGAGTTCGCTCCATCAGCCTTTTGGTGGTGGGTCTTTCAGCTTTTTGATGTCAGATTGTGCGAGTTTTTACAATATCATCTTTTGGTGGTAGTAGCCGGTGTGAATTCGCTCCGCCATGCTTTTGGTGGCGGGTCTGTCATCTTAGTGATGTCATATTGTGCGAGTGTTTTGCTCTATCATCCTTTTGGTGGTAGTAGCCGGTGTGATTTTGCTTCATCGTCCGTTTGGTAGTGGGTTTGTCATCTTGTTGATGTCAGATTGTGCAAGCGTTTTGCTCTATCATCCCTTTGGTGGAGGTAGCTGGTTTGAGTTAGCTCCATCATCCTTATGGTGGTGTGTCTATCATCTTGTTGACGTCAGATTGTGCGAGTGTATTCTCGATCATCCTTTTGGTGGTAGTAGCCGGTGTAAGTTCGCTCCATCGGCCTTTTGGTGGTGGGTCTTTCAGCTTTTTGATGTCAGATTGTGCGAGTTTTTACAATATCATCTTTTGGTGGTAGTTGCTGGTGTGAATTCGCTCCGTCATACTTTTGGTGGCGGGTTTGTCATCTTAGTGATGTCAGATTGTGCGAGTGTTTTGCTCTATCATCCTTTTGGTGGTAGTAGCCGGTGTGATTTTGCTTCATCATCCGTTTGGTAGTGGGTCTGTCATCTTGTTGATGTCAGATTGCGCAAGTGTTTTGCTCTATCATCCCTTTGGTGGTGGTAGCTGGTGTGAGTTAGCTCCATCATCCTTATGGTGGTGTGTCTATCGTCTTGGTGACGTCAGATTGTGCGAGTGTATTCTCGATCATCCTTTTAGTGGTAGTAGCCGATGTGAGTTTGCTCCATTAGCCTTTTGGTGGCGGGTCTTTCAGCTTTTTGATGTCAGATTGTGCGAGTTTTTACAATATCATCTTTTGGTGGTAGTAGCCAGTGTGAATTCGCTCTGTCATCCTTTTGGTGGCGGGTCTGTCATCTTAGTGATGTCAGACTGTGCGAGTGTTTTGCTCTATCATCCTTTTAGTGGTAGTAGTCGGTGTGAGTTCGCTCCATCATCCGTTTGGTAGTGGGTCTGTCATCTTGTTAATGTCAGATTGTGCAAGTGTTTTGCTCTATCATCCCTTTGGTGGTGGTAGCTGTTTTGAGTTAGCTCCATCACCCTTACGGTGGTGTGTCTATCATCTTGTTGACGTCAGATTGTGCGAGTGTTTTCTCTATCATCTTTTTGGTGGTAGTAGCCAGTGTGAGTTCGCTCCATCATCCTTTTGGTGGTGGGTCTTTCAGCTTTTTGATGTCACATTGTGCGTGTTTTTGCAATATCATCCTTAGGTGGTAGTAGCCTGTGTGAATTCGCTCCGTCATCCTTTTGGTGGCGGGTCTGTCATCTTAGTGATGTCAGATTGTGCGAGTGTTTTGCTCTATCATCCATTTAGTGGTAGTAGCCGGTGTGAGTTCGCTCCATCATCCATTTGGTAGTGGGTCTGTCATCTTGTTGATGTCAGATTGTGCAAGCGTTTTGCTTTATCATCCCTTTGGTAGTGGTAGCTGGTTTGAGTTAGCTCCGTCATCCTTATGGTGGTGTGTCTATCATCTTATTGACGTCAGATTATGTGAGTGTTTTCTCTATCATCCTTTTGGTGGTAGTAGCCGGTGTGAGTTCGCTCCATCAGCCTTTTGGTGGTGGGTCTTTCAGCTTTTTGATGTCAGATTGTGCGAGTTTTTACAATATCATCTTCTGGTGGTAGTAGCCGGTGTGAATTCGCTCCGTCATGCTTTTGGTGGCGGGTCTGTCATCTTAGTGATGACAGATTGTGCGAGTGTTTTACTCTATCATCCTTTTGGTGGTAGTAGCCGGTGTGATTTTGCTTCACCATCCGTTTGGTAGTGTGTCTGTCATCTTGTTGATGTCAGATTGTGCAAGTGTTTTGCTCTATCATCCCTTTGGTGGTGGTAGCTGGTGTGAGTTAGCTCTATCATCCTTATGGTGGTGTGTCTATCATCTTGTTGACGTCATATTGTGCGAGTGTATTCTTGATCATCCTTTTGGTGGTAGTAGCCGGTGTGAGTTAGCTCCATCAGCCTTTTGGTGGTGGGTCTTTAAGCTTTTTGATGTCAGATTGTGCGAGTTTTTGCAATATCATCTTTTGGTGGTAGTAGCCGGTGTGAATTCGCTCTGTCATGCTTTTGGGGGCGGGTCTGTCATCTTAGTGATGTCAGATTGTGCGACTGTTTTTCTCTATCATCCTTTTGGTTGTAGTAGCTGAGTGAGTTCGCTTCATCATCCGTTTGGTAGTGGGTATGTCATCTTGTTGATGTCAGATTGTGCAAGTGTTTTGCTCTATCATCCCTTTGGTGGTGGTAGCTGGTGTGAGTTAGCTCCATCATCCTTATGGTGGTGTGTCTATCATCTTGTTGACGTCAGATTGTGCAAGTGTTTTCTCTTTCATCCTTTTGGTGGTAGTAGCCGGTGTGAGTTCGCTCCATCAACCTTTTGGTGGTGGGTCTTTCAGCTTTTTGATGTCAGATTGTGCGAGTTTTTGCAATATCATCTTTTGGTGGTAGTAGCCTGTGTGAATTCGCTCCGTCATGCTTTTGGTGGCGGGTCTGTAATCTTAGTGATGTCAGACTGTGCGAGTGTTTTGCTCTATCATCCTTTTGGTGGTAGTAGCCAGTGTGAGCTCGCTCCATCATCCTTTTGGTAGTGGGTCTGTCATCTTGTTGATGTCAGATTGTGCAAGTCTTTTGCTCTATCATCCCTTTGGTGGTGGTAGCTGGTTTAAGTTAGCTCCATCATCCTTATGGTGGTGTGTCTATCATCTTGTTGACGTCAGATTATGTGAGTGTTTTCTCTATCATTCTTTTGGTGGTAGTAGTCGGTGTGAGTTCGCTCCATCAGCCTTTTGGTGGTGGGTCTTTCAGCTTTTTGATGTCATATTGTGCGAGTTTTTACAATATCATCTTTTGGTGGTAGTAGCCTGTGTGAATTCGCTCCGTCATGCTTTTGGTGGCGGGTCTGTCATCTTAGTGATGTCAGATTGTGCGAGTGTTTTGCTCTATCATCCTTTTGGTGGTAGTAGCCGGTGTGAGTTTGCTTCATCATCCGTTTGGTAGTGGGTCTGTCATCTTGTTGATGTCAGATTGTGCAAGTGTTTTGCTCTATCATCCCTTTGGTGGTGGTAGCTGTTTTGAGTTAGCTCCATCACCCTTATGGTGGTGTGTCTATCATCTTGTTGACGTCAGATTGTACGAGTGTATTCTCTATCATCCTTTTGGTGGTAGTAGCCAATGTGAGTTCGCTCCATCAGCCTTTTGGTGGTGGGTCTTTCAGCTTTTTGATGTCAGATTATGCGAGTTTTTGCAATATCAACTTTTGGTGGTAGTAGCCGGTGTGAATTCGCTCTGTCATCCTTTTGGTGGCGGGTCTGTCATCTTAGTGATGTCAGACTGTGCGAGTGTTTTGTCTATCATCCTTTTGGTGGTAGTAGCCAGTGTGAGTTTCCTCCATCGTCCTTATGGTGGTGTGTCTATCGACTTGTTGACGTCAGATTGTGCGAGTGTATTCTTTTTCATCCTTTTGGTGGTAGTAGCCGGTGTGAGTTTGCTCCATCAGCCTTTTGGTGGTGGGTCTTTAAGCTTTTTGATGTCAGATTGTGCGAGTTTTTGCAATATCATCTTATGGTGGTAGTAGCCGGTGTGAATTCGCTCCGTCATCCTTTTGGTGGCAGGTCTGTCATCTTAGTGATGTCAGAATGTGCGCGTGTTTTGTCTATCATCCTTTTGGTGGTAGTAGCCGGTGTGAGTTCGCTCCATCATCCGTTTGATAGTGGGTTTGTCATCTTGTTGATGTCAGATTGTGCAAGTGTTTTGCTCTATCATCCCTTTGGTGGTGGTAGCTGGTGTGAGTTAGCTCCATCATCCTTATGGTGGTGTGTCTATCATCTTGATGACGTCAGATTGTGCGAGTGTATTCTTTATCATCCTTTTGGTGGTAGTAGCTGGTGTGAGTTCGCTCCATCAGCCTTTTGGTGGTGGGTCTTTCAGCTTTTTGATGTCAGATTGTGCGAGTTTTTGCAATATCATCTTATGGTGGTAGTAGCCGGTGTGAATTCGCTTCGTCATCCTTTTGGTGGCAGGTCTGTCATCTTAGTGATGTCAGACTGTGCGAGTGTTTGGCTCTATCATCCTTTTGGTGGTAGTAGCCGGTGTGAGTTTGCTTCATCATCCGTTTGGTAGTGGGTCTGTCATCTTGTTGATGTCAGATTGTGCAAGTGTTTTTCTCTATCATCCCTTTGGTGGTGGTAGCTGGTGTGAGCTTGCTCCATCATCCTTATGATGGTGTGTCTATCGTCTTGTTGACGTCAGATTGTGCAAGTGTATTCTCTATCATCCTTTTGGTGGTAGTAGCCGGTGTGAGTTCGCTCCATCAGCCTTTTGGTGGTGGGTCTTTCAGCTTTTTGATGTCAGATTGTGCGAGTTTTTGCAATATCATCTTATGGTGGTAGTAGCCGGTGTGAATTCGCTCCGTCATCATTTTGGTGGCGGGTCAGTCATCTTAGTGATGTCAGATTGTGCGAGTGTTTTGTCTATCATCCTTTTGGTGGTAGTAGCCGGTGTGAGTTCGCTCCATCATCCATTTGGTAGTGGGTCTGTCATCTTGTTGATGTCAGATTGTGCAAGTGTTTGGCTCTATCATCCCTTTGGTGGTGGTAGCTAGTTTGAGTTAGCTCCATCATCCTTATGGTGGTGTGTCTATCATCTCGTTGACGTCAGATTGTGCGAGTGTTTTCTCTATCACCCTTTTGGTGGTAGTAGCCGGTGTGAGTTCGCTCCATCAGCCTTTTGGTGGTGGGTCTTCAGCTTTTTGATGTCAGATTGTGCGCGTTTTTGCAATATCGTCCTTAGGTGGTAGTAGCCGGTGTGAATTCGCTCCGTCATGCTTTTGGTGGCGGGTCTGTCATCTTAGTGATGTCAGATTTTGCGAGTGTTTTGCTCTATCATCCTTTTGGTGGTAGTAGTTGGTGTGAGTTCGCTCCATTATCCGTTTGGTAGTGGGTCTATCATCTTGTTGATGTCAAATTGTGCAAGTGTTTTGCTCTATCATCCCTTTGGTGGTGATAGCTGGTTTGAGTTAGCTCTATCATCCTTATGGTGGTGTGTCTATCATCTTGTTGACGTCAGATTATGCGAGTGTTATCTCTATCATCCTTTTGGTGGTAGTAGCCAGTGTGAGTTCGCTCCATCAGCCTTTTGGTGGTGGGTCTTTCATCTTTTTGATGTCAGATTATGCGAGTTTTTGCAATATCATCTTTTGGTGGTAGTAGCCGGTGTGAATTTGCTCCGTCATCCTTTTGGTGGCGGGTCTGTCCTCTTAGTGATGTCAGATTGTGTGAGTGTTTTGCTCTATCATCCTTTTGATGGTGGTAGCTGGTGTGAGTTAGCTCCATCATCCTTATAGTGGTGTGTCTATCATCTTGTTGACGTCAGATTATGCGAGTGTTATCTCTATCATCCTTTTGGTGGTAGTAGCCGATGTGAGTTTGCTCCATCAGCCTTTTGGTGGTGGGTCTTTCATCTTTTTGATGTCATATTGTGCGAGTTTTTGCAATATCATCTTTTGGTGGTAGTAGCCGGTGTGAATTTGCTCCGTCATCCTTTTGGTGGCGGGTCTGTCCTCTTAGTGATGTCAGATTGTGTGAGTGTTTTGCTCTATCATCCTTTTGGTGGTAGTAGCCGGTGTGAGTTCGCTCCATTATCCGTTTGGTAGTGGGTCTATCATCTTCTTGATGTCAAATTGTGCAAGTGTTTTGCTCTATCATCCCTTTGGTGGTGATAGCTGGTTTGAGTTAGCTCTATCATCCTTATGGTGGTGTGTCTATCATTTTGTTGACGTCAGATTATGCGAGTGTTATCTCTATCATCCTTTTGGTGGTAGTAGCCGGTGTGAGTTCGCTCCATCAGCCTTTTGGTTGTGGGTCTTTCATCTTTTTGATGTCAGATTGTGCGAGTTTTTGCAATATCATCTTTTGGTGGTAGTAGCCGGTGTGAATTTGCTCCGTCATCCTTTTGGTGGCGGGTCTGTCCTCTTAGTGATGTCAGATTGTGTGAGTGTTTTGCTCTATCATCCTTTTGGTGGTAGTAGCCGGTGTGAGTTCGCTCCATCATCCGTTTGGTAGTGGGTTTGTCATCTTGTTGATCTCAGATTGTGCAAGTGTTTTGCTCTATCATACCTTTGGTGGTGGTAGCAGTTTTGAGTTAGCTCCATCATCCTTATGGTGGTGTGTCTATCATCTTGTTGACGTCAGATTGTGCGAGTGTTTTCTCTATCATCCTTTTGGTGGTAGTAGCCTGTGTGAGTTCGCTCCATCAGCCTTTTGGTGGTGGGTCTTTCAGCTTTTTGATGTCAGATTGTGCGTGTTTTTGCAATATCATCCTTAGGTGGTAGTAGCCGGTGTGAATTCGCTCCGTCATGCTTTTGGTGGCGGGTCTTTCATCTTAGTGATGTCAGATTATGCGAGTGTTTGGGTCTATCATCCTTTTGGTGGTAGTAGCCGGTGTGAGTTCGCTACATCATCCGTTTGGTAGTGGGTCAGTCATCTTGTTGATGTCAGATTGTGTAAGTGTTTTTCTCTATCATCCCTTTGGTGGTGGTAGCTGGTGTGAGTTAGCTCATTCATCCTTATAGTGGCGTGTCTATCATCTTGTTGACGTCAGATTGTGCGAGCGTATTCTCGATCATCCTTTTGGTGGTAGTAGCCGGTGTGAGTTCGCTCCATCAGCCTTTTGGTGGTGGGTCTTTCAGCTTTTTGATGTCAGATTGTGAGAGTTTTTGCAATATCATCTTTTGGTGGTAGTAGCCAGTGTGAATTTGCTCTGTCATCCTTTTGGTGGCGGGTCTGTCATCTTAGTGATGTCAGATTGTGCGAGTGTTTTGCTCTATCATCCTTTTGGTGGTAGTAGCCGGTGTGAGTTAGCTCCATCATCCGTTTGGTAGTGGGTCTGTCATCTTGTTGATGTCAGATTGTGCAAGTGTTTTGCTCTACCATCCCTTTGGTGGTGGTAGCTGTTTTGAGTTAGCTCCATAACCTTATGGTGGTGTGTCTATCATCTTGTTGACGTCAGATTGTGCGAGTGTTTTGTCTATCATCCTTTTGGTGGTAGTAGCCGGTGTGAGTTTGCTCCATCAGCCTTTTGGTGGTGGGTCTTTCAACTTTTTGATGTCAGATTGTGCGTGTTTTTGCAATATCATCCTTAGGTGGTAGTAGCCGGTGTGAATTCGCTCCGTCATGCTTTTGGTGGCGGGTCTGCCATCTTAGTGATGTCAGATTATGCGAGCGTTTGGCTCTATCATCCTTTTGGTGGTAGTAGCCGGTGTGAGTTTGCTTCATCATCCGTTTGGTAGTGGGTCTGTCATCTTGTTGATGTCAGGTTGTGTAAGTGTTTTTCTCTATCATCCCTTTGGTGGTGGTAGCTGGTGTAAATTTGCTCCATCATCCTTATGGTGGTGTGTCTATCGTCTTGTTGACGTTAGATTGTGCGAGTGTATTCTCTATCCTCCTTTTGGTGGTAGTAGCCGGTGTGAGTTCGCTCCATTAGCCTTTTGGTGGTGGGTCTTTCAGCTTTTTGATATCAGATTGTGCGAGATTTTGCAATATCATCTTTTGGTGGTAGTAGGCGGTGTGAGTTCGCTCTGTCATTCTTTTAGTGGCGGGTCTGTCATCTTAGTGATGTCAGACTGTGCGAGTGTTTTATCTATCATCCTTTTGGTGGTAGTAGCCGGTGTGAGTTCGCTCCATCATCCTTATGGTCGGGTGTCTATCGACTTGTTGACGTCAGATTGTGCGAGTGTATTCTCTATCATCCTTTTGGTGGTAGTAGCCGATGTGAGTTCGCTCCATCAGCCTTTTGGTGGTGGGTCTTTCAGCTTTTTGATGTCAGATTGTGCGAGTTTTTGCAATATCATCTTTTGGTGGTAGTAGCCTGTGTGAATTCGCTCCGTCATCCTTTTGGTGGCGGGTCTGTCATCTTAGTGATGTCAGATTTTACGAGTGTTTTGCTCTATCATCCTTTTGGTGGTAGTAGTCGGTGTGAGTTCGCTCCATTATCCGTTTGGTAGTGGGTCTATCATCTTGTTGATGTTAAATTGTGCAAGTGTTTTGCTCTATCATCCCTTTGGTGGTGATAGCTGGTTTGAGTTAGCTATATCATCCTTATGGTGGTGTGTCTATCATCTTGTTGACGTCAGATTATGCGAGTGTTATCTCTATCATCCTTTTGGTGGTAGTAGCCGGTGTGAGTTCGCTCCATCAGCCTTTTGGTGGTGGGTCTTTCATCTTTTTGATGTCAGATTGTGCGAGTTTTTGCAATATCATCTTTTGGTGGTAGTAGCCGGTGAGAATTTGCTCCGTCATCCTTTTGGTGGCGGGTCTGTCCTCTTAGTGATGTCAGATTGTGTGAGTGTTTTGCTCTATCATCCTTTTGGTGGTAGTAGCCGGTGTGAGTTCGCTCCATCATCCGTTTGGTAGTGGGTTTGTCATCTCGTTGATCTCAGATTGTGCAAGTGTTTTGCTCTATCATCCCTTTGGTGGTGGTAGCAGTTTTGAGTTAGCTCCATCATTCTTATGGTGGTGTGTCTATCATTTTGTTGACGTCAGATTGTGCGAGTGTTTTCTCTATCATCCTTTTGGTGGTAGTAGCCGGTGTGAGTTCGCTCCATCAGCCTTTTGGTGGTGGGTCTTTCAGCTTTTTGATGTCAGATTGTGCGTGTTTTTGCAATATCATCCTTAGGTGGTAGTAGCCAGTGTGAATTCGCTTCGTCATGCTTTTGGTGGCGGGTCTGTCATCTTAGTGATGTCAGATTATGCGAGTGTTTGGGTCTATCATCCTTTTGGTGGTAGTAGCCGGTGTGAGTTCGCTTCATCATCCGTTTGGTAGTGGGTCAGTCATCTTGTTGATGTCAGATTGTGCAAGTGTTTTTCTCTATCATCCCTTTGGTGGTGGTAGCTGGTGTGAGTTAGCTCCATCATCCTTATAGTGGCGTGTCTATCATCTTGTTGACGTCAGATTGTGCGAGTATATTCTCGATCATCCTTTTGGTGGTAGTAGCCGGTGTGAGTTTGCTCCATCAGCCTTTTGGTGGTGGGTCTTTCAGCTTTTTGATGTCAGATTGTGCGAGTTTTTGCAATATCATCTTTTGGTGGTAGTAGCCGGTGTGAATTTGCTCCGTCATCCTTTTGGTGGCGGGTCTGTCCTCTTAGTGATGTCAGATTGTGTGAGTGTTTTGCTCTATCATCCTTTTGGTGGTAGTAGCCGGTGTGAGTTCGCTCCATTATCCGTTTGGTAGTGGGTCTATCATCTTGTTGATGTCAAATTGTGCAAGTGTTTTGCTCTATCATCCCTTTGGTGGTGATAGCTGGTTTGAGTTAGCTCTATCATCCTTATGGTGGTGTGTCTATCATTTTGTTGACGTCAGATTATGCGAGTGTTATCTCTATCATCCTTTTGGTGGTAGTAGCCGGTGTGAGTTCGCTCCATCAGCCTTTTGGTTGTGGGTCTTTCATCTTTTTGATGTCAGATTGTGCGAGTTTTTGCAATATCATCTTTTGGTGGTAGTAGCCGGTGTGAATTTGCTCCGTCATCCTTTTGGTGGCGGGTCTGTCCTCTTAGTGATGTCAGATTGTGTGAGTGTTTTGCTCTATCATCCTTTTGGTGGTAGTAGCCGGTGTGAGTTCGCTCCATCATCCGTTTGGTAGTGGGTTTGTCATCTTGTTGATCTCAGATTGTGCAAGTGTTTTGCTCTATCATCCCTTTGGTGGTGGTAGCAGTTTTGAGTTAGCTCCATCATCCTTATGGTGGTGTGTCTATCATCTTGTTGACGTCAGATTGTGCGAGTGTTTTCTCTATCATCCTTTTGGTGGTAGTAGCCTGTATGAGTTCGCTCCATCAGCCTTTTGGTGGTGGGTCTTTCAGCTTTTTGATGTCAGATTGTGCGTGTTTTTGCAATATCATCCTTAGGTGGTAGTAGCCGGTGTGAATTCGCTCCGTCATACTTTTGGTGGCGGGTCTGTCATCTTAGTGATGTCAGATTATGCGAGTGTTTGGGTCTATCATCCTTTTGGTGGTAGTAGCCGGTGTGAGTTCGCTACATCATCCGTTTGGTAGTGGGTCAGTCATCTTGTTGATGTCAGATTGTGTAAGTGTTTTTCTCTATCATCCCTTTGGTGGTGGTAGCTGGTGTGAGTTAGCTCATTCATCCTTATAGTGGCGTGTCTATCATCTTGTTGACGTCAGATTGTGCGAGTGTATTCTCGATCATCCTTTTGGTGGTAGTAGCCGGTGTGAGTTCGCTCCATCAGCCTTTTGGTGGTGGGTCTTTCAGCTTTTTGATGTCAGATTGTGAGAGTTTTTGCAATATCATCTTTTGGTGGTAGTAGCCAGTGTGAATTCGCTCTGTCATCCTTTTGGTGGCGGGTCTGTCATCTTAGTGATGTCAGATTGTGCGAGTGTTTTGCTCTATCATCCTTTTGGTGGTAGTAGCCGGTGTGAGTTAGCTCCATCATCCGTTTGGTAGTGGGTCTGTCATCTTGTTGATGTCAGATTGTGCAAGTGTTTTGCTCTACCATCCCTTTGGTGGTGGTAGCTGTTTTGAGTTAGCTCCATAACCTTATGGTGGTGTGTCTATCATCTTGTTGACGTCAGATTGTGCGAGTGTTTTGTCTATCATCCTTTTGGTGGTAGTAGCCGGTGTGAGTTTGCTCCATCAGCCTTTTGGTGGTGGGTCTTTCAACTTTTTGATGTCAGATTGTGCGTGTTTTTGCAATATCATCCTTAGGTGGTAGTAGCCGGTGTGAATTCGCTCCGTCATGCTTTTGGTGGCGGGTCTGCCATCTTAGTGATGTCAGATTATGAGAGTTTTTGGGTCTCTCATCCTTTTGGTGGTAGAGGCCGGTGTGAGTTCGCTTCATCATCCGTTTGGTAGTGGGTCAGTCATCTTGTTGATGTCAGATTGTGCAAGTGTTTTTCTCTATCATCCCTTTGGTGGTGGTAGCTGGTGTGAGTTAGTTCCATCATCCTTATAGTGGTGTGTCTATCATCTTGTTGACGTCAGATTGTGCGAGTGTATTCTCGATCATCCTTTTGGTGGTAGTAGCCGGTGTGAGTTCGCTCCATCAGCCTTTTGGTGGTGGGTCTTTCAGCTTTTTGATGTCAGATTGTGAGAGTTTTTGCAATATCATCTTTTGGTGGTAGTAGCCAGTGTGAATTCACTCTGTCATCCTTTTGGTGGCGGGTCTGTCATCTTAGTGATGTCAGATTGTGCGAGTGTTTTGCTCTATCATCCTTTTGGTGGTAGTAGCCGGTGTGAGTTAGCTCCATCATCCGTTTGGTAGTGGGTCTGTCATCTTGTTGATGTCAGATTGTGCAAGTGTTTTGCTCTACCATCCCTTTGGTGGTGGTAGCTGTTTTGAGTTAGCTCCATCATCCTTATGGTGGTGTGTCTATCATCTTGTTGACGTCAGATTGTGCGAGTGTTTTGTCTATCATCCTTTTGGTGGTAGTAGCCGGTGTGAGTTTTCTCCATCAGCCTTTTGGTGGTGGGTCTTTTAGCTTTTTGATGTCAGATTGTGCGTGTTTTTGCAATATCATCCTTAGGTGGTAGTAGCCGGTGTGAATTCGCTCCGTCATGCTTTTGGTGGCGGGTCTGCCATCTTAGTGATGTCAGATTATGCGAGTGTTTGGCTCTATCATCCTTTTGGTGGTAGTAGCCGGTGTGAGTTCGCTTCATCATCCATTTGGTAGTGGGTCTGTCATCTTGTTGATGTCAGATTGTGTAAGTGTTTTTCTCTATCATCCCTTTGGTGGTGGTAGCTGGTGTGATTTTGCTCTATCATCCTTATGGTGGTGTGTCTATCGTCTTGTTGATGTTAGATTGTGCGAGTGTATTCTTTATCATCCTTTTGGTGGTAGTAGCCGGTGTGAGTTCGCTCCATCTGCCTTTTGGTGGTGGGTATTTCAGCTTTTTGATGTCAGATTGTGCGAGTTTTTGCAATATCATCTTTTGGTGGTAGTAGCCGGTATGAATTCGCTCTGTCATCCTTTTGGTGGCGGGTCTGTCATCTTAGTGATGTAAGACTGTGCGAGTGTTTTATCTATCATCCTTTTGGTGGTAGTAGCCGGTGTGAGTTCGCTCCATCATCCTTATGGTCGTGTGTCTATCGACTTGTTGACGTCAGATTGTGCGAGTGTATTCTCTATCATCCTTTTGGTGGTAGTAGCCGGTGTGAGTTCGCTCCATCAGCCTTTTGGTGGTGGGTCTTTCAGCTTTTTGATGTCAGATTATGCGAGTTTTTGCAAAATCATCTTTTGGTGGTAGTTGCCTGTGTGAATTCTCTCCGTCATCCTTTTGGTGGCGGGTCTGTCATCTTAGTGATGTCAGATTATGCTAGTGTTTTGTTCTATCATCCTTTTGGTGGTAGTAGCCGGTGTGAGTTTGCTTCATCATCCGTTTGGTAGTGGGTGTGTCATCTTGTTGATGTCAGATTGTGCAAGTGTTTTGCTCTATCATCCCTTTGATGGTGGTAGCTGGTGTGAGTTAGCTCCATCATCCTTATGGTGGTGTGTCTATCATTTTTTTGACGTCAGATTGTGCGAGTGTATTCTTTATCATCCTCTTGGTGGTAGTAGCCGGTGTGAGTTCGCTCCATCAGCCTTTTGGTGGTGGGTTTTTCAGCTTATTGATGTCAGATTGTGCGAGTTTTTGCAATATCATCTTTAGGTGGTAGTAGCCGGTGTGAATTCGCTCCGTCATCCTTTGGGTGGTGGGTCAGTCCTCATAGTGATGTCAGATTGTTCGAGTGTTTTGCTCTATCATCCTTTTGGTGGTAGTAGCCGGTGTGAGTTCGCTCCATCATCCGTTTGGTAGTGGATTTGTCATCTTGTTGATGTATGATTGTGCAAGTGTTTTGCTCTATCATCCCTTTGGTGGTGGTAGCTGTTTTGAGTTAGCTCCATCATCCTTATGGTGGTGTGTCCATAATCTTGTTGACGTCAGATTATGCGAGTGTTTTCTCTATCATCCTTTTGGTGGTAGTAGCCGGTGTGAGTTCGCTCCATCATCCGTTTGGTAGTGGGTTTGTCATCTTGTTGATCTCAGATTGCGCAAGTGTTTTGCTCTATCATCCCTTTGGTGGTGGTAGCAGTTTTGAGTTAGCTCCATCATCCTTATGGTGGTGTTTCTATCATCTTGTTGACGTCAGATTGTGCGAGAGTTTTCTCTATCATCCTTTTGGTGGTAGTAGCCGGTGTGAGTTCGCTCCATCAGCCTTTTGGTGGTGGGTCTTTCAGCTTTTTGATGTCAGATTGTGCGTGTTTTTGCAATATCATCCTTAGGTGGTAGTAGCCGGTGTGAATTCGCTCCGTCATGCTTTTGGTGGCGGGTCTGTCATCTTAGTGATGTCATATTATGCGAGTTTTTGGGTCTCTCATCCTTTTGGTGGTAGAGGCCGGTGTGAGTTCGCTTCATCATCCGTTTGGTAGTGGGTCAGTCATCTTGTTGATGTCAGATTGTGCAAGTGTTTTTCTCTATCATCCCTTTGGTGGTGGTAGCTGGTGTGAGTTAGTTCCATCATCCTTAAAGTGGCGTGTCTATCATCTTGTTGACGTCAGATTGTGCGAGTGTATTCTCGATCATCCTTTTGGTGGTAGTAGCCGGTGTGAGTTCGCTCCATCAGCCTTTTGGTGGTGGGTCTTTCACCTTTTTGATGTCAGATTGTGAGAGTTTTTGCAATATCATCTTTTGGTGGTAGTAGCCAGTGTGAATTCACTCTGTCATCCTTTTGGTGGCGGGTCTGTCATCTTAGTGATGTCATATTGTGCGAGTGTTTTGCTCTATCATCCTTTTGGTGGTAGTAGCCGGTGTGAGTTAGCTCCATCATCCGTTTGGTAGTGGGTCTGTCATCTTGTTGATGTCAGATTGTGCAAGTGTTTTCCTCTACCATCCCTTTGGTGGTGGTAGCTGTTTTGAGTTAGCTCCATCATCCTTATGGTGGTGTGTCTATCATCTTGTTGACGTCAGATTGTGCGAGTGTTTTGTCTATCATCCTTTTGGTGGTAGTAGCCGGTGTGAGTTTTCTCCATCAGCCTTTTGGTGGTGGGTCTTTTAGCTTTTTGATGTCAGATTGTGCGTGTTTTTGCAATATCATCCTTAGGTGGTAGTAGCCGGTGTGAATTCGCTCCGTCATGCTTTTGGTGGCGGGTCTGCCATCTTAGTGATGTCAGATTATGCGAGTGTTTGGCTCTATCATCCTTTTGGTGGTAGTAGCCGGTGTGAGTTCGCTTCATCATCCATTTGGTAGTGGGTCTGTCATCTTGTTGATGTCAGATTGTGTAAGTGTTTTTCTCTATCATCCCTTTGGTGGTGGTAGCTGGTGTGATTTTGCTCCATCATCCTTATGGTGGTGTGTCTATCGTCTTGTTGATGTTAGATTGTGCGAGTGTATTCTTTATCATCCTTTTGGTGGTAGTAGCCGGTGTGAGTTCGCTCCATCTGCCTTTTGGTGGTGGGTATTTCAGCTTTTTGATGTCAGATTGTGCGAGTTTTTGCAATATCATCTTTTGGTGGTAGTAGCCGGTGTGAATTCGCTCTGTCATCCTTTTGGTGGCGGGTCTGTCATCTTAGTGATGTAAGACTGTGCGAGTGTTTTATCTATCATCCTTTTGGTGGTAGTAGCCGGTGTGAGTTCGCTCCATCATCCTTATGGTCGTGTGTCTATCGACTTGTTGACGTCAGATTGTGCGAGTGTATTCTCTATCATCCTTTTGGTGGTAGTAGCCGGTGTGAGTTCGCTCCATCAGCCTTTTGGTGGTGGGTCTTTCAGCTTTTTGATGTCAGATTATGCGAGTTTTTGCAAAATCATCTTTTGGTGGTAGTTGCCTGTGTGAATTCTCTCCGTCATCCTTTTGGTGGCGGGTCTGTCATCTTAGTGATGTCAGATTATGCTACTGTTTTGTTCTATCATCCTTTTGGTGGTAGTAGCCGGTGTGAGTTTGCTTCATCATCCGTTTGGTAGTGGGTGTGTCATCTTGTTGATGTCAGATTGTGCAAGTGTTTTGCTCTATCATCCCTTTGATGGTGGTAGCTGGTGTGAGTTAGCTCCATCATCCTTATGGTGGTGTGTCTATCATTTTGTTGACGTCAGATTGTGCGAGTGTATTCTTTGTCATCCTCTTGGTGGTAGTAGCCGGTGTGAGTTCGCTCCATCAGCCTTTTGGTGGTGGGTTTTTCAGCTTTTTGATGTCAGATTGTGCGAGTTTTTGCAATATCATCTTTAGGTGGTAGTAGCCGGTGTGAATTCGCTCCGTCATCCTTTGGGTGGTGGGTCAGTCCTCTTAGTGATGTCAGATTGTTCGAGTGTTTTGCTCTATCATCCTTTTGGTGGTAGTAGCCGGTGTGAGTTCGCTCCATCATCCGTTTGGTAGTGGGTTTGTCATCTTGTTGATGTATGATTGTGCAAGTGTTTTGCTCTATCATCCCTTTGGTGGTGGTAGCTGTTTTGAGTTAGCTCCATCATCCTTATGGTGGTGTGTCCATAATCTTGTTGACGTCAGATTATGCGAGTGTTTTCTCTATCATCCTTTTGGTGGTAGTAGCCGGTGTGAGTTCGCTCCATCATCCTTATGGTCGTGTGTCTATCGACTTGTTGACGTCAGATTGTGCGAGTGTATTTTCTATCATCCTGTTGGTGGTAGTAGCCGTTGTGAGTTCGCTCCATCAGCCTTTTGGTGGTGGGTCTTTCAGCTTTTTGATGTCAGATTGTGCGAGTTTTTGCAATATCATCTTTTGGTGATAGTAGCCTATGTGAATTCGCTCCGTCATCCTTTTGGTGGCGGGTCTGTCATCTTAGTGATGTCAGATTTTGCGAGTGTTTTGCTCTATCATCCTTTTGGTGGTAGTAGCCGGTGTGAGTTCGGTCCATCATCCGTTTGGTAGTGGGTATGTCATCTTGTTGATGTCAGATTGTGCAAGTGTTTTGCTCTATCATCCCTGTGGTGGTGATAGCTGGTTTGAGTTAGCTCTATTATCCTTATGGTGGTGTGTCTATCATCTTGTTGACGTCAGATTATGCGAGTGTTATCTCTATCATCCTTTTGGTGGTAGTAGCCGGTGTGAGTTTGCTCCATCAGCCTTTTGGTGGTGGGTCTTTCATCTTTTTGATGTCAGATTGTGAGAATTTTTGCAATATCATCTTTTGATGGTAGTAGCCGCCGTAACCGCATCATAGTGAGGGTGAAACTTCACTAACTCAGTAAACTTAGCGGTGTAGTCCACCACCGACATATTACCTTGTTTCAACTCCAGAAATTCCATTTCTCTCTTCCCTTTAACACTTTCGGGATAATACTTCCTTAGAAACTCAGTACGAAATAAATCCCACGTAATCTCCTCATCGTCGACCTCAAGAACTTGCCTCATGCTGACCCACCAGTCATCAGCCTCTTCTCTCAGCATGTGAGTCCCTAGTCTCACTTTGATCCCTTCAGCACAATCCATCACCCTAAAGATCCTCTCAATTTCCTTTAACCATATCTGAGCACCATCCGGATCAAATCTCCCTTTGAACACCGGTGGCTGGTTCTTCCTGAACTCATCATTCGCATTCACGTTAGGTGCACCCTGCACAGCTCTGGCCATAGCCTCTAACGCCGCTGCCATAACATTGTCATTACGACCTGCCATATTCTGAGGATTCCCAAAAATAACAACAAGGTTAAACAACCGTTCAACCAACACAACAACAAGACAGACACGACTGACTCAACACTGGCTCTGATACCACTTAATGTAACACCCCCTTCCTATACCCCCAAATAAATTAAATAAATTAATTAGGCACTTAGAAAATTTATTTCATCAGAGTTTAATTAAAACATGGTATAAAAGAGGCGCATCACATTATCAGGAAATTAAACACATACGATACCTGCTCAAGATAGATATGCAACAATGGGTAACCCACATCTCAATATTTAGAATAAAGCGGAAACATCCAAATATTGAATCGATCTCATTCATAAAAGTATATACAACCATCAGTTAATTCATGCTTTACAACATATCCACAGCAGATACATACATATATGTATCACAAAAGAATCAAAACAAATGTAACTCCAAAAGAGTCAAAGGCTTCCTAACTACCCAGATGTTACATATCAGAGCCATTGACCAAAAAGAATGAAGACGTCGCTTCACAAAAAGAACCTCCAGCTTCCTACTCTGCAATGCCTCATAGAGCATTATAAAACAGCAGAAGGGTGAGAAACAACATCATAACAATTAATGCATAAAATTGTATATATACATATACTCATATTGGTACAAGTTATACTCAAATTATGTTCTCACCACATTAAGCATATACAAATAATCATGTCTCTACACATACACATGAACATTCACTACATTTTCCTCCAAACAATCATATATAACATACACAGTTATATTCACACAACTAATGCATCATACACAGATGACTCATGCAACTCATAGAGACCGACACACGACTCTATGCAGATGCAAATGCGGTACCGACTCATTCAACAGATTCACTAAGGAATCGAGTATTCAGCAGATCCTCCACGGGATCAAGTACTCAGCAGATTCTCCACGGAATCAAATATTCATCAGATTCTCCACGGAATCGAATATTCAGCAGATCCTCCACGGGATCAAGTACTCAGCAGATTCTCCATGGAATCAAATACTCTAGCCAAATCCTCCACGGGATTACATGTTACGACCGATTCTCCGAGGAATCACACAATGCAACCGATTCTCCAAGGAATCACACAATGCAACCGATTCTCCAAGGAATCTAATATAACCATCGTATCATACGAGGTTCTGCAAATCCTCCGAGGGATCAATCAACACACAAATGCATACTAAGATGCTTCACAATGCAAATCCTCCGAGGGATCATTCAACACAAAAATGCATACTATGTTCACAAACATACTCATTGCATTTATCACATACATCTCATATATCTATCATGCATTCACATTATGCACCATTTCACACATGGTTTACACACATATTAGCCTATCAATGCGTTTCTATTCAATTCAAGCAAATACAAAAGATTAACAAATATTCAAGATTCACCATTAACTCTACAATCTAGGATTCACGCCTTTCGGCCACCCACAGCACGACATGTCAAAATAGTTCACACATCGATCATTCATATAGGCATTAATCATAATTGAATCAACCAAACATCATGCTATGAACAAACAGCAAAACAAAATAACACTGCCAGGTTCGCCAACCTTCGCCTGGCGAAGCCACGCAGCGAATACTCGCCAACCTTCGCCTGGCGAACTTCCCAGCGAAGTCCACTGGGAGTAATTCTGGAATTACTCGCTGAGGTTCGCTACCCACTCGCCTGGCGAACCTTCGCCAACTCACTTCGCCTGGCGAACTTGCCAGCGAATACAGGGTATTAGCTTCTGACTTGCTTCGCTACAGCTCGCTGGGCTTCGCCTGGCGAAGCTTCGCTTCCATTCGCCTGGCGAGCCTGCGAAGACAGAACTTCCATGGCTGCTCCAAAGCCCAAACTCCACACAACCAACCGATTAAATCCAAACCAGTCACAGTAGCGCAACCCAACCATCACCCGACTAACTACATCGTCTAATTCAAGTTCTAACCGATTAAAACCTCATTCTACTCACAAAACCAACTTCTAACCTAAGTGGAAAAAGAGTAGAAACTCTACAAAATCCACACACATACACATACAATCATACACATTAAAGAGATGATGAAGTTTCACACCCTTACCGATTGATTGCAAGCTTTGGTGATGATCCCTTGATGATTCTAGGTTTTCCTCTCCACTTTCTCTTCTCTTTCTCTTCTCCTCTTTTCTTTCTCTTGTTTTTCTTCTTATGTTACTATCTTTCTTTCTTTTCCTCTCTTATTCTATTTCTATCTCTATTTCTTTCCTCTCAAATTCTTTCCAACACTTACCAATCAATTCTCACACTAAAGTGCTAAATGTCTAAAATGCCCTTTTTTACTCTAATTCCCCAAAAACTCTCCGAATCGGTAAAAATAAATAAAATAAGCAAACACCACATAGCAATATATAATTTCTCAATTTAAAACAAACATCAAATAAATAAATTAAAAGACTCAACAATTAATGGGAATTCAGAATCGAGGCGTTACAACTCTCCCCCACTTTAGAAATTTTCGTCCTCGAAAATATCACTTGATTCAAACAATTCTGGATGCGATTCTCGCATCTTGCCCTCCAATTCCCAAGTCATGTTGCCTTCCGCGGCACCTCCCCAGGACACTTTCACAAGCGCAATATCCTTGCCTCTTAGTTTCTTAACTTCACGGTCCAAAATACTAACCGGTAAAACTTCAACTATAAGGTTATCTCTTACTTCAACTTCATCCATTGGGATCACATGTGACGGATCCGGAACATACTTCCGAAGTTGCGAGACATGGAATACATCATGCAAATTCGAAAGGTTCGGAGGCAACGCCACACGATAAGCCACAACACCAACTCGTGCGACAATCTGATACGGACCAATAAAACGAGAAGTCAACTTTCTCGACTTCAAAGCACGACCCACACCCGTAACCGGTGTAACTCTCAAAAACACATGGTCGCCCTCTTGAAACTCGAGATCCTTTCTCCTTTTATCATGATAACTTTTCTGTCTAGTCTGAGAAGCTCTCATCTTTTCCCGAATAAATTTCACCTTTTCCGTCGTTTGCTGTACCATTTCCGGAGCAACTACCGACTTTTCACCTGTCTCATGCCAACACAGAGGTGTTCGACATCTCCGACCATATAAAGCCTCAAATGGCGCCATACCAATACTCGAATGGAAACTGTTATTATAGGTGAACTCAATCAACACTAAATAACCGTCCCACACACCACCTTGTTCAAGCACACAAGCACGCAACAAATCTTCTAACGATTGAATCGTCCTCTCGGTTTGACCATCTGTTTGCGGATGATATGCCGAACTCAATCTCAACTTAGAACCCAAGGCACCTTGCAAACTCTCCCAAAATCTTGAAGTAAATCTAGGATCTCTATCAGACACAATACTCTTAGGAACTCCATGAAGCTTCACAATAGTGCCAACATAAATCTCGGCCAACCTTTCCAAAGAATAAGTAATATCAATCGGAATAAAGTGAGCCGATTTAGTAAGCCTATCAACAATCACCCAAATAGCATTATGTCCTCTTTGCGTATTCGGCAATCCCGTAACAAAATCCATCGATATACTATCCCATTTCCATTCCGGAATATCCAACGGTTGCATCAATCCACTAGGCTTCTGATGCTCCACCTTAGACTTCTGGCAAGTCAAACACGAGTACACAAAACGAGCAACATCGCTTTTCAATCCAAACCACCAAAAGATCTTCTTCAAATCCTGATACATCTTATTCGCTCCCGGATGAATACTTAAGTTACTCCGATGTCCCTCTTCCAATATCATCTTTTTCAAATCCGTATCATCGGGAATACAAATACGACCTCGAAACCTCAAAACTCCTAATTCATCAACTTTGAAATCTTCATTTCCATTCGTCATCAAATCCACAAATTTCAAATCCAACTTTTTCTTTTCACACACCGTAGCAAGGAAATCATTCGTGACATGCAACATACCAAGCTTCACACTACTCAGCGTTAACTCACAAACCAAACTCAAATCTCTAAAGTTCTCCAAGAGTTCCCACTCTCTAACCATCAAAGTAGACACGTGCAACGACTTCCGACTTAAGGCATCGACTACCACATTCGCCTTACCCGGATGATAATTTAAACCAAAATCATAGTCCTTCAAAAGTTCTAGCCATCTCCTTTGCCTCATATTCAATTCCTTTTGATCAAACAGATACTTCAAACTCTTGTGATCGCTAAAAACTTCAAATCTTGCACCATAAAGATAGTGCCTCCAAATTTTCAAAACGAACACTACGGCCGCTAACTCCAAATCATGAGTAGGATAATTCTTTTCATGCACTCTCAACTGCCTAGAAGCATACGCCACGACCTTCCCACCTTGCATCAATACACCACCCAATCCTGACAAAGAAGCATCGCAATAAACCACAAAAGGTTCCGTAGGATTCGGCAAAATCAAAACTGGCGCTGTTGTTAACCTTCTCTTTAATTCCATGAAACTCTCTTCACAATTAACATCCCAAATAAAAGCCTTTCCTTTACAAGTCAACTGCGTTAACGGAAGTGCTAACTTTGAAAATCCTTCGATAAACCTCCGGTAGTAACCGGCCAAGCCCAAAAAGCTTCGAATTTCCGTAGCTGATCTTGGAGTCTCCCATTGCATTACCGCATCGATCTTGGATGGATCCACACTAATACCATTGCCGGAAATAATATGTCCAAGAAAACTCACCTCCGACAACCAAAACTCACACTTAGACAACTTTGCGTACAACTTCTTCTCTTTCAAAATCTGCAACACAATCCTTAAATGTTCTTCGTGTTCCTCTCGAGACTTAGAATAAATCAAAATGTCATCGATAAAAAATACCACAAAACGATCCAACTGCTCGTGGAAGATACGGTTCATATATTCCATGAAAACACCCGGCGCATTAGAAACTCCGAATGGCATCACCGTATACTCGTAGTGACCATATCGTGTTCTAAAAGCCGTCTTTGAAATATCTTCTTCCTTAACCCGAATCTGGTGATAACCGGATCTCAAATCAATCTTACTAAAAACACGGGCTCCAACCAATTGATCCATCAAATCATCAATTCTTGGAAGCGGATACTTGTTCTTAATTGTTGTCGCTTGCGCGAAAATAAGGTGCCGGCATGACAGAAGAGTCGCCACCTTTCGTTATTTATCCCTCAGAGCGGGAAAGGAAATGATCGGAAAAACCTGACGAAAAAGGGTAAGACAAGGTCATCGCAACCATTGTCTGGGTTCGGGAGTCGGTTACGCAAGGGGAAGGTATTAGCACCCCTCACGTCCGTCGTACTCGACGGGATCCACGCTTGCTTGTTTACTTGGACGGGTTGGTTATAATCTATCTACCTATCAAGGCTGGCTAAAAAAAGAAAAGAAAAATGACTCGGCAAATCGTCGCACTTTATGCCTACGTATTCTCATCAGAGAATGAGAAATCAGAGTCAACGTAGTTCAGACTACGAAGGATTATGGGGAAAAGGTTGAAGGTTGCTCGCTAGGACGTCGCATCCTATGCCTACGTACTTCCACACAGTATGGAAGATCAGAGCAAACGTAGTTCGGGAAACTACGGCTTATTTCCTGAAAGAAGTGTTTTTTATTGTATTTGCAATTTCAACCGCACTAGAGACTATGACCTGAGAGTGAATGCGTCGCATGTCACCCAAAGGGTACCATACTAAACATCCATCTTTAGATGGCTTAAGGCTCGTAACGTACAAAAGAAATCATTCATGATTACTGTATCTTAAACTGCTTTGAGATGAGAAGAGAACGGGCCCGACTAGGAGGGAGACTATCAAGTCCTACTGTTATCATGCCATGGATTCATCCTATGGTCGAGGTTTGAACAGGGAACTCCTAGAAGTTGTCATGCATAGGTTTCAACCTAAAAGTCTATCATCAAATCCTTATCAAAGGAAATGAGAGTCCTAAGGGATCATGTCAATGATACACCGAAACAGACAAAGCATCAGCTCAACAGTAAAATGCATGCAATGCAAGTGAGGGAGGAAATGTGTGTGGGGCTTCAGCCTCCACAAGCTCGTCTCGACCTCAAGCCAGTCATGAAATAACAGTAATCATACTGAAAGATAAACAACATGCTATCAAGCAATAAGCAGTAAACTGCAATCATACAGATAAAAGAAATGAAATGTCATCAGGCAAACAAAACACATGCTTGAGAAAGAATGAAGCTACATCTAAGCTCTAATCCTAGCCCTAAAACAGAACCCTAATCAGATCTCTAAGCAAAGCCCTAAAGCAAAACCCTAACCAAAAGAAAACAATCCCAGTCTTCAAGCTTCAAAACAAGCTTACCAGAGAAAGGGAGCTAAGTAGGCAGACTCATAGTGTCTTCCTCAGGAAAGCACTAGGAGGCTTATACTCAGGAATCATATCCTATGTGGCTCAACAACTGTGATCAGTTTACGTTCCTCCTCAGGAGAATCTAAACTCACATGAAGGCTCCAACATCACTGGATATTTGAGAAATCCTACCTGAACTAGTGGAACTAAGTGAATAGACTCATAGGACCTTCCTCAGGAAAGTACTAGGAGGCTTCCACTTAGGAATTGTATCCTATGTGGTTCAACAACTGTGATCAGTTTACATTCCTCCTCAGGAGAAATTAAACTCACATGTTGGCTCCAACATCATTGGATACTTAAGAAATCCTAGATAAACTAAGGGAGCTAAGTGAATAGACCCATAGGACCTTCCTCAGGAAAGTACTAGGAGGCTTCCACTTAGGAATTGTATCCCATGTGGCTCAACAACTGTGATCAGTTTACATTCCTCCTCAGGAGAAATTAAACTCACAAGTTGGCTCCAACATCATTGGATACTTAAGAAAGAGGTGAGAAGAAAGCATGAAAGTTATTCATAGTGCCTTCATCAGGAAAGTACGATGAACTTCCCTCAAACTTCAGGATCTCAGACCTCACAGACAGGGAATAATCCCCAAGCTCTGGGTCTCTGAGCCTTGATCTTCAATCTTCTCTCCCATCAAGCTCTTCAACAAGATCTTCAAAACAAACTAAGCCCCACAACAAATTCCCAAAATAAACCCCAGGGGCAGACAAATAACCACAGAACAGTCAAAACCATCAGTCAACTTCAGAAAATACCTAAAAATACTACAGAGAGGGGGAAAAAATCTAACAATTATTCACAAGGGTCTATAACATCTACCCATAACATCCTTATGTGCCCCTACCCAAAGATCAAAACAAAACTCTCTAAAGAAAATGAACTATTTCACCTATGCATAACCTAAACCCTAATTAGGATGCCCTAATGCTAACCTAATTAAACTAATCAAATTTTAATCTAAAAATCAAGAATTAAATCCTATGGGGAACTATGATTCAATATCTAACTATGCCAAAAAGAATGGCTCAAAAATCCTAAGGGAAAGTCCTAAAAGAAATTATACAAAATGAGGTATCAAACTAAACATATTAAAAAGCTATTTAAATGAAAAATACACTAAAAATATAAAACTAAAAATAAAATGGAATTTTATTTATTTATAATTTTCTAGACAAATTTATGAACCTATGAAAAAAACAAGCATTAAAAAATATTAATTTTTCAATTTTCTATGAATTTATTAAAATGCAAGAAAATTAAAATAAATTAAAAATAAAAGGAATTAATTAAAGGGGATGGGGGTGCGAAAGGTAAAGCGCCCTAGTTCAATTTATGATGGGCTGGGAAGTGGGGAGGTGTGCATAGAAACTGAGATAGGCCCACATGCGAATCATTTAGCAAAACGGTGCGTTTTGCTGTTTGAATTTTCCCTCCAATCTTTCACTTAATTTGGACCGTGGATTGGATGGAATGGTCAATGGATTCAACGGCCGGATCATCGTCTTCTCCAACCAGCCATTAGGGTTTTCAGAAACCCTAGTCCATGCGCATAACTTCCACTGCCTATATCTCCCTTGATACTTGATGAAAATGAAAACTGCAAAAACCTAAAATGATCTACTGATTGCCCTCTCCAAAATCCTGCCTTTAGTTTCTCCTGAATCTCCTCCAAGAATCAAACCCGAGGGATGGAAGTCTAGGGCACCATGAATTAACTCTGATATGCATGCTCACCATTCTTGCTGAAACTAACCTGGGATACTCTACATGCTGTGGGGAGTAAACTAAGCTAAAGAACTAATATTATAGTACTCTAGGTTGTGCGTTCTTGATCTCAAAACAGAAATGGCCATGGAACCAACCTCCATAAAATGCCTTCAAACTCATCACAATTCATCCCTAAGAGTCTCTAATCACTTTTATCTAATCAACAAGTTCTAAAACTGAATAATTAAGGGGATTCGAATGAAGTTGCTTACCTTTCAAGTGATGATGGCTATGGTGGTTTCCCTTTAATCCAAGCCTTGATGTTTGCTTCAAAGTATCTCCAATGGCTGTAGACTCTTCTGTTTGCACTAGTTCTTGTTGAGACTTCTTGAATCACCTCATCCACTTCTTCATGCAACTTGGAGTGAAGACTTGGATCACACAAAATAGCCACTGATTTCAATCACTCTTACTTGCCAATTTCTCTATGGTGATGGTAGATGATGATGATAACAAGAATGATGTTAATTGATGAAGTTTAAATGGAGTTTGAAAGCAAAATGCAATTTGGAGTTATGGAATCAAACTAGGTAATGCAAGCACTCTCAATCACCAACCAGGGCATGGATCATCTCTAGGGCATATATAGGTGTCATTGGAAATGTGTGGAAGCTTTGAGAACCTTTCAAGAAGTTTCTAGAATGTATCATGCAATGAGAATTTGAATTTTCCATATTGAGTAAATCTCATGCAATCTCATGATAAACCATGCAATTCCACTTAATTTCTCCCCACATGATATTATGACATGAAAACAAGGCTTTACAAACCCTTATGTAGCATTTTCTCACTTTTCCTTTTGGTGCCTTAAGATGCAAGAATGAAAATTACAAAGCAACTCCAATTTTTAAGCCTATACTCAAAAATATACTTGAACCAATGTTTTTAAAATGATGTTTGGAGTCAAAATGACATATTGGATGACCCATTTTGGATTTGTATATCTCTCAAACCAAAATTCCATTTCAACTTTTTCAACTTATAAGCCATTTTAGGTCATTTTTACCCAATCATGAAAATCCTTGCTACAAGCTTTTTCAATAACTCATGACCACTTTTCTAGGCTTAAAATGCCATTTTGAACAACTTTCATGTTTTGAGTTTTTCCATTTGAGGCTTGGAAATAGGAGATATGGCCTTTGCTTAAAATGACCTATAACTGCCAAATGACCAAAATACCCCTGTCTTGTTCAAACCATAAGTTGAGTTCTACAAATCCTATCAAGGACTTCTAGTACTCTATAGAAATCTAAGAAGATGATCTTCAACATTCATGTTGACCAAGAGATCATAGGAATCATCCTACTAGGGCAAAAGTTGTCTGCAAGTTGGGTGACTTTCAAGGACCCAGATTCACACACCTCAGCTGACCTGTAATTTGTCAAAACCATAACTTGAGCTCTGCAACTCCTATCAAGGACTTCCACCACTCAAATTAAAGCTAAGAACAAGCTCTACAACATTCATGTTGTGGGGAAGATGAGATATCAATCACATCTTGAGCTAAAACTTCCTGGAAGATAGGGATCAAATTAGGGTTTTTTCACTGACAATCCTCAGAAACCCTAACTCAAAACTTCTCAAACTTCTCAATCATGATGAGTTGGCCTAGGAATCCTCTTTATAACATCTCCATACATCATTCCATGATCTCATGGCCCTTGGATTAAGTCTCAACCTTCTCCAAATCTTCAGCTGATCTAGGATTGACCCAGTCAAAACCCTAATTCTACCATTCATGGTTGAATCTTCTGAATTCTTGCACAATGACCTCTCTGGGCTTCATGATGGCTATCAAGACATATCATAAGTTTTCTCAAAGCTTCAAGTTCAATCTCAAAGTCTCAGAATCATCTGAGGAGCTCCCACAACTCAAGCTATGAAGCACACCACCTTGGTTTCAACCAATTCCTCTGAGGATCTCCTGAACTTTCTGATGAAGGTATCAACTTTCATACACTTAATGGGTGAATAAATGTTGGTCAAATTTTGGGGTGCAACAGCTGCCCCTATTCAAACGGCTTGAACCTTACTGGGTGAGGAGCGAACGGCTCTCAACCAATCAAGGTGCGAGACGATTGAATATCGGTAAACCCGAAAATTTGCCAACTGCACGAGCACACGATACTCTGCGGGGAACAAATCTTCGAATACTGCAATACCAGTTGCACGACAATTAGCTGGGGAAATACTGATCTGACATCACCGTCAGTTATCCATGTTAACTTCTTCTGACATCGCCTTCAGACAACCACGACACCCAACATCACCGCTGGAAGACTAAACTATCTGGCCAACTCGTCGGACAATCAACCTACCCCGCATCGCCGCTGGAGAACTAAATCTGACATCGCCTTCGGACAAATAACACTCTGAGAGACACTCGACATTGCCGCCGTGCAAACATCATCTCTGCTGGGAATTTAAAGAGTCTGACCTCGTCGCCAAACAAACACTCAGCCTCGCCGTCGAACAAACATCCAACCTCGCCGCCGGACAAAATATAATCTGAAAACGAACATTCAACCTCGCCGCCGAACAAACATCCAACCTCGCCGTCGAACAAACATTCAACCTCGTCGTCGAACAAACATCCAACCTCGCCGTCGAACAAACATCCAACCTCGCCGCCGGACAAACATTCAACCTCGCCGTCGAACAAACATCCAACCTCGCCGTCGAACAAACATCCAACCTCGCCGCCGGACAAACATCCAACCTCGCCGTCGAAAACAAACATTCAACCTCGTCGTCGAACAAACATCCAACCTCGCCGTCGAACAAACATCCAACCTCGCCGCCGGACAAACATCCAACCTCGCCGTCGAACAAACATCCAACCTCGCCGTCGAAAACAAACATTCAACCTCGCCGTCGAACAAACATCCAACTTCGCCGTCGAACAAACATCCAACCTCGCCGCCGAACAAACATCCAACCTCGCCGCCGGACAAAATATAATCTGAAAACGAACATTCAACCTCGCCGCCGAACAAACATCCAACCTCGCCGTCGAACAAACATTCAACCTCGCCGTCGAACAAACATCCAACCTCGCCGTCGAACAAACATCCAACCTCGCCGCCGGACAAACATCCAACCTCGCCGTCGAAAACAAACATTCAACCTCGCCGTCGAACAAACATCCAACCTCGCCGTCGAACAAACATCCAACCTCGCCGCCGGACAAACATCCAACCTCGCCGTCGAAAACAAACATTCAACCTCGTCGTCGAACAAACATCCAACCTCGCCGTCGAACAAACATCCAACCTCGCCGCCGGACAAACATTCAACCTCGCCATCGAAAACAAACATTCAACCTCGCCGTCGAACAAACATTCAACCTCGCCGTCGAACAAACATCCAACCTCGCCGTCGAACAAACATCCAACCTCGCCGCCGGACAAACATCCAACCTCGTCGTCGGACAAAATACAACACTGAACAAATCTAACCTGGGGTTCACCCCTGGTAAATGGAACAAAAGGTACACTTGCGTATTTGAAACTACTCCGCTGGGAATGAGAGACTTAACCGAGCATACTCTGATCTGGGGTTCACCCTCAGAACCATAACGAACATCGGGGTACTATTGCACAATGATCCCGCTGTAGAATTTCAACATCAGAACTATATGAAACCCTGGCCCCTGGCCACTTCCAGCTTCAGCTAGAAAAGCTCTTCAAGTATTTCTGAAGATAAGCATCCTTGGCCTTCAAGGATGGCAACTCTGCGGGAGGTATCTTCGACTTCAGTCTAAAGAAATGGCCCTCGGCCTTCGAGGATACATGGGTCTGCCTTCAGGAGACTCCGCCTCTGCTATAGAGTATCCGTGACTTCAGTCAGGGATGTACTTCGGCCTTCAGTCCGAAAAAATGAATCCTAGGTCATTCATGACCTTGGGGATAACCTTGCCTTCAGGCGCCTTCGCTTCAGCTTGGGAAATCTGTGACTTCAGTCAGAGAAATGGTATCCTGAGCCATTCATGACTCTACGGGGATTCAAACACTTTGCCTTCAGGCAAAACTCCGCTTCAGCTGGAGAAACATCTTCGACTTCAGTCAGAAGAAATATCATTCACTTGATCGCAATCAATCATCACCTCAGGATAACTGACTTGGTCTTCAGGCCAACATGGGTCACTTTGCAAACAAAAGCTGTATCTATAAATTCTTGAACTTTGTCTTCAGAAAAGCGCTGATTCATCAACACGGAAATCCGAATCCACAGGAACATTCTGATACCGCCTTTAGGCGCTTACGAAATCCATCTTCAGATTAGACATCGCTGTTGGAGCAAACATATCACGCTGCTAAGGACTTCAAGAATCATCTTGAACAAACTCCGTCGGGCACCTTCAAGAATCATCCTGAACTGATAACCTTTCTGGAGATTTCATTCTGCTAGGGATCCATGGAATCTTCCTGGGCAACTCTTGTTGGGGACGCTACTGGGGAGCTCAAGAATCATCCTGAGCAAACAACTCGGGGAACTATGCTGAGGTCTCAAGAATCATCTTAAGCGACCGGCCCTGCCGAGGAATTCAAGGGTCGTTTTGAACTGCAGACTTCGCTGGGGATCTCAAAAATCATCTTGAGCGAGCGACTGTGGGAATCACACCGGGGTCCTAAGAATCATCTTAAGAAAGCGACCTCGTTGGGGAGAATATCAGGAATCGTCCTGAGCAACTGGTCCTTTGGTGGAACACCTGTAAACAGGAATGATGGCAACCTAGATCATGCTTATGATGCGTATGCTTCGGCGCGATGCCCCCCCCCCCCACGGTGGGAATGCTATGCAATCATGCACAATGCTATGCAATCCCGTCAGCAAAATAAATGCCGAAGGGGAATTCTCCCGTCAAGGAGAAAGAACTACTCAGATAGAGGAATCATCCTGCTGAGGAGAAAACTGCACGCCAATACCAATCAGACTCTGTCTGGGGAAATGATCTTCATTTGACTGCTGCAGGGAAAACAACTTCAGTTGATTACTGCAGAGGAACGAAGCCCTACGAGAACCTGGACCTGCTGAAGGAAAGCGATACCAATCGCGTGAATAAACTGTGTGGTCGTCTCGGCTACTCTTCTGGGGATAACAACTCTGTGGGGAAACAACTTCAGCTGCTCCACACTCCAATGGGGAAGAAGCCGATCATGGTCTGATCAACTTCCAAGGACTCTGCTTTTCTGCGGACTCAGCCGGGGAGAGAAATCATTCTACTTCACTGGAGAGTACGACCCTGGTGAGGAATTTCAATTTCGCTAGGGAAGAAAGAATCATTTGACTTCGGGGGAGAGTACAACTCTGGTGGGGAATCTCAATTCCGCTGGAGACTTCAGTCTGGCACCATCAGTTACTGCATACTTTGGCGTACGAACAACTTCCTACAAATCCTGCACTTGTGACCCGGTGCTGGGGAAGGACGTCTGCTTCGGCGACTTTACTGGGGAAACACGAGCTTCGGCACGCGACCATTTCTATGAAATCTGCACTTGTGACCCGGTGCTGGGGAATGAGCTTTGCCCTTGACTCATCTGATGAAGCGACGTTCCTTCAGGATGCGTCTACTTGGGGAAGAGAATCATCTCTACCTGGGGAAGACATATCAATGCTCACTATTCTGCGTTCAGATTCTGCGGAGGAGAGACTACTGAACTCTGCTGGAGAAGGAGGACTCGCCCTGCTTTGGGGATGCGCACGACACATCTTCTGGAATGCGCTATACCTGCAACAACACAAACAAACAGACAAGATACTCTCCTCAAAGGGGCCTATCAAGGTTATTATCTCATGACAATATTCAGGTAATTAATTGTTTCAACAGTCAGTGGGCCTAGGCCCGTAAGTTTATGTATGCGCATTTTATCAAAAAACATCGGCGTTTTCATTCGTAAACAAAACAGATAAATGCTAAATAGGCAAGCAGAATTGCTGAATATAGGTATTTTATTGATGGTAAAACCCCTGAATGGGCAAAAATGTTTTACAACAGAGGCAAACTCCTGGAATGAGGAAGCCGCGCAAAAAGAAAATATAAATGTACATCAGTATATACAAATGTCGGCAACGAGGCGTAGACGAACACCATGAGTTGATCCCTCTAAGACCCACTCGACTTCGATACTTCTCCGACGCTTCAGCTTCGGAAGAGATTGATTCAGATTGACGGCCCTCAGGTCCTCCAAACCACTAAACAATGAAAGTCCACACGCGGAACACAGTCATTTGCTCATTCAAATCCCTAACTTTTGCGTGAACCGCCCTTTACGGGTTTTCAGTTCACTGGGATACCCTTTTTTGCCGAAGCCGCCCAGTGTTGGTTTTCGACTTCGCGGGTGTACATTTTTTCAATATATCCCTAATTTTTGCCCGAACCTTTTATTCTATTTTTGGTTCGCTGGGATGCCCCTTTTTTGCCTGGACTCTTTCTTTTTTGTCCAGCGGGTCTCTTTCAAGCAAAGTATTTTTTAACTGCGTCCGCGTTCACCAGGGATGCAAAATCTTCACCATCCATCGTGGATAACAACAAAGCTCCTCCCGAGAAGACCTTGCTGACGACATACGGCCCTTCGTAATTGGGAGTCCACTTGCCCCGGTGATCGGAGTGTGGCGGAAGAATCTTCTTCAGGAGGAGATCACCCGTCTGAAAGCTTCTAGGACGCACCTTCTTATCATAAGCTTTCTTCATTCGGCTTTGGTACAGGCGACCAAATGCAATCGATGCTAACCTCTTCTCGTCCATCAGGCTGAGTTGGTTCAAATGATTCGTAATCCATTCTGCCTCGTCGAGTTTCACATCAACCAAAACTCGCAAAGAAGGAATCTCCACTTCTAACGGTAGGACAGCTTCCATACCGTACACCAAGGAGAAAGGAGTTGCCCCGGTCGACGTACGCACTGTCGTACGATAACCGTGCAAGGCAAACGGTAGCATCTCGTGCCAATCTTTGTACGTCACAACCATCTTCTGAACAATCTTCTTGATGTTCTTGTTGGCCGCCTCAACAGCGCCATTCATCTTTGGCCGGTAAGGAGATGAGTTGTGGTGTTCAATCTTGAAGCTCTGGCACAGCTCCTTCATCATCTTGTTATTCAAGTTCGAACCATTATCAGTAATGATCCGCTCGGGAATTCCATAGCGACAGATGATGTCCCTCTTTATGAATTTAGCTACCACCTACTTGGTCACATTAGCATACGAGGCTGCTTCTACCCATTTGGTGAAGTAGTCGATAGCTACCAGAATGAAACGATGACCATTGGATGCAGTGGGCTCGATCTTGCCTATCATGTCGATGCCCCACATGGAGAAAGGCCAAGGGGAGGACATTACATTTAATGGGCACAGCGGCACATGAACTTTATCAGCATAAATCTGGCATTTATGACATTTCTTCGCGAATCTGAAGCAATCCGACTCCATAGTCAGCCAGTAATACCCTGCTCTCAGGATCTTTCTCGTCATGGCATGCCCGCCGGCTTGCGTACCAAATGTGCCCTCATGAACTTCTTCCATGAGCATACTTTCCTCTTTCTCATCTACACATCTGAGTAGCACGGGATCGTGGTTTCTCTTATACAACACTCCATCAGGATTGAGATAAAAGTTTCCAGATAGCCTCCTTAGAGTCTTCTTATCTTGGGTTGACGCACCCGCAGGATACTCCTTCGTCATAAGGAAGGTCTGGATGTCGTGGAACCATGGCTTGCCGTCATTGGAATCCTCGATTGCAAAGACAAATGCCGGTCTGTCAAGACGCGAAAGCACAATTCTTGGAGCCTCATTCCAAAAATTGACCTTATACATTGAAGCCAACGTGGCTAAGGCATCAGCCATCTGATTTTCAGCCCTGGGTACATGATGAAGTTCCACTCGATCGAAGAAAGGAAGCAGCCTCCTGGCATAATTCATGTACGACACTAAATTCGCTTGACGAGTTTCCCACTCCCCTTTAATCTGATTGATTACAAGCGCTGAGTCACCATATACGTCTAGATTCTTGATTCTCAAATCAATTGCCTCTTCTAGACCCATGATACATGCTTCATACTCTGCTTCATTGTTGGTAACTGGAAACGTCAGTCTCGCAGTAAACGGGATGTGGGATCCGTGAGGAGTCGTGATGATAGCCCTGATACCACTTCCATAGGAATTAGCCGCTCCGTCGAATATCAACTTCCACTGAGACTTCCTATCTGGCCCCTCATCGGGCAATGGCTCATCGCAATCCTTCGCTTTGAGAAACATAATATCCTCGTCAGGGAATTCGAACTTCATCGGCTGGTAGTCTTCGATTGGCTGTTCGGCAAGGTAATCAGACAATACGCTTCCCTTAATGGCTTTTCGAGAGACGTACTGAATATCATATTCCGTTAACACCATTTGCCATCTGGCAATCCTGCCTGAAAGAGCCTGCTTCTCGAAGACGTACTTGATCGGATCCATCTTCGAAATTAGCATAGTGGTGTGGTTGAGCATATATTGTCGTAGACGTTTGGCGGCCCAAGCTAATGCACAACACGTCTTCTCCAGCATCGAGTATCGAGATTCACACTCAGTGAACTTTTTACTCAAATAATAAATGGCGTGCTCTTTTCTGCCCGTCTCGTCGTGCTGACCGAGAACGCACCCCATACTATTCTCCAGAACCGTCAGGTACATGATTAATGGCCGTCCAGTCACTGGGGGTATCAAGATTGGAGGTTCTTGAAGATACTGCTTTATTTTGTCGAATACCTTCTGGCAATCCTCATTCCAAGTAATCGCCTGATCTTTCTTTAAAAGCTTGAACATCGGTTCACAAGTGGCCGTGAGCTGAGAGATAAACCTCGCAATGTAGTTTATTCGGCCCAAGAAACCACGAACTTCTTTTTCTGTTTTCGGCGCTGGCATTTCTTGAATAGCTTTTATTTTCGCAGGATCAACTTCAATACCTCGTTCACTAACGATAAACCCCAATAACTTTCCGGACCGCACTCCGAAAGTGCACTTGTTAGGATTCAGCCTCAGCCTGAACTTCCTAAGCCTCTCAAACAGCTTCAATAAGTTGACCAGATGCTCTTCCTCCGTTTGGGACTTTGCAATCATGTCATCAACATAGACCTCGATCTCATGATGAATCATATCATGAAACAAAGTTACCATCGCTCGCTGGTAAGTGGCCCCTGCGTTCTTCAGACCGAAGGGCATTACCTTATAGCAAAATGTTCCCCAGGGGGTGATAAACGTCGTTTTCTCCATGTCCTCCGGTGCCATCTTGATCTGATTGTAACCGGAGAAGCCATCCATGAATGAAAACACGGAAAACTGGGCTGTGTTGTCGACCAACACATCGATATGAGGCAACGGGAAATCATCCTTAGGGCTCGCCCTGTTCAAGTCCCGATAATCGACGCACATGCGTACCTTACCGTCCTTCTTCGGTACAGGCACTATGTTGGCGACCCACGGAGGGTAAGTGGTAACGGCTAGAAATCCTGCGTCCAACTGCTTCTGGACTTCTTCTTTGATTTTTACAGCCATATCTGGTCTCGTCCTCCTAAGCTTCTGCTTGACTGGAGGGCAATCTTCTCGTAACGGCAATCGATGAACCACGATATCTGTGTCAAGTCCGGGTATATCTTCGTATGACCAAGCAAAGACGTCACTATACTCTCGAAGCATCTCGACCAGTCTATGCTTGACATCATTCTGCAATGCAGCCCCTACTCTGACATTTCTGACGAGCTCCTCAGAACCCAGATTTACAATCTCAATATCCTCCTCATGAGGCAGAATAACCTTTTCCTCTTGTCTCAACAAGCGGGCCAACTCTTCCGGAAGGTCCTCATCTTTATCAATCTCATCCTCGGCTTGATAGATCGGGCAATCGAAGTCGTAGTGAGCCGTAGAGGGTCCAGAGTTGATGTCATCTGTTATGTGGATCCTGCAATAACAAGGGTTAAGTTTAAAGCAAGAATATGCAGGTTAGCACAAACCTCGTTGCCATTTTGCTGTTTTTCGAAATAAACATAAAACAGGAATAACAGAGAACACAATATTTGACTACGAAGAAAACGCCTTTGATTTATTAACAAAATGCATGTACATAATCCAATAAGGCCCTGACAATAAAACCACTATGCCCCGGGTAGGACATAGGGTTGTACAAAGATTGTAAAAAGCAAATCATTACTCTTCACTTGTCAGCTGGATAATCTCCTTGATGGTCCAATTGTTGAGGCGCTCGCCCGGCTTGCTTGGCTGAATCCAGGTGTCAAGATCACACTCGCTATCCCCGCTGTCCTCAGATGCTGTTTTGATGCTTTCGAAAATTACTCCGCCTTTGGTGAATAGGACCGGCCCCTTCCCACGAGACGAATTGCTAGAAGAAGATGAAGCTTCAGCTTCAGGAGAATACCCCAATCCAAACTTGTCCTGCTTGATTGGTATATCCAAAACATGCCCCCAGCCTGGGGTGAACCCGGCTTCGACAACGGCCCGAGCTTCCTTAAATGAGGAGAGATTCATCTCTTGCTTCTCTACGACGACAGGAGCTACCTCTTTCACCTTGACGGTTTCAAATGCTTGGCAGAGAGTTTCATGGATTTCGCCATCCATTTCAACATATTTAAAGGACGACAAGTGGCTCACCATAATGTCCTCCTCGCCACAGACGGTTACTATGCTGCCCCCGACAGCATATTTGAGCTTCTGATGCAGCGTGGACGTCACAGCACCAGCAGCATGGATCCATGGCCGACCTAAGAGGCAACTGTAGGCAGGCATGATATCCATGATATAGAAAACCGTATTGAACGTCTCCAGACCAACTTGAATTGGCAGGGTCAGCTCTCCGAAAATGTGACGCTTAGTTCCATCAAAGGCCTTCACCACCAGATCACTGGGCGTGCAAAGCAATCCACGAGTGTCCAATTTCATCAATGCCTTCTTCGGAAGCACATTAAGCGACGAACCCGTATCCACCAGGACATGCGACATGATAGTGCCTCTGCACTCTATCGAGACGTGCAAGGCGCTGTTGTGATCTCTTCCTTTAGGAGTCAGCTCTAAATCTGTAAATCCCAGCCCATTACCAGCATTAACATGGGCTACCACCTCTTCCAGCTGATTTACTGATATCTCCTGCAACACGTATGCGGCGTTCAATACCTTCAATAATGCGTTGCGGTGCGCTTCAGAACACAGCAACAAGTTAAGAATAGAGATCTTTGACGGAGTCTGGTGAAGATGATCTACAATCTTGTAGTCGCTCTTCTTGATTAATCGCATGAACTCTTCAGCATCTTTAACCAGCAAGTCTTTTTTTGCCCCAGAAGGGACCTCTTTGACAGCTCTACCTTTACCCTTATCAGCAGCATCAGCCCTGACCACTTTCTCTGCCGCAACCTCCGCTGGCGCAAACACTCTACCGCTTCTAGTAATGCCACTGACTCCGGCAAGATTATGCACCGTCGATCCGAACGGCTCAAGCTCTATCTTCTGACCATTGCAATAAACTTCGGCGCCGTAATGCCATGGAACGGCGTTAGTGCTTTCGAATGGGATTGGCCCGGCCCTGGTGATAGTAATTGTAGGTGGTCGGGGCGCAGAAATAGTAATAGGGTGACGAGGAATAGTAATGGTAGCGACTTCATCCGCCTGCTTCAGCACGACCTCTCCTGATGCACTTTCTATGCTCCGGCTGAACTGCAAAATACCCTCAGACATCAGACTTTGGATACCTTCTACCAGCTGCTCACACCCATCAGGAAGTGTAGTACAAGCCATACATAACTCTCCGCATCCAGGAAAGAAGCCCTTCTTCAGCAACTTAGCCTTGACAAAACTAAGTGGCGTCTTCAAATCTTTGACATCAGTCAGCAAGTCTGCACTCTCCTCAGTGATAACGGCGTTCACTCCGCCTCCCCTATGGTGAGGCATAGGGTTCTTGGTAACGTTGGGCACGCTATCAGAAAAGTTAATGACCTTGGCGTCCACCAAGTCCTGCACTTTGTGCTTAAAAGCTTTACAATTCTCAATCGTATGGCCCGGTGCCCCAGTATGGAAATCACAAGTATCATTGGCATCATACCCCGGTGGTGGTGCCCCTGTTAAGGGAGCCATTGTCCTCTTTTGAACTAACTGAAGCTGAAGCAACGTTTGTAAGAGCTGTGCATACAACATAGGGGGAGCTTCAAAATGACGATTTGTCAGAGTAGCCCGATTCTGATATCTTCTATACCCCTGCTGATTCTGCTGCTGAGGCGGCTGCTGCTGCTGCTGCTGCGGTGGGACTGTTGGGATATTTATGCTAGCAATCTGCTGCTGAGGGACCTTGCCCCTTCTCCGAGCATTAGTGACAGCACTTGCATCCCCCTCTCGACGCTTGCCAGCGTAGGGTTTCTTACTACCTCCTCCAGCTGAGGATGATTTGCCCTGAATTTTTCCGATCTTTATACCGTTCTCAACATGCTCGCCCATAGTGATGAGAGCCGAGAATGTTCCAGACATGCCACTGACCAGCTTTTCATAGTAGATTCCAGGAAGGGTGGCCACGAACATTTGCACTAGCTCACGCTCAACCATCGGCGGTTGAACCCGAGCAGCCAATTCACGCCACCGCTGGGCGTACTCTTTAAAGCTTTCATTGTTCCGCTGTGAAAGATTCTGAAGCTGAACTCGGTTGGGGGCCAAGTCGCTATTGTATTGATAGTGGAGGACGAACGCTTCTGCGAGATCTTTCCAGGTGCGCACAGTAGCGGGCTCCAGGCCCATATACCATTCGAGTGATGGACCAGAAAGAGTATCCTGGAAGAAGTGCATCAGCAACTTCTCATCGTCAGAATAGGCGGACATCTTTCTATAATAAGATCGGAGGTGGACGCGGGGGCAAGTAGTACCCTTATACTTCTCAAAGACAGGCACCTTGAACTTATGAGGTACCTTGAAGTCAATAATCAACCCGAGCTTGGACATATCAACGCCCAATGTGTTCTGATTTTCAATGTCTCTCATCTTGTCCTCCAGCGCTTTGAACCTGAGTCGAGCTTCAGCATTCAACTCTGCTTTTACACCTCTCTGAGAGAATATGTCATCCTGATGGTCCTCCAGCCACGGTTGAGGCACCAACAGATTTCCAACACCAGCGTTGCCGTTGACCGGCCCTATGTTAACATTGGCTCCCAGACTACCATTGCCGACGCCCGCCTCATTGAGTCCGAGATTGGTCATCAGATTGCCGTTAGCACTGCCGTTGCCCCCGGCAACAGGAACAACATTCTGTGGAGCATCCACTGGAGGAGGAGTAGGCACGGCCCTGCCGTGAAGTATGCCATTATTGTCAACCCTGGAGATCAGAGGTTGAACCAAAGTACGAAGCTGGTCTTGACCATTAGCGACTACCTGCATCAGCTCCATAAAACGATCCATCCGTTCACGGAGCTCTTGAACATCTGACTGCACCTGGTCCATGATCCTTGTCTGATTAGCGCGAGTTGAGTAACGGTGAATGAGTCTTTGATCAATCCTGGAGATCGAAAGCAGCTCGGAACCTATGTACCTGAAAAACCTGTCAACATTAAAGTTTAGGAAAAGCAACAGAATGTATGTCATGCAAAAATGCTTCATGCAGATGTATGCGTGTGTCTGTGTGCTTGAGAGATTTCCCCCGATCCTGGCGCCTTAGTACCGGTGCTGACAATAATAAGGAGGGGAATCTGGGCCCAATCATGGAAACAGCGATCTCACATATACATAGTACCAGCGATAGCCAACTCCGACACATCAGGGATCGAGAACTCGTACGCGACAGTCTTCTGTAATAATACAATAAGAGGCGAGAGATCCTGGATCGGGGAAACGGTACCTGTCACAGACACACGTCAATGGAATGCGAATGATCATGCGAACTAATGCAAAATGCAGGCATGCAACAATATATCCAGGGGGCTGCTGTGGAGATTCGGTATCAACAGTCACTGATGAGAAGAAACCCCGGCGTAAAACCACTGATCTGATCTGCTAAGAATAACCATCTGATAGGATCGAGATCAAAATTCTGCTCTGTCAAGAGTAAGTGTCTGGTAATAAGGACCCCGAATGTATGATCAGAAAAGGTCCGCTGATGAAGTCTTCAGACCCCAAATCAAAAATCTGCCCTATCAAGAACAAACACACAGCTGCTGATGAGATCTTCAGACCCCACTCAAAATCTGCTCCATCCAGGACAAACCTCTGATGACAATACTCTGATCGAAACCTGCTCTATCAGGAACAGACATACACCCGATGATAAAAAATCCTCTGATCAAAAACTTGCTCTGTCAAGAATAGTCAAATCTGCGACTGAGAACCCTGGTACCAACATAACTGATTCACTGTCAAGAAAACCAGGTAGTCTGAAGGTATAAGTTTCCTGCAATATCCCAATCCCACTCACAGGTATGGACCTAATCCACGGACAAAGGTACGACATCCTATGCGGTCACCAGCGTCACAGACTTTCATAAGTGACGATACGATTCCCAGAAGGAGTGGCATCATCAAGTCATGAAGAGGCCTCACTTAGCTGACTTCCAAATGATCGGTCCCCAGAGTCGACAATCCTCACGTCTGGACTCCCCTCAGATCCTCAGGACCGGAAAGGAGCACCTCTGCAAGAATCTCGTCTGAGCGCAGATTTTCGTAGGGAACTGTGCCTGCTCAGCAGACAGGTTCGTCTACTACTTCTCCGCAACTATATCTAGGTGTATACTCAAGCCCAGGTCCGGCTTCTCACTCATAGTAATATCCCTCTCCCACAGCAGCACAGATAATCATATCGAACTGGAAATAAAATGCGGGAAATAAAATGTGGGAAGTAAAAATGCGATAAATATACGCAACCCAACAAGCAAACACAAAAGCGCTAGGATTGACTCTCATAGGGAACCGAAGAACCAGAGACTCTGGGTTCGATCCCCAGCAGAGTCGCCAGCTGACGCTTGCGCGAAAATAATGTGCCGGCATGACAGAAGAGTCGCCACCTTTCGTTATTTATCCCTCAGAGCGGGAAAGGAAACAATCGGAAAAACCTGACGAAAAAGGGTAAGACAAGGTCATCGCAACCATTGTCTGGGTTCGGGAGTCGGTTACGCAAGGGGAAGGTATTAGCACCCCTCACGTCCGTCGTACTCGACGGGATCCACGCTTGCTTGTTTACTTGGACGGGTTGGTTATAATCTATCTACCTATCAAGGCTGGCTAAAAAAAGAAAAGAAAAATGACTCGGCAAAGCGTCGCACTTTATGCCTACGTATTCTCATCAGAGAATGAGAAATCAGAGTCAACGTAGTTCGGCCTACGAAGGATTACGGGGGAAAGGTTGAAGGTTGCTTGCTAGGACGTCGCATCCTATGCCTACGTACTTCCACACAGTATGGAAGATCAGAGCAAACGTAGTTCGGGAAACTACGACTTATTTCCTGAAAGAAGTGTTTTTTATTGTATTTGCGATTTCAACCGCACTAGAGACTATGACCTGAGAGTGAATGCGTCGCATGTCACCCAAAGGGTACCATACTAAACATCCATCTTCAGATGGCTTAAGGCTCGTAACGTACGAAAGAAATCATTCATGATTACTGTATCTTAAACTGCTTTGAGATGAGAAGAGAACGGGCCCGACTAGGAGGGAGACTATCAAGTCCTACTGTTATCATGCCATGGAACTCCTAGAAGTTGTCATGCATAGGTTTCAACCTAAAAGTCTATCATCAAATCCTTATCAAAGGAAATGAGAGTCCTAAGGGATCATGTCAATGATACACCGAAACAGACAAAGCATCAGCTCAACAGTAAAATGCATGCAATGCAAGTGAGGGAGGAAATGTGTGTGGGGCTTCAGCCTCCACAAGCTCGTCTCGACCTCAAGCCAGTCATGAAATAACAGTAATCATACTGAAAGATAAACAACATGCTATCAAGCAATAAGCAGTAAACTGCAATCATACAGATAAAAGAAATGAAATGCCATCAGGCAAACAAAACACATGCTTGAGAAAGAATGAAGCTACATCTAAGCTCTAATCCTAGCCCTAAAACAGAACCCTAATCAGATCTCTAAGCAAAGCCCTAAAGCAAAACCCTAACCAAAAGAAAACAATCCCAGTCTTCAAGCTTCAAAACAAGCTTACCAGAGAAAGAGAGCTAAGTAGGCAGACTCATAGTGTCTTCCTCAGGAAAGCACTAGGAGGCTTATACTCAGGAATCATATCCTATGTGGCTCAACAACTGTGATCAGTTTACGTTCCTCCTCAGGAGAAACTAAACTCACATGAAGGCTCCAACATCACTGGATATTTGAGAAATCCTACCTGAACTAGTGGAACTAAGTGAATAGACTCATAGGACCTTCCTCAGGAAAGTACTAGGAGGCTTCCACTTAGGAATTGTATCCTATGTGGTTCAACAACTGTGATCAGTTTACATTCCTCCTCATGAGAAATTAAACTCACATGTTGGCTCCAACATCATTGGATACTTAAGAAATCCTAGATAAACTAAGGGAGCGAAGTGAATAGACCCATAGGACCTTCCTCAGGAAAGTACTAGGAGGCTTCCACTTAGGAATTGTATCCCATGTGGCTCAACAACTGTGATCAGTTTACATTCCTCCTCAGGAGAAATTAAACTCACAAGTTGGCTCCAACATCATTGGATACTTAAGAAAGAGGTGAGAAGAAAGCATGAAAGTCATTCATAGTGCCTTCCTCAGGAAAGTACCATGAACTTCCCTCAAACTTCAGGATCTCAAACCTCACAGACAGGGAATAATCCCCAAGCTCTGGGTCTCTGAGTCTTGATCTTCAATCTTCTCTCCCATCAAGCTCTTCAACAAGATCTTCAAAACAAACTAAGCCCCACAACAAATTCCCAAAATAAACCCCAGGGGCAGACAAATAACCACAGAACAGTCAAAACCATCAGTCAACTTCAGAAAATACCTAAAAATACTACAGAGAGGGGGAAAAAATCTAACAATTATTCACAAGGGTCTATAACATCTACCCATAACATACCTATGTGCCCCTACCCAAAGATCAAAACAAAACTCTCTAAAGAAAATGAACTATTTCACCTATGCATAACCGAAACCCTAATTAGGATGCCCTAATGCTAACCTAATTAAACTAATCAAATTTTAATCTAAAAATCAAGAATTAAATCCTATGGGGAACTATGATTCAATATCTAACTATGCCAAAAAGAATGGCTCAAAAATCCTAAGGAAAAGTCCTAAAAGAAATTATACAAAATGAGGTATCAAACTAAACATATTAAAAAGCTATTTAAATGAAAAATACACTAAAAATATAAAACTAAAAATAAAATGGAATTTTATTTATTTATAATTTTCTAGACAAATTTATGAACCTATGAAAAAAACAAGCATTAAAAAATATTAATTTTTCAATTTTCTATGAATTTATTAAAATGCAAGAAAATTAAAATAAATTAAAAATAAAAGGAATTAATTAAAGGGGATGGGGGTGCGAAAGGTAAAGCGCCCTAGTTCAATTTATGATGGGCTGGGAAGTGGGGAGGTGTGCATAGAAACTGAGATAGGCCCACATGCGAATCATTTAGCAAAACGGTGCGTTTTTCTGTTTGAATTTTCCCTCCAATCTTTCACTTAATCTGGACCGTGGATTGGATGGAATGGTCAATGGATTCAACGGCTGGATCATCGTCTTCTCCAACCAGCCATTAGGGTTTTCAGAAACCCTAGTCCATGCGCATAACTTCCACTGCCTATATCTCCCTTGATACTTGATGAAAATGAAAACTGCAAAAACCTAAAATGATCTACTGATTGCCCTCTCCAACATCCTGCCTTTAGTTTCTCCTGAATCTCCTCCAAGAATCAAACCCGAGAGATGGAAGTCTAGGGCACCATGAATTAACTCTGATATGCATGCTCACCATTCTTGCTGAAACTATCCTGGGATACTCTACATGCTGTGGGGAGTAAACTAAGCTAAAGAACTAATATTATAGTACTCTAGGTTGTGCGTTCTTGATCTCAAAACAGAAATGGCCATGGAACCAACCTCCATAAAATGCCTTCAAACTCATCACAATTCATCCCTAAGAGTCTCTAATCACTTTTATCTAATCAACAAGTTCTAAAACTGAATAATTAAGGGGATTCGAATGAAGTTGCTTACCTTGCAAGTGATGATGGCTATGGTGGTTTCCCTTCAATCCAAGCCTTGATGTTTGCTTCAAAGTATCTCCAATGGCTGTAGACTCTTCTGTTTGCACTAGTTCTTGTTGAGACTTCTTGAATCACCTCATCCACTTCTTCATGCAACTTGGAGTGAAGACTTGGATCACACAAAATAGCCACTGATTTCAATCACTCTTGCTTGCCAATTGCTCTATGGTGATGGTAGATGATGATGATAACAAGAATGATGTTAATTGATGAAGTTTAAATGGAGTTTGAAAGCAAAATGCAATTTGGAGTTATGGAATCAAACTAGGTAATGCAAGCACTCTCAATCACCAACCAGGGCATGGATCATCTCTAGGGCATATATAGGTGTCATTGGAAATGTGTGGAAGCTTTGAGAACCTTCCAAGAAGTTTCTAGAATGTATCATGCAATGAGAATTTGAATTTTCCATATTGAGTAAATCTCATGCAATCTCATGATAAACCATGCAATTCCACTTAATTTCTACCCACATGATATTATGACATGAAAACAAGGCTTTACAAACCCTTATGTCGCATTTTCTCACTTTTCCTTTTGGTGCCTTAAGATGCAAGAATGAAAATTACAAAGCAACTCCAATTTTTAAGCCTATACTCAAAAATCTACTTGAACCATTGTTTTTAAAATGATGTTTGGAGTCAAAATGACATATTGGATGACCCATTTTGGATTTGTAGATCTCTCAAACCAAAATTCCATTTCAACTTTTTCAACTTATAAGCCATTTTAGGTCATTTTTACCCAATCATGAAAATCCTTGCTACAAGCTTTTTCAATAACTCATGACCACTTTTATAGGCTTAAAATTCCATTTTGAACAACTTTCATGTTTTGATTTTTTCCATTTGAGGCTTGGAAATAGGAGATATGGCCTTTGCTTAAAATGACCTATAACTGCCAAATGACCAAAATACCCCTGTCTTGTTCAAACCATAAGTTGAGTTCTACAAATCCTATCAAGGACTTCTAGTACTCTCTAGAAAGCTAAGAAGATGCTCTTAAACATTCATGTTGGCCAAGAGATCATAGGAATCATCCTACTAGGGCAAACGTTGTCTGCAAGTTGGGTGACTTTCAAGGACCCAGATTCACACACCTCAGCTGACCTGTAATTTGTCAAAACCATAACTTGAGCTCTGCAACTCCTATCAAGGACTTCCACCACTCAAATTAAAGCTAAGAACAAGCTCTACAACATTCATGTTGTGGGGAAGATGAGATATCAATCACATCTTGAGCTAAAACTGCCTAGAAGATAGGGATCAAATTAGGGTTTTTTCACTGACAATCCTCAGAAACCCTAACTCAAAACTTCTCAAACTTCTCAATCATAATGAGTTGTCCTAGGAATCCTCTTTATAACATCTCCATACATCATTCCATGATCTCATGGCCCTTGGATTAAGTCTCAACCTTCTCCAAATCTTCAACTGATCTAGGATTGACCCAGTCAAAACCCTAATTCTACCATTCATGGTTGAATCTTCTGAATTCTTGCACAATGACCTCTCTGGGCTTCATGATGGCTATCAAGACATCTCATAAGTTTTCTCAAAGCTTCAAGTTCAATCTCAAAGTCTCAGAATCATCTGAGGAGCTCCCATAACTCTCAAGCTATGAAGCACACCACCTTGGTTTCAACCAATTCCTCTGAGGATCTCCTGAACTTTCTGATGAAGGTATCAACTTTCATACACTTAATGGGTGAATAAATGTTGGTCAAATTTTGGGGTGCAACAATTGTCACCTTATTCAACTGCCGATAATCAATACACAATCGCATACTACCATCCTTCTTCTTTACCAACAATACCGGCGCACCCCAAGGAGAAACACTTGGTCTTACAAATCTCTTATCCAACAAATCATTCAACTGCTTCTTCAATTCCACCAACTCCGATGCCGACATCCGATACGGGGCCATCGAAATCGGTCTAGTACCCGAAACTATATCAATAGAAAATTCAACCTCTCTCTTTGGCGGCACATCCGCAACATCTTTCGAAAACACTTCAGGAAATTCACAAACCACAGGAAACATGTCGAGCTCAACTTTGCTTTCCACCGACAATGATGCAAACAAACCAAACAACTGAGCTTCGTCCGCTAAAAGTTTCTTCAACTCTTTAGTGGAAAGAAAACTCTCGTTTTCACCATCTCCCAAAGAAGGAAACCTTACTAACTTGTGATAGCAATCCAAATGAACTCTATTAAATTGCAACCAGTTCATACCCAAGATTACGTCCAAACCTTCCAACGGCAAACACACTAAATCCATAACGAAGTCCTTACCATACATGGTCAAAGGACAACTTGCACACACCAAAGAAGTAGTTACCGACCCCGAAGCGGGAGTCCCAATAACCATACCACTACTCAAAGAAACCATACACAAATCCAACCGCTTAGCACACGCAAGAGAAATGAACGAGTGAGTCGCTCCAGTATCAATAATAGCAACTAAAGGCATATCATTAATAAAGCATGTACCTTTAATCAAACGATCCGCCGCATTAGTAGCGTCTGAACCTGCTAATGCGAATACTTTTCCGCCCGCCGGAGCTTGCTTTGGTTTGGTACAATTTGAGCTAATGTGACCCACCTCGCCACAATTAAAACACTTCACAGCATTCTTTCTACACTCTGCTGCATCATGTCCAAGGAGCCCACAGTTGGAACACTTCGCCTTGAACTTTCCACAATCATAAGACTTGTGGCCCATCACGCCACACTTAAAACATTTGATCGCACCGGAACCTCCTCCGGGTCTCCTATCAAAGTTTCCCCTATGTTTGCCCTTATCAGCAGGCGTCACATAAGGTCCGCTTCGTACTTGCTGCTTCCCTCTCCTCTCGCTCAAACCCTTATAATGAGTAGAACGAGCTCTACTGTCTTCTTCATAAATTCTACAACACTCGGTCAAATCCGAAAATCTTCGTATCCTTTGATAACCCACCGCTTGCTTTATCTCCGGACGCAAGCCATTCTCATACTTGATACATTTGGAAAATTCCGCCGTAACCGCATCATAGTGAGGGTGAAACTTCACTAACTCAGTAAACTTAGCGGTGTAGTCCACCACCGACATATTACCTTGTTTCAACTCCAGAAATTCCATTTCTCTCTTCCCTTTAACACTTTCGGGATAACACTTCCTTAGAAACTCAGTACGAAATAAATCCCACGTAATCTCCTCATCGTCGACCTCAAGAACTTGCCTCATGCTGACCCACCAGTCATCAGCCTCTTCTCTCAGCATGTGAGTCCCTAGTCTCACTTTGATCCCTTTAGCACAATCCATCACCCTAAAGATCCTCTCAATTTCCTTTAACCATATCTGAGCACCATCCGGATCAAATCTCCCTTTGAACACCGGTGGCTGGTTCTTCCTGAACTCATCATTCGCATTCACGTTAGGTGCACCCTGCACAGCTCTGGCCATAGCCTCTAACGCCGCTGCCATAACATTGTCATTACGACCTGCCATATTCTGAGGATTCCCAAAAATAACAACAAGGTTAAACAACCGTTCAACCAACACAACAACAAGACAGACACGACTGACTCAACACTAGCTCTGATACCACTTAATGTAACACCCCCTTTCTATACCCCCAAATAAATTAAATAAATCAATTAGGCACTTAGAAAATTTATTTCATCAGAGTTTAATTAAAACATGGTATAAAAGAGGCGCATCACATTATCAGGAAATTAAACACATACGATACCTGCTCAAGATAGATATGCAACAATGGGTAACCCACATCTCAATATTTAGAATAAAGCGGAAACATCCAAATATTGAATCGATCTCATTCATAAAAGTATATACAACCATCAGTTAATTCATGCTTTACAACATATCCACAGCAGATACATACATATATGTATCACAAAAGAATCAAAACAAATGTAACTCCAAAAGAGTCAAAGGCTTCCTAACTACCCAGATGTTACATATCAAAGCCATTGACCAAAAAGAATGAAGACGTCGCTTCACAAAAAGAACCTCCAGCTTCATACTCTGCAATGCCTCATAGAGCATTATAAAACAGCAGAAGGGTGAGAAACAACATCATAACAGTTAATGCATAAAATTGTATATATACACATACTCATATTGGTACAAGTTATACTCAAATTATGTTCTCACCACATTAAGCATATACAAATAATCATGTCTCTACACATACACATGAACATTCACTATATTTTCCTCCAAACAATCATATATAACATACACAGTTATATTCACATAACTAATGCATCATACACAGATGACTCATGCAACTCATAGAGACCGACACACGACTCTATACAGATGCAAATGCGGTACCGACTCATTCAATAGATTCACTAAGGAATCGAGTATTCAGCAGATCCTCCACGGGATCAAGTACTCAGCAGATTCTCCACGGAATCAAATATTCATCAGATTCTCCACGGAATCGAATATTCAGCAGATCCTCCACGGGATCAAGTACTCAGCAGATTCTCCACGGAATCAAATACTCTAGCCAAATCCTCCACGGGATTACATGTTATGACCGTTTCTCTGAGGAATCACACAATGCAACCGATTCTCCAAGGAATCACACAATGCAACCGATTCTCCAAGGAATCTAATATAACCATCGTATCATACGAGGTTCTGCAAATCCTCCGAGGGATCAATCAACACACAAATGCATACTAAGATGCTTCACAATGCAAATCCTCCGAGGGATCATTCAACACAAAAATGCATACTATGTTCACAAACATACTCATTGCATTTATCACATACATCTCATATATCTATCATGCATTCACCTTATGCACCATTTCACACATGGTTTACACACATATTAGCCTATCAATGCGTTTCTATTCAATTCAAGCAAATACATAAGATTAACAAATATTCAAGATTCACCATTAACTCTACAATCTAGGATTCACGCCTTTCGGCCACCCACAATACGACATGTCAAAATAGTTCACACATCGATCATTCATATAGGCATTAATCATAATTGAATCAACCAAACATCATGCTATGAACAAACAGCAAAACAAAATAACACTGCCAGGTTCGCCAACCTTCGCCTGGCGAAGCCACGCAGCGAATACTCGCCAACCTTCGCCTGGCGAACTTCCCAGCGAAGTCCACTGGGAGTAATTCTGGAATTACTCGCTGAGGCTCGCTACCCACTCGCCTGGCGAACCTTCGCCAACTCACTTCGCCTGGCGAACTTGCCAGCGAATACAGGGTATTAGCTTCTGACTTGCTTCGCTACAGCTCGCTGGGCTTCGCCTGGCGAGCCTGCGAAGACAGAACTTCCATGGCTGCTCCAAAGCCCAAACTCCACACAACCAACCGATTAAATCCAAACCAGTCACAGTAGCGCAACCCAACCATCACCCGACTAACTACATCGTCTAATTCGAGTTCTAACCGATTAAAACCTCATTCTACTCACAAAACCAACTTCTAACCTAAGTGGAAAAAGAGTAGAAACTCTACAAAATCCACACACATACACATACAATCATACACATTAAAGAGATGATGAAGTTTCACACCCTTACCGATAGATTGCAAGCTTTGGTGATGATCCCTTGATGATTCTAGGTTTTCCTCTCCACTTTCTCTTCTCTTTCTCTTCTCCTCTTTTCTTTCTCTTGTTTTTCTTCTTATGTTACTATCTTTCTTTCTTTTCCTCTCTTATTCTATTTCTATCTCTATTTCTTTCCTCTCAAATTCTTTCCAACACTTACCAATCAATTCTCACACTAAAGTGCTAAATGTCTAAAATGCCCTTTTTACTCTAATTCCCCGAAAACTCTCCGAATCGGTAAAAATAAATAAAATAAGCAAACACCACATAGCAATATATAATTTCTCAATTTAAAACAAACATCAAATAAATAAATTAAAAGACTCAACAATTAATGGGAATTCAGAATCGGGGCGTTACATCCATCATCCTTATGGTGGTGTGTCTATCATCTTGTTGACGTCAGATTGTGCGAGTGTATTCTTTATCATCCTTTTGGTGGTAGTATCCGGTGTGAGTTCGCTCCATCAGCCTTTTGGTGGTGGGTCTTTCAGCTTTTTGATGTCAGATTGTGCGTGTTTTTGCAATATCATCCTTAGGTGGTAGTAGTCGGTGTGAATTTGCTCCGTCATGCTTTTGGTGGCGGGTCTGTCATCTTAGTGATGTCAGATTATGCGAGTGTTTGGCTCTATCATCCTTTTGGTGGTAGTAGCCGGTGTGAGTTCGCTCCATCATCCGTTTGGTAGTGGGTCTGTCATCTTGTTGATGTCAGATTGTGCAAGTGTTTTGCTCTATCATCCCTTTGGTGGTGGTAGCTGTTTTGAGTTAGCTCCATCATCCTTATGGTGGTGTGTCTATCATCTTGTTGACGTCAGATTGTGCGAGTGTTTTCTCTATCATCCTTTTGGTGGTAGTAGCCGGTGTGAGTTCGCTCCATCATCCTTATGGTCGTGTGTCTATCAACTTGTTGATGTCAGATTTTGCGAGTGTTTTGCTCTATCATCCTTTTGGTGGTAGTAGTCGGTGTGAGTTCTCTCCATCATCCGTTTGGTAGTGGGTTTGTCATCTTGTTGATGTATGATTGTGCAAGTGTTTTGCTCTATCATCCCTTTGGTGGTGGTAGCTGTTTTGAGTTAGCTCCATCATCCTTATGGTGGTGTGTCCATCATCTTGTTGACGTCAGATTGTGCGAGTGTTTTCTCTATCATCCTTTTGGTGGTAGTAGCCGGTGTGAGTTCGCTCCATCATCCTTATGGTCGTGTGTCTATCGTTTGATGACGTCAGATTGTGCGAGTGTATTTTTTATCATCCTGATGGTGGTAGTAGCCGTGGTGAATTCGCTCCATCAGCCTTTTGGTGGTGGGTCTTTCAGCTTTTTGATGTCAGATTGTGCGAGTTTTTGCAATATCATCTTTTGGTGGTAGTAGCCTGTGTGAATTCGCTCCGTCATCCTTTTGGTGGCGGGTCTGTCATCTTAGTGATGTCAGATTTTGCGAGTGTTTTGCTCTATCATCCTTTTGGTGGTAGTAGCCGGTGTGAGTTTGCTTCATCATCCGTTTGGTAGTGGGTGTGTCATCTTGTTGATGTCAGATTGTGCAAGTGTTTTGCTCTATCATCCCTTTGGTGGTGGTAGCTAGTGTGAGTTAGCTCCATCATCCTTATGGTGGTGTGTCTATCATCTTGTTGACATCAGATTTTACGAGTGTATTCTTTATCATCCTTTTGGTTGTAGTAGTCGGTGTGAGCTCGCTCCATCAGCCTTTTGGTGGGGGGTCTTTCAGCTTTTTGATGTCAGATTGTGCGTGTTTTTGCAATATCATCCTTAGGTGGTAGTAGTCGGTGTGAATTCGCTCCGTCATGCTTTTGGTGGCGGGTCTGTCATCTTAGTGATGTCAGATTATGCGAGTGTTTGACCTATCATCCTTTTGGTGGTAGTAGCCGGTGTGAGTTCGCTCCATCATCCGTTTGGTAGTGGGTTTGTCATCTTGTTGATGTATGATTGTGCAAGTGTTTTGCTCTATCATCCCTTTGGTGGTGGTAACTGTTTTGAGTTTGCTCCATCATCCTTATGGTGGTGTGTCCATCATCTTGTTGACGTCAGATTGTGCGAGTGTTTTCTCTATCATCCTTTTGGTGGTAGTAGCCGGTGTGAGTTTGCTCCATCATCCTTATGGTCGTGTGTCTATCGACTTGTTGACGTCAGATTGTGCGAGTGTATTTTCTATCATCCTGTTGGTGGTAGTAGCCGTTGTGAATTTGCTCCATCAGCCATTTGGTGGTGGGTCTTTCACCTTTTTGATGTCAGATTGTGCGAGTTTTTGCAATATCATCTTTTGGTGGTAGTAGCCTGTGTGAATTCGCTCTGTCATCCTTTTGGTGGCGGGTCTGTCATCTTAGTGATGTCAGATTTTGCGAGTGTTTTGCTCTATCATCCTTTTGGTTGTTGTAGTCGGTGTGAGTTCGCTCCATGATCCGTTTGGTAGTGGGTTTGTCATCTTGTTGATGTCAGATTGTGCAAGTGTTTTGCTCTATCATCCCTTTGGTGGTGATAGCTGGTTTGAGGTAGCTCTATTATCCTTATGGTGGTGTGTCTATCATCTTGTTGACGTCAGATTATGCGAGTGTTATCTCTATCATCCTTTTGGTGGTAGTAGCCAGTGTGAGTTTGCTCCATCATCCTTTTGGTGGTGGGTCTTTCAGCTTTTTGATGTCAGATTGTGCGAGTTTTTGCAATATCATCTTTTGGTGTTAGTAGCCGGTGTGAATTCGCTCATTCATGCTTTTGGTGGCGGGTCTGTCATCTTAGTGATGTCAGATTATGCTTGTGTTTTGCTCTATCATCCTTTTGGTGGTAGTAGCCGGTGTGAGTTTGCTTCATCATCTGTTTGGTAGTGGGTGTGTCATCTTGTTGATGTCAGATTGTGCAAGTATTTTGCTCTATCATCCCTTTGGTGGTGGTAGCTGGTGTGAGTTAGATCTATCATCCTTTTGGTTGTAGAAGCCGGTGTGAGCTCGCTCCATCAGCCTTTTGGTGGGGGGTCTTTCAGCTTTTTGATGTCAGATTGTGCGTGTTTTTGCAATATCATCCTTAGGTGGTAGTAGTCGGAGTGAATTCGCTCCGTCATGCTTTTGGTGGCGGGTCTGTCATCTTAGTGATGTCAGATTATGCGAGTGTTTGGCCTATCATCCTTTTGGTGGTAGTAGCCGGTGTGAGTTCGCTTCATCATCCGTTTAGTAGTGGGTCTGTCATCTTGTTGATGTCAGATTGTGCAAGTGTTTTGCTCTATTATGCCTTTGGTGGTGGTAGCTGTTTTGAGTTAGCTCCATCATCCTTATGGTAGTGGGTCTGTCATCTTGTTGATGTCAGATTGTGCAAGTGTTTTGCTCTATCATCTCTTTGGTGGTGGTAGCTTATTTGAGTTAGCTCCATCATCCTTATGGTGGTGTGTTTATCATCTTGTTGACGTCAGATTGTGTGAGTGTTTTCTCTATCATCCTTTTGGTTGTAGTAGCCGGTGTGAGTTCGCTCCATCAGCCTTTTAGTGGTGGGTCTTTAGGCTTTTTGATGTCAAATTGTGCGTGTTTTTGCAATATCATATTTAGATGGTAGTAGCCGGTGTGAATTCGCTCTGTCATGCTTTTGGTGGCGGGTCTGTCATCTTAGTGATGTCAGATTATGCGAGTGTTTGGCTCTATCATCCTTTTGGTCGTGGTAGCTGGTTTGAGTTAGCTCCATCATCCTTATGGTGGTGTGTTTATCATCTTGTTGACGTCAGATTGTGCGAGTGTTTTGCTCTTTCATCCATTTGGTCGTGGTAGCTGGTTTGAGTTAGCTCCATCATCCTTATGGTGGTGTGTTTATCATCTTGTTAACGTCAGATTGTGTGGGTGTTTTCTCTATCATCCTTTTGGTTGTAGTAGCCGGTGTGAGTTCACTCCATCAGCCTTTTGGTGGTGGGTCTTTAGGCTTTTTGATGTCAGATTGTGCTCGTTTTTGCAATATCATCTTTTGATGGTAGTAGCCGGTGTGAATTCGCTCCTTCATGCTTTTGGTGGCGGGTCTGTCATCTTAGTGATGTCAGATTATGCTAGTGTTTTGCTCTATCATCCTTTTGGTGGTAGTAGCCGGTGTGAGTTTGCTTCATCATCCGTTTGGTAGTGGGTGTGTCATCTTGTTGATGTCAGATTGTGCAAGTGTTTTGCTCTATCATCCCTTTGGTGGTGGTAGCTGGTGTGAGTTAGCTCCATCATCCTTATGGTGGTGTGTCTATCATCTTGTTGACGTCAGATTGTGCGAGTGTATTCTTATCATCCTTTTGGTGGTAGTAGCCGGTGTGAGTTCGCTCCATCAGCCTTTTGGGGGTGGGTCATTCAGCTTTTTGATGTCAGATTGTGCGTGTTTTTGCAATATCATCCTTAGGTGGTAGTAGTCGGTGTGAATTCGCTCCGTCATGCTTTTGGTGGCGGGTCTGTCATCTTAGTGATGTCAGATTATGCGAGTGTTTGGCTCTATCATCCTTTTGGTGGTAGTAGCCGGTGTGAGTTCGCTCCATCATCCGTTTGGTAGTGGGTCTGTCATCTTGTTGATGTCAGATTGTGCAAGTGTTTTGCTCTATCATCCCTTTGGTGGTGGTAGCTGTTTTGAGTTAGCTCCATCATCCTTATGGTGGTGTGTCTATCATCTTGTTGACGTCAGATTGTGCGAGTGTTTTCTCTATCATCCTTTTGGTGGTAGTAGCCGGTGTGAGTTCGCTCCATCATCCTTATGGTCGTGCGTCTATCGACTTGTTGATGTCAGATTGTGCGACTGTTTTGCTCTATCATCCTTTTGGTGGTAGTAGCCAGTGTGAGTTCGCTCCATCATCCGTTTGGTAGTGGGTTTGTCATCTTGTTGATGTATGATTGTGCAAGTGTTTTGCTCTATCATCCCTATGGTGGTGGTAGCTATTTTGATTTAGCTCCATCATCCTTATGGTGGTGTGTCCATCATCTTGTTGACGTCAGATTGTGCGAGTGTTTTCTCTATCATCCTTTTGGTGGTAGTAGCCGGTGTGAGTTCGCTCCATCATCCTTATGGTCGTGTGTCTATTGTTTGTTGACGTCAGATTGTGCGAGTGTATTTTCTATCATCCTGATGGTGGTAGTAGCCGTTGTGAATTCGCTCCATCAGCCTTTTGGTGGTGGGTCTTTCAGCTTTTTGATGTCAGATTGTGCGAGTTTTTGCAATATCATCTTTTGGTGGTAGTAGCCTGTGTGAATTCGCTCCGTCATCCTTTTGGTGGCGGGTCTGTCATCTTAGTGATGTCAGATTTTGCGAGTGTTTTGCTCTATCATCCTTTTGGTGGTAGTAGCCGGTGTGAGTTTGCTCCATCATCCGTTTGGTAGTGGGTCTGTCATCTTGTTGATGTGAGATTGTGCAAATGTTTGGCTCTATCATCCCTTTGGTGGTGATAGCTGGTTTGAGTTAGCTCTATTATCCTTATGGTGGTGTGTCTATCATCTTGTTGACGTCAGATTATGCGAGTGTTATCTCTATCATCCTTTTGGTGGTAGTAGCCAGTGTGAGTTTGCTCCATCAGCCTTTTGGTGGTGGGTCTTTCAGCTTTTTGATGTCAGATTGTGCGAGTTTTTGCAATATCATCTTTTGGTGGTAGTAGCCGGTGTGAATTCGCTCCTTCATGCTTTTGGTGGCGGGTCTGTCATCTTAGTGATGTCAGATTATGCTAGTATTTTGCTCTATCATCCTTTTGGTGGTAGTAGCCGGTGTGAGTTTTCTTCATCATCCGTTTGGTAGTGGGTGTGTCATCTTGTTGATGTCAGATTGTGCAAGTGTTTTGCTCTATCATCCCTTTGGTGGTGGTAGCTGGTGTGAGTTAGCTCCATCATCCTTATGGTGGTGTGTCTCTCATCTTGTTGACGTCAGATTTTACGAGTGTATTCTTTATCATCCTTTTGGTTGTAGTAGCCGGTGTGAGATCGCTCCATCAGCCTTTTGGTGGGGGGTCTTTCAGATTTTTGATGTCAGATTGTGCGTGTTTTTGCAATATCATCCTTAGGTGGTAGTAGTCGGTGTGAATTTTTTCCGTCATGCTTTTGGTGGCGGGTCTGTCATCTTAGTGATGTCAGATTATGCGAGTGTTTGGCCTAACATCCTTTTGGTGGTAGTAGCCGGTGTGAGTTCGCTCCATCATCCGTTTGGTAGTGGGTTTGTCATCTTGTTGATGTATGATTGTGCAAGTGTTTTGCTCTATCATCCCTTTGGTGGTGGTAGCTGTTTTAAGTTAGCTCCATCATCCTTATGGTGGTGTGTCCATCATCTTGTTGACGTCAGATTGTGCGAGTGTTTTCTCTATCATCCTTTTGGTGGTAGTATCCGGTGTGAGTTCGCTCCATCATCCTTATGGTCGTGTGTCTATCGTTTGTTGACGTCAGATTGTGCGAGTGTATTTTCTATCATCCTGATGGTGGTAGTAGCCGTTGTGAATTCGCTCCATCAGCCTTTTGGTGGTGGGTCTTTCAGCTTTTTGATGTCAGATTGTGCGAGTTTTTGCAATATCATCTTTTGGTGGTAGTAGCCTGTGTGAATTCGCTCTGTCATCCTTTTGGTGGCGGGTCTGTCATCTTAGTGATGTCAGATTTTGCGAGTGTTTTGCTCTATCATCCTTTTGGTGGTAGTATCCAGTTTGAGTTTGCTCCATCATCCTTTTGGTGGTGGGTCTTTCAGCTTTTTGATGTCAGATTGTGCGAGTTTTTGCAATATCATCTTTTGGTGGTGATAGCTGGTTTGAGTGAGCTCTATTATCCTTATAGTGGTGTGTCTATCATCTTGTTGACGTCAGATTATGCGAGTGTTAGCTCTATCATCCTTTTGGTGGTAGTAGCCAGTGTGAGTTTGCTCCATCAGCCTTTTGGTGGTGGGTCTTTCAGCTTTTTGATGTCAGATTGTGCGAGTTTTTGCAATATCATCTTTTGGTGGTAGTAGCCTGTGTGAATTCGCTCCGTCATCCTTTTGGTGGCGGGTCTGTCATCTTAGTGATGTCAGATTTTGCGAGTGTTTTGCTCTATCATCCTTTTGGTGGTAGTAGCCGGTGTGAGTTTGCTCCATCATCCGTTTGGTAGTGGGTCTGTCATCTTGTTGATGTGAGATTGTGCAAGTGTTTTGCTCTATCATCCCTTTGGTGGTGATAGCTGGTTTGAGTTAGCTCTATTATCCTTATGGTGGTGTGTCTATCATCTTGTTGATGTCAGATTATGCGAGTGTTATCTCTATCATCCTTTTGGTGGTAGTAGCCAGTGTGAGTTTGCTCCATCAGCCTTTTGGTGGTGGGTCTTTCAGCTTTTTGATGTCAGATTGTGCGAGTTTTTGCAATATCATCTTTTGGTGATAGTAGCCGGTGTGAATTTGCTCCTTCATGCTTTTGGTGGCGGGTCTGTCATCTTAGTGATGTCAGATTATGCTAGTATTTTGCTCTATCATCCTTTTGGTGGTAGTAGCCGGTGTGAGTTTGCTTCATCTTCCGTTTGGTAGTGGGTGTGTCATCTTGTTGATGTCAGATTGTGCAAGTGTTTTGCTCTATCATCCCTTTGGTGGTGGTAGCTGGTGTGAGTTAGCTCCATCATCGTTATGGTGGTGTGTCTATCATCTTGTTGACGTCAGATTTTACGAGTGTATTCTTTATCATCCTTTTGGTTGTAGTAGCCGGTGTGAGCTCGCTCCATCAGCCTTTTGGTGGGGGGTCTTTCAGCTTTTTGATGTCAGATTGTGCGTGTTTTTGCAATATCATCCTTAGGTGGTAGTAGTCGGTGTGAATTCGCTCCGTCATGCTTTTGGTGGTGGGTCTGTCATCTTAGTGATGTCAGATTATGCGAGTGTTTGGCCTAACATCCTTTTGGTGGTAGTAGCCGGTGTGAGTTCGCTCCATCATCCGTTTGGTAGTGGGTTTGTCATCTTGTTGATGTGAGATTGTGCAAGTGTTTTGCTCTATCATCCCTTTGGTGGTGGTAGCTGTTTTAAGTTAGCTCCATCATCCTTATGGTGGTGTGTCCATCATCTTGTTGACGTCAGATTATGCGAGTGTTATCTCTATCATCCTTTTGGTGGTAGTAGCCAGTGTGAGTTTGCTCCATCAGCCTTTTGGTGGTGGGTCTTTCAGCATTTTGATGTCAGATTGTGCGAGTTTTTGCAATATCATCTTTTGGTGGTAGTAGCCTGTGTGAATTCGCTCCGTCATCCTTTTGGTGGCGGGTCTGTCATCTTAGTGATGTCAGATTTTGCGAGTGTTTTGCTCTATCATGCTTTTGGTGGTAGTAGCCGGTGTGAGTTTGCTCCATCATCCGTTTGGTAGTGGGTCTGTCATCTTGTTGATGTGAGATTGTGCAAGTGTTTTGCTCTATCATCCCTTTGGTGGTGATAGCTGGTTTGAGTTAGCTCTATTATCCTTATGGTGGTGTGTCTATCATCTTGTTGACGTCAGATTATGCGAGTGTTATCTCTATCATCCTTTTGGTGGTAGTAGCCAGTGTGAGTTTGCTCCATCAGCCTTTTGGTGGTGGGTCTTTAAGCTTTTTGATGTCAGATTGTGCGAGTTCTTGCAATATCATCTTTTGGTGGTAGTAGCCGGTGTGAATTCGCTCCTTCATGCTTTTGGTGGCGGGTCTGTCATCTTAGTGATGTCAGATTATGCTAGTATTTTGCTCTATCATCCTTTTGGTGGTAGTAGCCGGTGTGAGTTTGCTTCATCATCCGTTTGGTAGTGGGTGTGTCATCTTGTTGATGTCAGATTGTGCAAGTGTTTTGCTCTATCATCCCTTTTGTGGTGGTAGCTGGTGTGAGTTAGCTCCATCATCCTTATGGTGGTGTGTCTCTCATCTTGTTGACGTCAGATTTTACGAGTGTATTCTTTATCATCCTTTTGGTTGTAGTAGCCGGTGTGAGATCGCTCCATCAGCCTTTTGGTGGGGGGTCTTTCAGCTTTTTGATGTCAGATTGTGCGTGTTTTTGCAATATCATCCTTAGGTGGTAGTAGTCGGTGTGAATTTTCTCCGTCATGCTTTTGGTGGCGGGTCTGTCATCTTAGTGATGTCAGATTATGCGAGTGTTTGGCCTAACATCCTTTTGGTGGTAGTAGCCGGTGTGAGTTCGCTCCATCATCCGTTTGGTAGTGGGTTTGTCATCTTGTTGATGAATGATTGTGCAGGTGTTTTGCTCTATCATCCCTTTGGTGGTGGTAGCTGTTTTAAGTTAGCTCCATCATCCTTATGGTGGTGTGTCCATCATCTTGTTGACGTCAGATTGTGCGAGTGTTTTCTCTATCATCCTTTTGGTGGTAGTAGCCGGTGTGAGTTCGCTCCATCATCCTTATGGTCGTGTGTCTATCGTTTGTTGACGTCAGATTGTGCGAGTGTATTTTCAATCATCCTGATGGTGGTAGTAGCCGTTGTGAATTCGCTCCATCAGCCTTTTGGTGGCGGGTCTTTCAGCTTTTTGATGTCAGATTGTGCGAGTTTTTGCAATATCATCTTTTGGTGGTAGTAGCCTGTGTGAATTCGCTCTGTCATCCTTTTGGTGGCGGGTCTGTCATCTTAGTGATGTCAGATTTTGCGAGTGTTTTGCTCTATCATCCTTTTGGTGGTAGTATCCAGTTTGAGTTTGCTCCATCATCCTTTTGGTGGTGGGTCTTTCAGCTTTTTGATGTCAGATTGTGCGAGTTTTTGCAATATCATCTTTTGGTGGTGATAGCTGGTTTGAGTGAGCTCTATTATCCTTATAGTGGTGTGTCTATCATCTTGTTGACGTCAGATTATGCGAGTGTTATCTCTATCATCCTTTTGGTGGTAGTAGCCAGTGTGAGTTTGCTCCATCAGCCTTTTGGTGGTGGGTCTTTCAGCTTTTTGATGTCAGATTGTGCGAGTTTTTGCAATATCATCTTTTGGTGGTAGTAGCCTTTGTGAATTCGCTCCGTCATCCTTTTGGTGGCGGGTCTGTCATCTTAGTGATGTCAGATTTTGCGAGTGTTTTACTCTATCATCCTTTTGGTGGTAGTAGCCGGTGTGAGTTTGCTCCATCATCCGTTTGGTAGTGGGTCTGTCATCTTGTTGATGTGAGATTGTGCAAGTGTTTTGCTCTATCATCCCTTTGGTGGTGATAGCTGGTTTGAGTTAGCTCTATTATCCTTATGGTGGTGTGTCTATCATCTTGTTGACGTCAGATTATGCGAGTGTTATCTCTATCATCCTTTTGGTGGTAGTAGCCAGTGTGAGTTTGCTCCATCAGCCTTTTGGTGGTGGGTCTTTCAGCTTTTTGATGTCAGATTGTGCGAGTTTTTGCAATATCATCTTTTGGTGGTAGTAGCCGGTGTGAATTCGCTCCTTCATGCTTTTGGTGGCGGGTCTGTCATCTTAGTGATGTCAGATTATGCTAGTATTTTGCTCTATCATCCTTTTGGTGGTAGTAGCCGGTGTGAGTTTGCTTCATCATCCGTTTGGTAGTGGGTGTGTCATCTTGTTGATGTCAGATTGTGCAAGTGTTTTTCTCTATCATCCCTTTGGTGGTGGTAGCTGGTGTGAGTTAGCTCCATCATCGTTATGGTGGTGTGTCTATCATCTTGTTGACGTCAGATTTTACGAGTGTATTCTTTATCATCCTTTTGGTTGTAGTAGCCGGTGTGAGCTCGCTCCATCAGCCTTTTGGTGGGGGGTCTTTCAGCTTTTTGATGTCAGATTGTGCGTGTTTTTGCAATATCTTCCTTAGGTGGTAGTAGTCGGTGTGAATTCGCTCCGTCATGCTTTTGGTGGCGGGTCTGTCATCTTAGTGATGTCAGATTATGCGAGTGTTTGGCCTAACATCCCTTTGGTGGTAGTAGCCGGTGTGAGTTCGCTCCATCATCCGTTTGGTAGTGGGGTTGTCATCTTGTTGATGTGAGATTGTGCAAGTCTTTTGCTCTATCATCCCTTTGGTGGTGGTAGCTGTTTTAAGTTAGCTCCATCATCCTTATGGTGGTGTGTCCATCATCTTGTTGACGTCAGATTATGCGAGTGTTATCTCTATCATCCTTTTGGTGGTAGTAGCCAGTGTGAGTTTGCTCCATCAGCCTTTTGGTGGTGGGTCTTTCAGCTTTTTGATGTCAGATTGTGCGAGTTTTTGCAATATCATCTTTTGGTGGTAGTAGCCTGTGTGAATTCGCTCCGTCATCCTTTTGGTGGCGGGTCTGTCATCTTAGTGATGTAGGATTTTGCGAGTGTTTTGCTCTATCATCCTTTTGGTGGTAGTAGCCGGTGTGAGTTTGCTCCATCATCCGTTTGGTAGTGGGTCTGTCATCTTGTTGATGTGAGATTGTGCAAGTGTTTTGCTCTATCATCCCTTTGGTGGTGATAGCTGGTTTGAGTTAGCTCTATTATCCTTATGGTGGTGTGTCTATCATCTTGTTGACGTCAGATTATGCGAGTGTTATCTCTATCATCCTTTTGGTGGTAGTAGCCAGTGTGAGTTTGCTCCATCAGCCTTTTGGTGGTGGGTCTTTCAGCTTTTTGATGTCAGATTGTGCGAGTTTTTGCAATATCATCTTTTGGTGGTAGTAGCCGGTGTGAATTCGCTCCTTCATGCTTTTGGTGGCGGGTCTGTCATCTTAGTGATGTCAGATTATGCTAGTATTTTGCTCTATCATCCTTTTGGTGGTAGTAGCCGGTGTGAGTTTGCTTCATCATCCGTTTGGTAGTGGGTGTGTCATCTTGTTGATGTCAGATTGTGCAAGTGTTTTGCTCTATCATCCCTTTGGTGCTGGTAGCTGGTGTGAGTTAGCTCCATCATCGTTATGGTGGTGTGTCTATCATCTTGTTAACGTCAGATTTTACGAGTGTATTCTTTATCATCCTTTTGGTTGTAGTAGCCGGTGTGAGCTCGCTCCATCAGCCTTTTGGTGGGGGGTCTTTCAGCTTTTTGATGTCAGATTGTGCGTGTTTTTGCAATATCATCCTTAGGTGGTAGTAGTCGGTGTGAATTCGCTCCGTCATGCTTTTGGTGGCGGGTCTGTCATCTTAGTGATGTCAGATTATGCGAGTGTTTGGCCTAACATCCTTTTGGTGGTAGTAGCCGGTGTGAGTTCGCTCCATCATCCGTTTGGTAGTGGGTTTGTCATCTTGTTGATGTGAGATTGTGCAAGTGTTTTGCTCTATCATCCCTTTGGTGGTGGTAGCTGTTTTAAGTTAGCTCCATCATCCTTATGGTTGTGTGTCCATCATCTTGTTGACGTCAGATTATGCGAGTGTTATCTCAATCATCCTTTTGGTGGTAGTAGCCAGTGTGAGTTTGCTCCATCAGCCTTTTGGTGGTGGGTCTTTCAGCTTTTTGATGTCAGATTGTGCGAGTTTTTGCAATATCATCTTTTGGTGGTAGTAGCCTGTGTGAATTCGCTCCGTCATCCTTTTGGTGGCGGATCTGTCATCTTAGTGATGTCAGATTTTGCGAGTGTTTTGCTCTATCATCCTTTTGGTGGTAGTAGCCGGTGTGAGTTTGCTCCATCATCCGTTTGGTAGTGGGTCTGTCATCTTGTTGATGTGAGATTGTGCAAGTGTTTTGCTCTATCATCCCTTTGGTGGTGATAGCTGGTTTGAGTTAGCTCTATTATCCTTATGGTGGTGTGTCTATCATCTTGTTGACGTCAGATTATGCGAGTGTTATCTCTATCATCCTTTTGGTGGTAGTAGCCAGTGTGAGTTTGCTCCATCAGCCTTTTGGTGGTGGGTCTTTCAGCTTTTTGATGTCAGATTGTGCGAGTTTTTGCAATATCATCTTTTGGTGGTAGTAGCCGGTGTGAATTCGCTCCTTCATGCTTTTGGTGGCGGGTCTGTCATCTTAGTGATGTCAGATTATGCTAGTATTTTGCTCTATCATCCTTTTGGTGGTAGTAGCCGGTGTGAGTTTGCTTCATCATCCGTTTGGTAGTGGGTGTGTCATCTTGTTGATGTCAGATTGTGCAAGTGTTTTGCTCTATCATCCCTTTGGTGGTGGTATCTGGTGTGAGTTAGCTCCATCATCCTTATGGTGGTGTGTCTATCATCTTGTTGACGTCAGATTTTACGAGTGTATTCTTTATCATCCTTTTGGTTGTAGTAGCCGGTGTGAGCTCGCTCCATCAGCCTTTTGGTGGGGGGTCTTTCAGCTTATTGATGTCAGATTGTGCGTGTTTTTGCAATATCATCCTTAGGTGGTAGTAGTCGGTGTGAATTCGCTCCGTCATGCTTTTGGTGGCGGGTCTGTCATCTTAGTGATGTCATATTATGCGAGTGTTTGGCCTAACCTCTTTTTGGTGGTAGTAGCCGGTGTGAGTTCGCTCCATCATCCGTTTGGTAGTGGGTTTGTCATCTTGTTGATGTATGATCGTGCAAGTGTTTTGCTCTATCATCCCTTTGGTGGTGGTAGCTGTTTTAAGTTAGCTCCATCATCCATATGGTGGTTTGTCCATCATCTTGTTGACGTCAGATTGTGCGAGTGTTTTCTCTATCATCCTTTTGGTGGTAGTAGCCGGTGTGAGCTCGCTCCATCATCCTTATGGTCGTGTGTCTATCGTTTGTTGACGTCAGATTGTGCGAGTGTATTTTCTATCATCCTGATGGTGGTAGTAGCCGTTGTGAATTCGCTCCATCAGCCTTTTGGTGGTGGGTCTTTCAGCTTTTTGATGTCAGTTTGTGCGAGTTTTTGCAATATCATCTTTTGGTGGTAGTAGCCTGTGTGAATTCGCTCCGTCATCCTTTTGGTGACGGGTCTGTCATCTTAGTGATGTCAGATTTTGCGAGTGTTTTGCTCTATCATCCTTTTGGTGGTAGTATCCAGTTTGAGTTTGCTCCATCATCCTTTTTGTGGTGGGTCTTTCAGCTTTTTGATGTCAGATTGTGCGAGTTTTTGCAATATCATCTTTTGGTGGTGATAGCTGGTTTGAGTGAGCTCTATTATCCTTATGGTGGTGTGTCTATCATCTTGTTGACGTCAGATTATGCGAGTGTTATCTCTATCATCCTTTTGGTGGTAGTAGCCAGTGTGAGTTTGCTCCATCAGCCTTTTGGTGGTGGGTCTTTCAGCTTTTTAATGTCAGATTGTGCGAGTTTTTGCAATATCATCTTTTGGTGGTAGTAGCCTGTGTGAATTCGCTCCGTCATCCTTTTGGTGGCGGGTCTGTCATCTTAGTGATGTCAGATTTTGCGAGTGTTTTGCTCTATCATCCTTTTGGTGGTAGTAGCCGGTGTGAGTTTGCTCCATCATCCGTTTGGTAGTGGGTCTGTCATCTTGTTGATGTGAGATTGTGCAAGTGTTTTGCTCTATCATCCTTTTGGTGGTGATAGCTGGTTTGAGTTAGCTCTATTATCCTTATGGTGGTGTGTCTATCATCTTGTTGACGTCAGATTATGCGAGTGTTATCTCTATCATCCTTTTGGTGGTAGTAGCCAGTGTGAGTTTGCTCCATCAGCCTTTTGGTGGTGGGTCTTTCAGCTTTTTGATGTCAGATTGTGCGAGTTTTTGCAATATCATCTTTTGGTGGTAGTAGCCGGTGTGAATTCGCTCCTTCATGCTTTTGGTGGCGGGTCTGTCATCCTAGTGATGTCAGATTATGCTAGTATTTTGCTCTATCATCCTTTTGGTGGTAGTAGCCGGTGTGAGTTTGCTTCATCATCCGTTTGGTAGTGGGTGTGTCATCTTGTTGATGTCAGATTGTGCAAGTGTTTTGCTCTATCATCCCTTTGGTGGTGGTAGCTGGTGTGAGTTAGCTCCATCATCCTTATGGTGGTGTGTCTATCATCTTGTTGACGTCAGATTTTACGAGTGTATTCTTTATCATCCTTTTGGTTGTAGTAGCCGGTGTGAGCTCGCTCCATCAGCCTTTTTGTGGGGGGTCTTTCAGCTTTTTGATGTCAGATTGTGCGTGTTTTTGCAATATCATCCTTAGGTGGTAGTAGTCGGTGTGAATTCGCTCCGTCATGCTTTTGGTGGCGGGTCTGTCATCTTAGTGATGTCAGATTATGCGAGTGTTTGGCCTAACCTCTTTTTGGTGGTAGTAGCCGGTGTGAGTTCGCTCCATCATCCGTTTGGTAGTGGGTTTGTCATCTTGTTGATGTATGATCGTGCAAGTGTTTTGCTCTATCATCCCTTTGGTGGTGGTAGCTGTTTTAAGTTAGCTCCATCATCCTTATGGTGGTGTGTCCATCATCTTGTTGACGTCAGATTGTGCGAGTGTTTTCTCTATCATCCTTTTGGTGGTAGTAGCCGGTGTGAGCT
>OZ012738.1:235139448-235364160 GCA_963859935.3 Lathyrus sativus
GGTCGGTCTTTCAGCAATTTGCTCCGTCATCCTTTTGGTGGCGGGTCTGTCATCTTAGTGATGTCAGATTGTACGAGTGTTTTGCTCTATCATCCTTTTGGTAGTGGAAGCCGGTGTGAGTTCGCTCCATCATCCGTTTTGTAGTGGGTCTGTCATCTTGTTGATGTCATATTGTGCAAGTGTTTTGCTCTATCATCCCTTAGGTGGTGGTAGGTGGTGTGAGTTAGCTCCATCATCCTTATGGTTGTGTGTCTATCATCTTGTTGACGTCAGATTGTGCGAGTCTTTTCTCTATCATCCTTTTGGTGGTAGTAGCCGGTGTGAGTTTGCTCCATCAGCCTTGTGGTGGTGGGTCTTTCAGCTTTTTTATGTCAGATTGTGCAAGTTTTTGCAATATCATCTTTTGGTGGTAGTAGCTGGTGTGAATTTGCTCCGTCATCCTTTTGGTGGCGGGTCTGTCATCTTAGTGATGTCAGATTGTGCGAGTGTTTTGCTCTATCATCCTTTTGGTGGTAGTAGCCGGTGTGAGTTCACTTCATCGTCCGTTTGGTAGTGGGTCTGTCATCTTGTTGATGTCAGATTGTGCAAGTGTTTTGCTCTATCATCCCTTAGGTGGTGGTAGCTGGTGTGAGTTAGCTCCATCATCCTTATGGTTGTGTGTCTATCATCTTGTTGATGTCAGATTGTGCGAATCTTTTCTCTATCATCCTTTTGGTGGTAGTAGCCGGTGTGAGTTTGCTCCATCAGCCTTGTGGTGGTGGGTCTTTCAGCTTTTTAATGTCAGATTGTGGGAGTTTTTGCAATATCATCTTTTGGTGGTAGTAGCTGGTGTGAATTTGCTCCGTCATCCTTTTGGTGGCGGGTCTATCATCTTAGTGATGTCAGATTGTACGAGTGTTTTGCTCTATCATCCTTTTGGTGGTAGAAGCCGGTGTGAGTTCGCTCCATCATCCGTTTGGTAGTGGGTCTGTCATCATGTGATGTCAGATTGTGCAAGTGTTTTGCTCTATCATCCCTTTGGTGGTGGTAGCTGGTTTGAGTTAGCCCCATCATCCTTATGGTGGTGTGTCTATCATCTTGTTGACGTCAGATTGTGCGAGTGTTTTCTCTATCATCCTTTTGGTGGTAGTAGTCGGTGTGAGTTCGCTCCATCAGCCTTTTGGTGGTGGGTCTTTCAGCTTTTTGATGTCAGATTGTTCGAGTTTTTTCAATATCATCTTTAGGTGTTAGTAGTCGGTGTGAATTCTCTCCCTCAGGCTTTTGGTGGCGAGTCTGTCATCCTAGTGATGTCAGATTATGCGAGTGTTTGGCTCTATCATCCTTTTGGTGGTAGTAGCCGATGTGAGTTCGCTTCATCATCTGTTTTGTAACGGGACTGTCATCTTGTTGATGTCAGATTGTGCAAGTGTTTTGCTCTATCATCCCTTTGGTGGTGGTAGCTGGTTTGAGTTAGCTTCATCATCCTTTTGGTGGTGTGTCTATCATCTTGTTGACGTTAGATTGTGCGAGTGTTTTCTCTATCATCCTTTTGGTGGTAGTAGCCGGTGTGAGTTCACTCCATCAGCCTTGTGGTGGTGGGTCTTTCAGCTTTTTGACGTCAGATTGTGCAAGTTTTTGCAATATCATCTTTTGGTGGTAGTAGCCGGTGTGAATTCGCTCCGTCATCCTTTTGGTGGCGGGTCTGTCATCTTAGTGATGTCAAACTGTGCGAGTGTTTTTTCTATCATCCTTTTGGTGGTAGTATCCGGTGTGAGTTTGCTCCATCATCCGTTTGGTAGTGGGTCTGTCATCTTCTTGATGTCAGATTGTGGAAGTGTTTTGCTCTATCATCCCTTTGGTCGTGGTAGCTGGTGTGAGTTAGCTCCATCATACTTATGGTTGTGTGTCGATCATCTTGTTGATGTTAGATTGTCCGAGTCTTTTCTCTATCATCCTTTTGGTGGTAGTAGTCGGTGTGGGTTCGCGCCATCAACCTTGTGGTGGTGAATCTTTCAGCTTTTTGATGTCAGATTGTGCGAGTTTTTGCAATATCATCTTTTGGTGGTAGTAGCTTCTGTGAATTGGCTCAGTCATCCTTTTGGTGCAGGGTCTATCATCTTAGTGATGTCAGATTGTGCGAGTGGTTTTCTCTATCATCCTTTTGGTGGTAGAAGCCATTATGAGTTCGCTCCATCATCCGTTTGGTAGTGGGTCTGTCATCATGTGATGTCAGATTGTGCAAGTGTTTTGCTCTATCATCCCTTTGGTGGTGGTAGCTGGTTTGAGTTAGCTCCATCATCCTTATGGTGGTGTGTCTATCATCTTGTTGACGTCAGATTGTGCGAGTGTTTTCTCTATCATCCTTTTGGTGGTAGTAGTCGGTGTGAGTTCGCTCCATCAGCCTTTTGGTGGTAGGTCTTTCAGCTTTTTGATGTCAGATTGTTCGAGTTTTTTCAATATCATCTTTAGGTGGTAGTAGCCGGTGTAAATTCGCTCCGTCAGGCTTTTGGTGGCGGGTCAGTCATCCTAGTGATGTCAGATTATGCGAGTATTTGGCTCTATCATCCTTGTGGTGGTAGTAGCCGGTGTGAGTTCGCTTCATCATCCGTTTGGTAGCGGGTCTGTCATCTTGTTGATGTCAGATTGTTCGAGTTTTTTGATCTATCATCCCTTTGGTGGTGGTAGCTGGTTTGTGTTAGCTCCATCACCCTTATGGTGGTGTGTCTATCATCTTGTTGACGTCAGATTGTGCGAGTGTTTTCTCTATCATCCTTTTGGTGGTAGTAGTCGGTGTGAGTTCGCTCCATCAGCCTTTTGGTGGGGGGTCTTTCAGCTTTTTGATGTCAGATTGTTCGAGTTTTTTCAATATCATCTTTAGGTGTTAGTAGTCGGTGTGAATTCGCTCCCTCAGGCTTTTGGTGGCGAGTCTGTCATCCTAGTGATGTCAGATTATGCAAGTGTTTGGCTCTATCATCCTTTTGGTGGTAGTAGCCGATGTGAGTTCGCTTCATCATCTGTTTTGTAACGGGACTGTCATCTTGTTGATGTCAGATTGTGCAAGTGTTTTGCTCTATCATCCCTTTGGTGGTGGTAGCTGGTTTGAGTTAGCTTCATCATCCTTATGGTGGTGTGTCTATCATCTTGTTGACGTCATATTGTGCGAGTGTATTCTCTATCATCCTTTTGGTGGTATTAGTCGGTGTGAGTTCGCTCCATCAGCCTTTTGGTAGTGGGTCTTTCAGCTTTTTGATGTCAGATTGTGCGAGTTTTTGCAATATCATCTTTTGGTGGTAGTAGCTTGTGTGAATTGGCTCAGTCATCCTTTTGGTGCAGGGTCTGTCATCTTAGTGATGTCAGATTGTGCGAGTGGTTTGCTCTATCATCCTTTTGGTGGTAGATGCCATTATGAGTTCGCTCCATCATCCGTTTGGTAGTGGGTCTGTCATCATGTGATGTCAGATTGTGCAAGTGTTTTGCTCTATCATCCCTTTGGTGGTGGTAGCTGGTTTGAGTTAGCTCCATCATCCTTATGGTGGTGTGTCTATCATCTTGTTGACGTCAGATTATGCGAGTGTTTTCTCTATCATCCTTTTGGTGGTAGTAGTCGGTGTGAGTTCGCTCCATCAGCCTTTTGGTGGTGGGTCTTTCAGCTTTTTGATGTCAGATTGTTCGAGTTTTTTCAATATCATCTTTAGGTGGTAGTAGCCGGTGTAAATTCGCTCCGTCAGGCTTTTGGTGGCGGGTCTGTCATCCTAGTGATGTCAGATTATGCGAGTATTTGGCTCTATCATCCTTTTGGTGGTAGTAGCCGGTGTGAGTTCGCTTCATCATCCGTTTGGTAGCGGGTCTGTCATCTTGTTGATGTCAGATTGTTTGAGTTTTTTGATCTATCATCCCTTTGGTGGTGGTAGCTGGTTTGTGTTAGCTCCATCACCCTTATGGTGGTGTGTCTATCATCTTGTTGACGTCAGATTGTGCGAGTGTTTTCTCTATCATCCTTTTGGTGGTAGTAGTCGGTGTGAGTTCGCTCCATCAGCCTTTTGGTGGGGGGTCTTTCAGCTTTTTGATGTCAGATTGTTCGAGTTTTTTCAATATCATCTTTAGGTGTTAGTAGTCGGTGTGAATTCGCTCCCTCAGGCTTTTGGTGGCGAGTCTGTCATCCTAGTGATGTCAGATTATGCGAGTGTTTGGCTCTATCATCCTTTTGGTGGTAGTAGCCGATGTGAGTTCGCTTCATCATCTGTTTTGTAACGGGACTGTCATCTTGTTGATGTCAGATTGTGCAAGTGTTTTGCTCTATCATCCCTTTGGTGGTGGTAGCTGGTTTGAGTTAGCTTCATCATCCTTATGGTGGTGTGTCTATCATCTTGTTGACGTCATATTGTGCGAGTGTATTCTCTATCATCCTTTTGGTGGTATTAGTCGGTGTGAGTTCGCTCCATCAGCCTTTTGGTAGTGGGTCTTTCAGCTTTTTGATGTCAGATTGTGCGAGTTTTTGCAATATCATCTTTTGGTGGTAGTAGCCGGTGTGAATTCGCTCCGTCATCCTTTTGGTGGCGGGTCTGTCATCTTAGTGATGTCAAACTGTGCGAGTGTTTTGTCTATCATCCTTTTGGTGGTAGTATCCGGTGTGAGTTCGCTCCATCATCTGTTTGGTAGTGGGTCAGTCATCTTCTTGATGTCAGATTGTGCAAGTGTTTTGCTCTATCATCCCTTTGGTCGTGGTAGCTGGTGTGAGTTAGCTCCATCATCCTTATGATTGTGTGTCTATCATCTTGTTGATGTTAGATTGTCCGAGTCTTTTCTCTATCATCCTTTTGGTGGTAGTAGTCGGTGTGGGTTCGCTCCATCAACCTTGTGGTGGTGAATCTTTCAGCATTTTGATGTCAGATTGTGCGAGTTTTTGCAATATCATCTTTTGGTGGTAGTAGCTTGTGTGAATTGGCTCAGTCATCCTTTTGGTGGCGGGTCTGTCATCTTAGTGATGTCAGATTGAGCTAGTGGTTTGCTCTATCATCCTTTTGGTGTTAGAAGCCAGTATGAGTTTGCTCCATCATCCGTTTTGTAGTGGGTCTGTCATCATGTGATGTCAGATTGTGCAAGTGTTTTGCTATATCATCCCTTTGGTGGTGGTAGCTGGTTTGTGTTAGCTCCATCATCCTTATGGTGGTGTGTCTATCATCTTGTTGACGTCAGATTGTGCGAGTGTTTTCTCTATCATCCTTTTGGTGGTAGTAGTCGGTGTGAATTCGCTCCATCAGCCTTTTGGTGGTGGGTCTTTCAGCTTTTTGATGTCAGATTGTTCGAGTTTTTTCAATATCATCTTTAGGTGGTAGTAGCCGGTGTAAATTCGCTCCGTCAGGCTTTTGGTGGCGGGTCTGTCATCCTATTGATGTCAGATTATGCGAGTATTTGGCTCTATCATCCTTTTGGTGGTAGTAGCCGGTGTGAGTTTGCTTCATCATCCGTTTTGTAGCGGGTCTGTCATCTTGTTGATGTCAGATTGTTCGAGTTTTTTGATCTATCATCCCTTTGGTGGTGGTAGCTGGTTTGTGTTAGCTCCATCACCCTTATGGTGGTGTGTCTATCATCTTGTTGACGTCAGATTGTGCGAGTGTTTTCTCTATCATCCTTTTGGTGGTAGTAGTCGGTGTGAGTTCGCTCCATCAGCCTTTTGGTGGGGGGTCTTTCAGCTTTTTGATGTCAGATTGTTCGAGTTTTTTCAATATCATCTTTAGGTGTTAGTAGTCGGTGTGAATTCGCTCCCTCAGGCTTTTGGTGGCGAGTCTGTCATCCTAGTGATATCAGATTATGCGAGTGTTTGGCTCTATCATCCTTTTGGTGGTAGTAGCCGATGTGAGTTCGCTTCATCATCTGTTTTGTAACGGGACTGTCATCTTGTTGATGTCAGATTGTGCAAGTGTTTTGCTCTATCATCCCTTTGGTGGTGGTAGCTGGTTTGAGTTAGCTTCATCATCCTTATGGTGGTGTGTCTATCATCTTGTTGACGTCATATTGTGCGAGTGTATTCTCTATCATCCTTTTGGTGGTATTAGTCGGTGTGAGTTTGCTCCATCAGCCTTTTGGTAGTGGGTCTTTCAGCTTTTTGATGTCAGATTGTGCGAGTTTTTGCAATATCATCTTTTGGTGGTAGTAGCCGGTGTGAATTCGCTCCGTCATCCTTTTGGTGGCGGGTCTGTCATCTTAGTGATGTCAAACTGTGCGAGTGTTTTGTCTATCATCCTTTTGGTGGTAGTATCCGGTGTGAGTTCGCTCCATCATCCGTTTGGTAGTGGGTCTGTCATCTTCTTGATGTCATATTGTGCAAGTGTTTTGCTCTATCATCCTTTTGGTCGTGGTAGCTGGTGTGAGTTAGCTCCATCATCCTTATGATTGTGTGTCTATCATCTTGTTGATGTTAGATTGTCCGAGTCTTTTCTCTATCATCCTTTTGGTGGTAGTAGTCGGTGTGGGTTCGCTCCATCAACCTTGTTGTGGTGAATCTTTCAGCATTTTGATGTCAGATTGTGCGAGTTTTTGCAATATCATCTTTTGGTGGTAGTAGCTTGTGTGAATTGGCTCAGTCATGCTTTTGGTGGCGGGTCTGTCATCTTAGTGATGTCAGATTGTGCGAGTGGTTTGCTCTATCATCCTTTTGGTGGTAGAAGCCAGTATGAGTTTGCTCCATCATCCGTTTGATAGTGGGTCTGTCATCATGTGATGTCAGATTGTGCAAGTGTTTTGCTATATCATCCCTTTGGTGGTGGTAGCTGGTTTGAGTTAGCTCCATCATCCTTATGGTGGTGTGTCTATCATCTTGTTGACGTCAGATTGTGCGAGTGTTTTCTCTATCATCCTTTTGGTGGTAGTAGTCGGTGTGAATTCGCTCCATCAGCCTTTTGGTGGTGGGTCTTTCAGCTTTTTGATGTCAGATTGCTCGAGTTTTTTCAATATCATCTTTAGGTGGTAGTAGCCGGTGTAAATTCGCTCCGTCAGGCTTTTGGTGGCGGGTCTGTCATCTTGTTGATGTCAGATTGTTCGAGTTTTTTGATCTATCATCCCTTTGGTGGTGGTAGCTGGTTTGTGTTAGCTCCATCATCCTTATGGTGGTGTGTCTATCATCTTGTTGACGTCAGATTGTGCGAGTGTTTTCTCTATCATCCTTTTGGTGGTAGTAGTCGGTGTGAGTTCGCTTCATCAGCCTTTTGGTGGGGGGTCTTTCAGCTTTTTGATGTCAGATTGTTCGAGTTTTTTCAATATCATCTTTAGGTGTTAGTAGTCGGTGTGAATTCGCTCCCTCAGGCTTTTGGTGGCGAGTCTGTCATCCTAGTGATGTCAGATTATGCGAGTGTTTGGCTCTACATCCTTTTGGTGGTAGTAGCCGATGTGAGTTCGCTTCATCATCTGTTTTGTAACGGGACTGTCATCTTGTTGATGTCAGATTGTGCAAGTGTTTTGCTCTATCATCCCTTTGGTGGTGGTAGCTGGTTTGAGTTAGCTTCATCATCCTTATGGCGGTGTGTCTATCATCTTGTTGACGTCAGATTGTGCGAGTGTATTCTCTATCATCCTTTTGGTGGTAGTAGCCGGTGTGAGTTCGCTCCATCAGCCTTTTGGTAGTGGGTCTTTCAGCTTTTTGATGTCAGATTGTGCAAGTGTTTTGCTCTATCATCCCTTTGGTCGTGGTAGCTGGTTTGAGTTAGCTCCATCATCCTTATGGTGGTGTGTCTATCATCTTGTTGACGTCAGATTGTTCGAGTCTTTTCTCTATCATCCTTTTGGTGGTAGTAGTCTGTGTGAGTTTGCTCCATCAGCCTTGTGGTGGTGGGTCTTTCAGCTTTTTAATGTCAGATTGTGCGAGTTTTTGCAATATCATCTTTTGGTGGTAGTAGCTGGTATGAATTCGCTCCGGCATCCTCTTGGTAGAGGGTCTGTCATCTTAGTGATGTCAGATTATGCGAGTGTTTTGCTCTATCATCCTTTTGGTGGTAGTAGCCGGTGTGAGTTTGCTTCATCATCCGTTTGGTAGTGGGTCTGTCATCTTGTTGATGTCAGATTGTGCAAGTATTTTGCTCTATCATCCCTTAGGTGGTGGTAGCTGGTGTGATTTCGCTCCATCATCATTTTTGGTGGTGTGTCTATCATCTTGTTGACGTTAGATTGTGCGAGTGTTTTCTCTATCATCCTTTTGGTGGTAGTAGCCGGTGTGAGTTTGCTCCATCAGCCTTGTGGTCGTGGGTCTTTCAGCTTTTTGATGTCAGGTTGTGCGAGTTTTTGCAATATCATCTTTTGGTGGTAGTAGCCGGTGTGAATTCACTCCGTCATCATTTTGGTGGCGGGTCTGTCATCTTAGTGATGTCAGACTGTGCGAGTGTTTTGTCTATCATCCTTTTGGTGGTAGTAGCCGGTGTGAGTTCGCTCCATCATCCGTTTGGTAGTGGGTCTGTCATCTTCTGGATGTCAGATTCTGCAAGTGTTTTGCTCTATCATCCCTTTGGTCGTGCTAGTTGGTTTGAGTTAGCTCCATCATCCTTATGGTGGTGTGTCTATCATCTTGTTGACGTCAGATTGTGCGAGTCTTTTCTCTATCATCCTTTTGGTGGTAGTAGCCGGTGTGAGTTCGCTCCATCAGCCTTTTGATGGTGGGTCTTTCAGCTTTTTGATGTCAGATTGTGCGAGTTTTTGCAATATCATCTTTTGGTGGTAGTAGCCGGTGTGAATTCGCTCCGTCATGCTTTTGGTGGCGGGTCTGTCATCTTAGTGATGTCAGATTGTGCGAGTGTTTTGCTCTATCATCCTTTTGGTGGTAGTAGCTGGTGTGAGTTCGCTCCATCAGCCTTGTGGTGGTGGGTCTTTCAGCTTTTTGATGTCAGATTGTGCGAGTTTTTGCAATATCATCTTTTGGTGGTAGTAGCTGGTGTGAATTTGCTCCGTCATCCTTTTGGTGGCGGGTCTGTCATCTTAGTGATGTCAGATTGTCGGAGTGTTTTGCTCTGTCATCCTTTTGGTGGTAGAAGCCGGTGTGAGTTTGCTCCATCATCCGTTTGGTAGTGGGTCTGTCATCTTGTTGATGTCAGATTGTGCAAGTGTTTTGCTCTATCATCCCTTTGGTGGAGGTAGCTGGTTTGAGTTAGCTCCATCATCCTTATGGTGGTGTGTCTATCATCTTGTTGACGTCACATTGTACGAGTCTTTTCTCTATCATCCTTTTGGTGGCAGTAGCCGGTGTGAGTTCGCTCCATCATCCTTGTGGTGGTGGGTTTTTCAGCTTTTTGATGTCAGATTGTGCGAGTTTTTGCAATATCATCTTTTGGTGGTAGTAGCTGGTGTGAATTCGCTCCGTCATGCTTTTGGTGGCGGGTCTGTCTTTTTAGTGATGTCAGATTGTGCGAGTGTTTTGCTCTATCATCCTTTTGGTGGTTGTAGCCGGTGTGAGTTCGCTTCATCATCCGTTTTGTAGTGGGCCTGTGATCTTGTTGATGTCAGATTGTGCAAGTGGTTTGCTCTATCATCCCTTTTATGGTGGTAGCTGGTTTGAGATAGCTCCATCATTCTTATGGTGGTGTGTCTATCATCTTGTTGACGTCAGATTGTGCGAGTGTATTCTCTATCATCCTTTTGGTGGTAGTAGCCGGTGTGAGTTCGCTCCATCAGCCTTTTGGTGGTGGGTCTTTCAGATTTTTGATGTCAGATTGTTCGAGTTTTTGCAATATCATCTTTTGGTGGTAGTAGCCGGTGTGAATTCGCTCCGTCATCATTTTGGTGGCGGGTCTATCATCTTAGTGATGTCAGACTGTGCGAGTGTTTTGTCTATCATCCTTTTGGTGGTAGTAGCCGGTGTGAGTTTGCTCCATCATCCGTTTGGTAGTGGGTATGTCATCTTCTTGATGTCAGATTGTGCAAGTGTTTTGCTCTATCATCCCTTTGGTCGTGCTAGTTGGTTTGAGTTAGCTCCATCATCCTTATGGTGGTGTGTCTATCATCTTGTTGACGTCAGATTGTGCGAGTCTTTTCTCTATCATCCTTTTGGTGGTAGTAGCCGGTGTGAGTTCGCTCCATAAGCCTTTTGGATGTGGGTCTTTCAGCTTTTTGATGTCAGATTGTGCGAGTTTTTGCAATATCATCTTTTGGTAGTAGTAGCCGGTGTGAATTCGCTCCGTCATGCTTTTGGTGGCGGGTCTGTCATCTTAGTGATGTCAGATTGTGCGAGTGTTTTGCTCTATCATCCTTTTGGTGGTAGTAGCTGGTGTGAGTTTGCTCCATCAGCCTTGTGGTGGTGGGTCTTTTAGCTTTTTGACGTCAGATTGTGCGAGTTTTTGCAATATCATCTTTTGGTGGCAGTAGCTGGTGTGAATTTGCTCCGTCATCCTTTTGGTGGCGGGTCTGTCATCTTAGTGATGTCAGATTGTGCGAGTGTTTTGCTCTATCATCCTTTTGGTGGTAGAAGCCGGTGTGAGTTTGCTCCATCATCCGTTTGGTAGTGGGTCTGTCATCTTGTTGATGTCAGATTGTGCAAGTGTTTTGCTCTATCATCCCTTTGGTGGTGGTAGCTGGTTTGAGTTAGCTCCATCATCCTTATGGTGGTGTGTCTATCATCTTGTTGACGTCAGATTCTGCGAGTGTATTCTCTATCATCCTTTTGGTGGTAGTAGTCGGTGTGAGTTTGCTCCATCAGCCTTTTGGTCGTGGGTCTTTCAGCTTTTTGATGTCAGATTGTGCGAGTTTTTGCAATATCATCTTTTGGTGGTAGTAGCCGGTGTGAATTCGCTCCGTCATCCTTTTGGTGGCGGGTCTGTCATCTTTGTGATGTCAGATTGTGCGAGTGTTTTGCTCTATCATCCTTTTGGTGGTAGAAGCCGGTGTGAGTTTGCTCCATCATCCGTTTGGTAGTGGGTCTGTCATCTTGTTGATGTCAGATTGTGCAAGAGTTTTGCTCTATCATCCCTTTGGTGGTGGTAGCTGGTTTGAGTTAGCTCCATCATCCTTATGGTGGTGTGTCTATCATCTTGTTAACGTCAGATTTTGCTAGTGTATTCTCTATCATCCTTTTGGTGGTAGTAGTCGGTGTGAGTTTTCTCCATCAGCCTTTTGGTCATGGGTCTTTCAGCTTTTTGATGTCAGATTGTGCGAGTTTTTGCAATATCATCTTTTGGTGGTAGTAGCCGGTGTGAATTCGCTCCGTCATGCTTTTGGTGGCGGGTCTGTCATCTTAGTGATGTCAGATTGTGCGAGTGTTTTGCTCTATCATACTTTTGGTGGTAGTAGCTGGTGTGAGTTCGCTCCATCAGCCTTGTGGTGGTGGGTCTTTCAGCTTTTTGATGTCAGATTGTGCGAGTTTTTGCAATATCATCTTTTGGTGGTAGTAGCTGGTGTGAATTTGCTCTGTCATCCTTTTGGTGGCGGGTCTGTCATCTTAGTGATGTTAGATTGTCGGAGTGTTTTGCTTTGTCATCCTTTTGGTGGTAGAACCCGGTGTGAGTTTGCTCCATCATCCGTTTGGTAGTGGGTCTGTCATCTTGTTAATGTCAGATTGTGCAAGTATTTTGCTCTATCATCCCTTTGGTGGAGGTAGCTGGTTTGAGTTAGCTCCATCATCCTTATGGTGGTGTGTCTATCATCTTATTGACGTCAGATTCTGCGAGTGTATTCTCTATCATCCTTTTGGTGGTAGTAGCCGGTGTGAGTTTGCTCCATCAGGCTTTTGGTCGTGGGTCTTTCAGCTTTTTGATGTCAGATTGTGCGAGTTTTTGCAATATCATCTTTTGGTGGTAGTAGCCGGTGTGAATTCGCTCCGTCATCCTTTTGGTGGTGGGTCTGTCATCTTAGTCATGTCAGACTTTGTGAGTGTTTTGTCTATCATCCTTTTGGTGGTAGTAGCCGGTTTGAGTTCGCTCCATCATCCGTTTGGTAGTGGGTCTGTCATCTTCTTGATATCAGATTGTGCAAGTGTTTTGCTCTATCATCCCTTTGGTCGTGGTAGCTGGTTTGAGTTAGCTCCATCATCCTTATGGTGGTGTGTCTATCATCTTGTTGACGTCACATTGTGCGAGTCTTTTCTCTATCATCCTTTTGGTGGCAGTAGCCGGTGTGAGTTCGCTCCATCATCCTTGTGGTGGTGGGTTTTTCAGCTTTTTGATGTCAGATTGTGCGAGTTTTTGCAATATCATCTTTTGGTGGTAGTAGCTGGTGTGAATTTGCTCCGTCATGCTTTTGGTGGCGGGTCTGTCATGTTAGTGATGTCAGATTGTGCGAGTGTTTTGCTCTATCATCCTTTTGGTGGTTGTAGCCGGTGTGAGTTCGCTTCATCATCCGTTTTGTAGTGGGCCTATGATCTTGTTGATGTCAGATTGTGCAAGTGGTTTGCTCTATCATCCCTTTTATGGTGGTAGCTGGTTTGAGATAGCTCCATCATTCTTATGGTGGTGTGTCTATCATCTTGTTGACGTCAGATTGTGCGAGTGTATTCTCTATCATCCTTTTGGTGGTAGTAGCCGGTGTGGGTTCGCTCCATCAGCCTTTTGGTGGTGGGTCTTTCAGATTTTTGATGTCAGATTGTGCGAGTTTTTGCAATATCATCTTTTGGTGGTAGTAGCCGGTGTGAATTCGCTCCGTCATCATTTTGGTGGCGGGTCTAACATCTTAGTGATGTCAGACTGTGCGAGTGTTTTGTCTATCATCCTTTTGATGGTAGTAGCCGGTGTGAGTTTGCTCCATCATCCGTTTGGTAGTGGGTCTGTCATCTTCTTGATGTCAGATTGTGCAAGTGTTTTGCTCTATCATCCCTTTGGTCGTGCTAGTTGGTTTGAGTTAGCTCCATCATCCTTATGGTGGTGTGTCTATCATCTTGTTGACGTCAGATTGTGCGAGTCTTTTCTCTATCATCCTTTTGGTGGTAGTAGCCGGTGTGAGTTCGCTCCATCAGCCTTTTGATGGTGGGTCTTTCAGCTTTTTGATGTCAGATAGTGCGAGTTTTTGCAATATCATCTTTTGGTAGTAGTAGCCGGTGTGAATTCGCTCCGTCATGCTTTTGGTGGCGGGTCTGTCATCTTAGTGATGTCAGATTGTGCGAGTGTTTTGCTCTATCATCCTTTTGGTGGTAGTAGCTGGTGTGAGTTCGCTTCATCAGCCTTGTGGTGGTGGGTCTTTCAGCTTTTTGATGTCAGATTGTGCGAGTATTTGCAATATCATCTTTTCGTGGTAGTAGCTGGTGTGAATTTGCTTCGTCATCCTTTTGGTGGCGGGTCTGTCATCTTAGTGATGTCAGATTGTCGGATTGTTTTGCTCTGTCATCCTTTTGGTGGTAGAAGCCGGTGTGAGTTTGCTCCATCATCCGTTTGGTAGTGGGTCTGTCATCTTGTTGATGTCAGATTGTGCAAGTGTTTTGCTCTATCATCCCTTTGGTGGAGGTAGCTGGTTTGAGTTAGCTCCATCATCCTTATGGTGGTGTGTCTATCATCTTATTGACGTCAGATTCTGCGAGTGTATTCTCTATCATCCTTTTGGTGGTAGTAGCCGGTGTGAGTTTGCTCCATCAGGCTTTTGGTCGTGGGTCTTTCAGCTTTTTGATGTCAGATTGTGCGAGTTTTTGCAATATCATCTTTTGGTGGTAGTAGCCGGTGTGAATTCGCTCCGTCATCCTTTTGGTGGTGGGTCTGTCATCTTAGTCATGTCAGACTTTGTGAGTGTTTTGTCTATCATCCTTTTGGTGGTAGTAGCCGGTTTGAGTTCGCTCCATCATCCGTTTGGTAGTGGGTCTGTCATCTTCTTGATATCAGATTGTGCAAGTGTTTTGCTCTATCATCCCTTTGGTCGGGGTAGCTGGTTTGAGTTAGCTCCATCATCCTTATGGTGGTGTGTCTATCATCTTGTTGACGTCACATTGTGCGAGTCTTTTCTCTATCATCCTTTTGGTGGCAGTAGCCGGTGTGAGTTCGCTCCATCATCCTTGTGGTGGTGGGTTTTTCAGCTTTTTGATGTCAGATTGTGCGAGTTTTTGCAATATCATCTTTTGGTGGTAGTAGCTGGTGTGAATTTGCTCCGTCATGCTTTTGGTGGCGGGTCTGTCATGTTAGTGATGTCAGATTGTGCGAGTGTTTTGCTCTATCATCCTTTTGGTGGTTGTAGCCGGTGTGAGTTCGCTTCATCATCCGTTTTGTAGTGGGCCTGTGATCTTGTTGATGTCAGATTGTGCAAGTGGTTTGCTCTATCATCCCTTTTGTGGTGGTAGCTGGTTTGAGATAGCTCCATCATTCTTATGGTGGTGTGTCTATCATCTTGTTGACGTCAGATTGTGCGAGTGTATTCTCTATCATCCTTTTGGTGGTAGTAGCCGGTGTGAGTTCGCTCCATCAGCCTTTTGGTGGTGGGTCTTTCAGATTTTTGATGTCAGATTGTGCGAGTTTTTGCAATATCATCTTTTGGTGGTAGTAGCCGGTGTGAATTCGCTCCGTCATCATTTTGGTGGCGGGTCTAACATCTTAGTGATGTCAGACTGTGCGAGTGTTTTGTCTATCATCCTTTTGGTGGTAGTAGCCGGTGTGAGTTTGCTCCATCATCCGTTTGGTAGTGGGTCTGTCATCTTCTTGATGTCAGATTGTGCAAGTGTTTTGCTCTATCATCCCTTTGGTCGTGCTAGTTGGTTTGAGTTAGCTCCATCATCCTTATGGTGGTGTGTCTATCATCTTGTTGACGTCAGATTGTGCGAGTCTTTTCTCTATCATCCTTTTGGTGGTAGTAGCCGGTGTGAGTTCGCTCCATCAGCCTTTTGATGGTGGGTCTTTCAGCTTTTTGATGTCAGATTGTGCGAGTTTTTGCAATATCATCTTTTGGTAGTAGTAGCCGGTGTGAATTCGCTCCGTCATGCTTTTGGTGGCGGGTCTGTCATCTTAGTGATGTCAGATTGTGCGAGTGTTTTGCTCTATCATCCTTTTGGTGGTAGTAGCTGGTGTGAGTTCGCTCCATCAGCCTTGTGGTGGTGGGTCTTTCAGCTTTTTGATGTCAGATTGTGCGAGTTTTTGCAATATCATCTTTTCGTGGTAGTAGCTGGTGTGAATTTGCTTCGTCATCCTTTTGGTGGCGGGTCTGTCATCTAAGTGATGTCAGATTGTCGGATTGTTTTGCTCTGTCATCCTTTTGGTGGTAGAAGCCGGTGTGAGTTTGCTCCATCATCCGTTTGATAGTGGGTCTGTCATCTTGTTGATGTCAGATTGTGCAAGTGTTTTGCTCTATCATCCCTTTGGTGGAGGTAGCTGGTTTGAGTTAGCTCCATCATCCTTATGGTGGTGTGTCTATCATCTTATTGACGTCAGATTCTGCGAGTGTATTCTCTATCATCCTTTTGGTGGTAGTAGCCGGTGTGAGTTTGCTCCATCAGCCTTTTGGTCGTGGGTCTTTCAGCTTTTTGATGTCAGATTGTGCGAGTTTTTGCAATATCATCTTTTGGTGGTAGTAGCCGGTGTGAATTCGCTCTGTCATCCTTTTGGTGGTGGGTCTGTCATCTTAGTCATGTCAGACTTTGTGAGTGTTTTGTCTATCATCCTTTTGGTGGTAGTAGCCGGTGTGAGTTCGCTCCATCATCCGTTTGGTAGTGGGTCTGTCATCTTCTTGATGTCAGATTGTGCAAGTGTTTTGCTCTATCATCCCTTTGGTCGTGGTAGCTGGTTTGAGTTAGCTCCATCATCCTTATGGTGGTGTGTCTATCATCTTGTTGACGTCACATTGTGCGAGTCTTTTCTCTATCATCCTTTTGGTGGCAGTAGCCTGTGTGAGTTCGCTCCATCATCCTTGTGGTGGTGGGTTTTTCAGCTTTTTGATGTCAGATTGTGCGAGTTTTTGAAATATCATCTTTTGGTGGTAGTAGCTGGTGTGAATTTGTTCCGTCATGCTTTTGGTGGCGGGTCTGTCATGTTAGTGATGTCAGATTGTGCGAGTGTTTTGCTCTATCATCCTTTTGGTGGTTGTAGCCGGTGTGAGTTCGCTTCATCATCCGTTTTGTAGTGGGCCTGTGATCTTGTTGATGTCAGATTGTGCAAGTGGTTTGCTCTATCATCCCTTTTGTGGTGGTAGCTGGTTTGAGATAGCTCCATCATTCTTATGGTGGTGTGTCTATCGTCTTGTTGACGTCAGATTGTGCGAGTGTATTCTCTATCATCCTTTTGGTGGTAGTAGCCGGTGTGAGTTCGCTCCATCATCCTTTTGGTGGTGGGTCTTTCAGATTTTTGATGTCAGATTGTGCGAGTTTTTGCAATATCATCTTTTGGTGGTAGTAGCCGGTGTGAATTCGCTCCGTCATCATTTTGGTGGCGGGTCTAACATCTTAGTGATGTCAGACTGTGCGAGTGTTTTGTCTATCATCCTTTTGGTGGTAGTAGCCGGTGTGAGTTTGCTCCATCATCCGTTTGGTAGTGGGTCTGTCATCTTGTTGATGTCAGATTGTGCAAGTGTTTTGCTCTATCATCCCTTTGGTGGAGGTAGCTGGTTTGAGTTAGCTCCATCATCCTTATGGTGGTGTGTCTATCATCTTATTGACGTCAGATTCTGCGAGTGTATTCTCTATCATCCTTTTGGTGGTAGTAGCCGATGTGAGTTTGCTCCATCAGCCTTTTGGTCGTGGGTCTTTCAGCTTTTTGATGTCAGATTGTGCGAGTTTTTGCAATATCATCTTTTGGTGGCAGTAGCTGGTGTGAATTTGCTCCGTCATCCTTTTGGTGGCGGGTCTGTCATCTTAGTGATGTCAGATTGTGCGAGTGTTTTGCTCTATCATCCTTTTGGTGGTAGAAGCCGGTGTGAGTTTGCTCCATCATCCGTTTGGTAGTGGGTCTGTCATCTTGTTGATGTCAGATTGTGCAAGTGTTTTGCTCTATCATCCCTTTGGTGGTGGTAGCTGGTTTGAGTTAGCTCCATCATCCTTATGGTGGTGTGTCTATCATCTTGTTGACGTCAGATTCTGCGAGTGTATTCTCTATCATCCTTTTGGTGGTAGTAGTCGGAGTGAGTTAGCTCCATCAGCCTTTTTGTCGTGGGTCTTTCAGCTTTTTGATGTCAGATTGTGCGAGTTTTTGCAATATCATCTTTTGGTGGTAGTAGCTGGTGTGAATTCGCTCCGTCATCCTTTTGGTGGCGGGTCTGTCATGTTAGTGATGTCAGATTGTGCGAGTGTTTTTCTCTATCATCCTTTTGGTGGTTGTAGCCGGTGTGAGTTCGCTTCATCATCCGTTTTGTAGTGGGCCTGTGATCTTGTTGATGTCAGATTGTGCAAGTGGTTTGCTCTATCATCCCTTTTGTGGTGGTAGCTGGTTTGAGATAGCTCCATCATTCTTATGGTGGTGTGTCTATCATCTTGTTAACGTCAGATTTTGCAAGTGTATTCTCTATCATCCTTTTGGTGGTAGTAGCCGGTGTGAGTTCGCTCCATCAGCCTTTTGGTGGTGGGTCTTTCAGATTTTTGATGTCAGATTCTGCGAGTTTTTGCAATATCATCTTTTGGTGGTAGTAGCCGGTGTGAATTTGCTCCGTCATCCTTTTGGTGGCGGGTCTGTGATCTTAGTGATGTCAGACTTTGCGAGTGTTTTGTCTATCATCCTTTTGGTGGTAGTAGCCGGTGTAAGTTTGCTCCATCATCCGTTTGGTAGTGGGTCTGTCATCTTCTTGATGTCAGATTGTGCAAGTGTTTTGCTCTATCATCCCTTTGGTCGTGCTAGTTGGTTTGAGTTAGCTCCATCATCCTTATGGTGGTGTGTCTATCATCTTGTTGACGTCAGATTGTGCGAGTCTTTTCTCTATCATCCTTTTGGTGGTAGTAGCCGGTGTGAGTTCGCTCCATCAGCCTTTTGATGGTGGGTCTTTCAGCTTTTTGATGTCAGATTGTGCGAGTTTTTGCAATATCATCTTTTGGTAGTAGTAGCCGGTGTGAATTCGCTCCGTCATGCTTTTGGTGGCGGGTCTGTCATCTTAGTGATGTCAGATTGTGCGAGTGTTTTGCTCTATCATCCTTTTGGTGGTAGTAGCTGGTGTGAGTTTGCTCCATCAGCCTTGTGGTGGTGGGTCTTTCAGCTTTTTGATGTCAGATTGTGCGATTTTTTGCAATATCATCTTTTGGTGGCAGTAGCTGGTGTGAATTTGCTCCGTCATCCTTTTGGTGGCGGGTCTGTCATCTTAGTGATGTCAGATTGTGCGAGTGTTTTGCTCTATCATCCTTTTGGTGGTAGAAGCCGGTGTGAGTTTGCTCCATCATCCGTTTGGTAGTGGGTCTGTCATCTTGTTGATGTCAGATTGTGCAAGTGTTTTGCTCTATCATCCCTTTGGTGGTGGTAGCTGGTTTGAGTTAGCTCCATCATCCTTATGGTGGTGTGTCTATCATCTTGTTGACGTCAGATTCTGCGAGTGTATTCTCTATCATCCTTTTGGTGGTAGTAGTCGGTGTGAGTTTGCTCCATCAGCCTTTTGGTCGTGGGTCTTTCAGCTTTTTGATGTCAGATTGTGCGAGTTTTTGCAATATCATCTTTTGGTGGTAGTAGCCGGTGTGAATTCGCTCCGTCATCCTTTTGGTGGCGGGTCTGTCATCTTTGTGATGTCAGATTGTGCGAGTATTTTGCTCTATCATCCTTTTGGTGGTAGAAGCCGGTGTGAGTTTGCTCCATCATCCGTTTGGTAGTGGGTCTGTCATCTTGTTGATGTCAGATTGTGCAAGAGTTTTGCTCTATCATCCCTTTGGTGGTGGTAGCTGGTTTGAGTTAGCTCCATCATCCTTATGGTGGTGTGTCTATCATCTTGTTAACGTCAGATTCTGCAAGTGTATTCTCTATCATCCTTTTGGTGGTAGTAGTCGGTGTGAGTTTGCTCCATCAGCCTTTGGGTTGTGGGTCTTTTAGCTTTTTGATGTCAGATTCTGCGAGTTTTTGCAATATCATCTTTTGGTGGTAGTACCCGGTGTGAATTTGCTCCGTCATCCTTTTGGTGGCGGGTCTATGATCTTAGTGATGTCAGACTTTGTGAGTGTTTTGTCTATCATCCTTTTGGTGGTAGTAGCCCGTGTGAGTTCACTCCATCATCCGTTTAGTAGTGGGTCTGTCATCTTCTTGATGTCAGATTGTGCCAGTGTTTTGCTCTATCATCCCTTTGGTCGTGGTAGCTGGTTTGAGTTAGCTCCATCATCCTTATGGTGGTGTGTCTATCATCTTGTTGACGTCAGATTGTGCGAGTCTTTTCTCTATCATCCTTTTGGTGGCAGTAGTCGGTGTGAGTGCGCTCCATCAGCCTTGTGGTGGTGGGTCTTTCAGCTTTTTGATGTCAGATTGTGCGAGTTTTTGCAATATCATCTTTTGGTGGTAGTAGCTGGTGTGAATTCGCGTCGTCATGCTTTTGGTGGCAGGTCTGTCATCTTAGTGATGTCAGATTGTGCGAGTGTTTTGCTCTATCATCCTTTTGGTGGTTGTAGCCGGTGTGAGTTCGCTTCATCATCCGTTTTGTAGTGTGCCTGTGATCTTGTTGATTTTCGATTGTGCAAGTGTTTTGCTCTATCATCCCTTAGGTGGTGGTAGCTGGTGTGAGTTAGCTCCATCATCCTTATGGTGGTGTGTCTATCATCTTGTTGACGTCAGATTGTGCGAGTCTTTTTTCTATCATCCTTTTGGTGGCAGTAGCCGGTGTGAGTTCGCTCCATCAGCCTTGTGGTGGTGGGTCTTTCAGCTTTTTGATGTCAGATTGTGCGAGTTTTTGCAATATCATCTTTTGGTGGTAGTAGCTGGTGTGAATTCGCGCCGTCATGCTTTTGGTGGCAGGTCTGTCATCTTAGTGATGTCAGATTGTGCGAGTGTTTTGCTCTATCATCCTTTTGGTGGTTGTAGCCGGTGTGAGTTCGCTTCATCAACCGTTTTGTAGTGTGCCTGTGATCTTGTTGATTTTCGATTGTGCAAGTGTTTTGCTCTATCATCCCTTAGGTGGTGGTAGCTGGTGTGAGTTAGCTCCATCATCCTTATGGTGGTGTGTCTATCATCTTGTTGACGTCAGATTGTGCGAGTCTTTTCTCTATCATCCTTTTGGTGGCAGTAGCAGGTGTGAGTTCGCTCCATCAGCCTTGTGGTGGTGGGTCTTTCAGCTTTTTGATGTCAGATTGTGCGAGTTTTTGCAATATCATCTTTCGGTGGTAGTAGCCGGTGTGAATTCGCTCCGTCATCCTTTTGGTGGCGGGTCTGTCATGTTAGTGATGTCAGATTGTGCGAGTGTTTTGCTCTATCATCCTTTTGGTGGTAGAAGCCGGTGTGAGTTTGCTCCATCATCCGTTTGGTAGTGGGTCTGTCATCTTGTTGATGTCAGATTGTGCAAGTGTTTTGCTCTATCACCCCTTTGGTGGTGGTAGCTGGTTTGAGTTAGCTCCATCATCCTAATGGTGGTGTGTCTATCATCTTGTTGACGTCAGATTCTGTAAGTGTATTATCTATCATCCTTTTGGTGGTAGTAGTCGGTGTGAGTTTGCTCCATCAGCCTTTTGGTCGTGGGTCTTTCAGCTTTTTGATGTCAGATTGTGCGAGTTTTCGCAATATCATCTTTTTGTGGTAGTAGCCGGCGTGAATTCGCTCCGTCATCCTTTTGGTGGCGGGTCTGTCATCTTAGTGATGTCAGACTTTGTGAGTGTTTTGTCTATCATCCTTTTGGTGGTAGTAGCCGGTGTGAGTTCGCTCCATCATCCATTTGGTAGTGGGACTGTCATCTTCTTGATGTCAGATTGTGCAAGTGTTTTGCTCTATCATCCCTTTGGTCGTGGTAGCTGGTTTGAGTTAGCTCCATCATCCTTATGGTGGTGTGTCTATCATCTTGTTGACGTCAGATTGTGCGAGTCTTTTCTCTATCATCCTTTTGGTGGCAGTAGCCGGTGTGAGTTTGCTCCATCAACCTTGTGGTGGTGGGTCTTTCAACTTTTTGATGTCAGATTGTGCGAGATTTTGCAATATCATCTTTTGGTGGTAGTAGCTGGTGTGAATTCGCTCCGTCATGCTTTTGGTGGAGGGTCTGTCATCTTAGTGATGTCAGATTGTGCGAGTGTTTTGCTCTATCACCCTTTTGGTGGTTGTAGCCGGTGTGAGTTCGCTTCATCATCCGTTTTGTAGTGGGCCTGTGATCTTGTTGATTTCCGATTGTGCAAGTGTTTTGCTCTATCATCCCTTAGTTGGTGGTAGCTGGTGTGAGTTAGCTCCATCATCCTTATGGTTGTGTGTCTATCATCTTGTTGACGTTAGATTGTGCGAGTCTTTTCTCTATCATCCTTCTGGTGGTAGTAGCCAGTGTGAGTTCGCTCCATCTGCCTTGTGGTGGTGGGTCTTTCAGCTTTTTGAAGTCAGATTGTGCGAGTTCTTGCAATGTCATCTTTTAATGGCAGTAGCTGGTGTGAATTTGCTCCGTCATCCTTTTGGTGGCGGGTCTGTCATCTTAGTGATGTCAGATTGTGCGAGTGTTTTGCTCTGTCATCCTTTTGGTGGTAGAACCCGGTGTGAGTTTGCTCCATCATTCGTTTGGTAGTGGGTCTGTCATCTTGTTGATGTCAGATTGTGCAAGCGTTTTGCTCTATCATCCCTTTGGTGTTGGTAGCTGGTTTGAGTTAGCTCCATCATCCTTATGGTGGTGTGTCTATCATCTTGTTGACGTCAGATTCTGCGAGTGTATTCTATATCATCCTTTTGGTGGTAGTAGTCGGTGTTAGTTTTCTCCATCAGCCTTTTGGTCGTGGGTCTTTCAGCTTTTTGATGTCAGATTGTGCGAGTTTTTGCAATATCATCTTTTGGTGGTAGTAGCCGATGTGAATTCGCTCCGTCATCCTTTTGGTGGCGGGTCTGTCATCTTAGTGATGTCAGACTTTGTGAGTGTTTTTTCTATCATCCTTTTGGTGGTAGTAGCCGGTGTGACTTCGCTCCATCATCCGTTTGGTAGTGGGTCTGTCATCTTCTTGATGTCAGATTGTGCAAGTGTTTTGCTCTATCATCCCTTTGGTCGTGGTAGCTAGTTTGAGTTAGCTCCATCATCCTTATGGTGGTGTGTCTATCATCTTGTTGACGTCAGATTGTGCGAGTCTTTTCTCTATCATCCTTTTGGTGGCAGTAGCCGGTGTGAGTTCGCTCCATCAGCCTTGTGGTGGTGGGTCTTTCAACTTTTTGATGTTAGATTGTGCGAGATTTTGCAATATCATCTTTTGGTGGTAGTAGCTGGTGTGAATTCGCTCCGTCATGCTTTTGGTGGCGGGTCTGTCATCTTAGTGATGTCAGATTGTGCGAGTGTTTTGCTCTATCACCCTTTTGGTGGTTGTAGCCGGTGTGAGTTCGCTTCATCATCCGTTTTGTAGTGGGCCTGTGATCTTGTTGATTTCCGATTGTGCAAGTGTTTTGCTCTATCATCCCTTAGTTGGTGGTAGCTGGTGTGAGTTAGCTCCATCATCCTTATGGTTGTGTGTCTATCATCTTGTTGACGTTAGATTGTGCGAGTCTTTTCTCTATCATCCTTCTGGTGGTAGTAGCCGGTGTGAGTTTGCTCCATCTGCTTTGTGGTGGTGGGTCTTTCAGCTTTTTGATGTCAGATTGTGCGAGTTCTTGCAATATCATCTTTTGGTGGCAGTAGCCGGTGTGAATTTGCTCCGTCATCCTTTTGGTGGTAGTAGCCGGTGTGAGTTTGCTCCATCAGCCTTTTGGTCGTGGGTCTTTCAGCTTTTTGATGTCAGATTGTGCGAGTTTTTGCAATATCATCTTTTGGTGGTAGTAGCCGGTGTGAATTTGCTCTGTCATCCTTTTGGTGGCGGGTCTGTCATCTTAGTGATGTCAGATTGTGCAAGTGTTTTGCTCTATCATCCTTTTGGTGGTAGAAGCCGGTGTGAGTTTGCTCCATCATCCGTTTGGTAGTGGGTCTGTCATCTTGTTGATGTCAGATTGTGCAAGCGTTTTGCTCTATCATCCCTTTGGTGTTGGTAGCTGGTTTGAGTTAGCTCCATCATCCTTATGGTGGTGTGTCTATCATCTCGTTGACGTCAGATTCTGCGAGTGTATTCTATATCATCCTTTTGGAGGTAGTAGTCGGTGTTAGTTTTCTCCATCAGCCTTTTGGTCGTGGGTCTTTCAGCTTTTTGATGTCAGATTGTGCGAGTTTTTGCAATATCATCTTTTGGTGGTAGTAGCCGGTGTGAATTCCCTCCGTCATCCTTTTGGTGGCGGGTCTGTCATCTTAGTGATGTCAGACTTTGTGAGTGTTTTGTCTATCATCCTTTTGGTGGTAGTAGCCGGTGTGAGTTTGCTCCATCATCTGTTTGGTAGTGGGTCTGTCATCTTCTTGATGTCACATTGTGCAAGTGTTTTGCTCTATCATCCCTTTGGTCGTCGTAGCTGGTTTGAGTTAGCTCCATCATCCTTATGGTGGTGTGTCTATCATCTTGTTGACGTTAGATTGTGCGAGTCTTTTTTCTATCATCCTTTTGGTGGCAGTAGCCGGTGTGAGTTCGCTCCATCAGCCTTGTGGTGGTGGGTGTTTCAGATTTTTGATGTCAGATTGTGCGAGTTTTTGCAATATCATCTTTTGGTGGTAGTAGCCGGTGTGAATTCGCTCCGTCATGCTTTTGGTTGTGGGTCTGTCATCTTAGTTATGTCAGACTGTATGAGTGTTTTGTCTATCATCCTTTTGGTGGTAGTAGCCGGTGTGAGTTCTCTCCATCATCCGTTTGGTAGTGGGTCTGTCATCTTGTTGATTTCCGATTGTGCAAGTGTTTTGCTATATCATCCCTTAGGTGGTGGTAGCTGTGTGAGTTAGCTCCATCATCCTTATGGTTGTGTGTATATCATCTTGTTGACGTCAGATTGTGCGAGTCTTTTCTCTATCATCCTTTTGGTGGTAGTAGCCAGTGTGAGTTCGCTCCATCAGCCTTGTGGTGGTGGGTCTTTCAGCTTTTTGATGTCAGATTGTGCGAGTTCTTGCAATATCATCTTTTGGTGGTAGTAGCTGGTGTGAATTTGCTCCGTCATCCTTTTGGTGGCGGGTCTGTCATCTTAGTGATGTCAGATTGTGCGAGTGTTTTGCTCTATCATCCTTTTGGTGGTAGAAGCCGGTGTGAGTGTGCTCCATCATCCGTTTGGTAGTGGGTCTGTCATCTTGTTGATGTCAGATTGTGCAAGCGTTTTGCTCTATCATCCCTTTGGTGGTGGTAGATGGTTTGAGTTAGCTCCATCATCCTTATGGTGGTGTGTCTATCATCTTGTTGACATCAGATTCTGCGAGTGTATTCTATATCATCCTTTTGGTGGTAGTAGCCAGTGTGAGTTTGCTCCATCAGCCTTTTGGTCGTAGGTCTTTCAGCTTTTTGATGTCAGATTGTGCGGGTTTTTTCAATATAATCTTTTGGTGGTAGTAGCCGGTGTGAATTCGCTCCGTCATCCTTTTGGTGGCGGGTCTGTAATCTTAGTGATGTCACACTTTGTGAGTGTTTTGTCTATCATCCTTTTGGTGGTAGTAGCCGGTGTGAGTTCGCTCCATCATCCGTTTGGTAGTGGGTCTGTCATCTTCTTGATGTCACATTGTGCAAGTGTTTTGCTCTATCATCCCTTTGGTCGTGGTAGCTGGTTTGAGTTAGCTCCATCATCCTTATGGTGGTGTGTCTATCATCTTGTTGACTTCAGATTGTGCGAGTCTTGTCTCTATCATCCTTTTGGTGGCAGTAGTCGGTGTGAGTTCGCTCCATCAGCCTTGTGGTGGTGGGTCTTTCAGCTTTTTGATGTCAGATTGTGCGAGTTTTTGCAATATCATCTTTTGGTGGTAGTAGCCGGTGTGAATTCGCTCCGTCATGCTTTTGGTGGCGGGTCTGTCATCATAGTGATGTCAGACTGTGCGAGTGTTTTGTCTATCATCCTTTTGGTGGTAGTAGCCGGTGTGAGTTCTCTCCATCATCCGTTTGGTAGTGGGTCTGTCATCTTGTTGATTTCCGATTGTGCAAGTGTTTTGCTCTATCATCCCTTAGGTGGTGGTAGCTGGTGTGAGTTAGCTTCATCATCCTTATGGTTGTGTGTCTATCATCTTGTTGACTTCAGATTGTGCGAGTCTTTTCTCTATCATCCTTTTGGTGGTAGTAGCCGGTGTGAGTTCGCTCCATCAGCCTTTTGATGGTGGGTCTTTCAGCTTTTTGATGTCAGATTGTGCGAGTTTTTGCAATATCATCTTTTGGTAGTAGTAGCCGGTGTGAATTCGCTCCGTCATGCTTTTGGGGGCGGGTCTGTCATCTTAGTGATGTCAGATTGTGCGAGTGTTTTGCTCTATCATCCTTTTGGTGGTAGTAGCTGGTGTGAGTTCGCTCCATCAGCCTTGTGGTGGTGGGTCTTTCAGCTTTTTGATGTCAGATTGTGCGAGTTTTTGCAATATCATCTTTTGGTGGTAGTAGCTGGTGTGAATTTGCTCCGTCATCCTTTTGGTGGCGGGTCTGTCATCTTAGTGATGTCAGATTGTGCGAGTGTTTTGCTCTATCATCCTTTTGGTGGTAGAAGCCGGTGTGAGTGTGCTCCATCATCCGTTTGGTAGTGGGTCTGTCATCTTGTTGATGTCAGATTGTGCAAGCGTTTTGCTCTATCATCCCTTTGGTGGTGGTAGCTGGTTTGAGTTAGCTCCATCATCCTTATGGTGGTGTGTCTATCATCTTGTTGACGTCAGATTCTGCGAGTGTATTCTATATCATCCTTTTGGTGGTAGTAGCCAGTGTGAGTTTGCTCCATCAGCCTTTTGGTCGTAGGTCTTTCAGCTTTTTGATGTCAGATTGTGCGAGTTTTTGCAATATAATCTTTTGGTGGTAGTAGCCGGTGTGAATTCGCTTCGACATCCTTTTGGTGGCGGGTCTGTCATCTTAGTGATGTCAGATTGTGCGAGTGTTTTGCTCTATCATCCTTTTGGTGGTAGAAGCCGGTGTGAGTTTGCTCCATCATCCGTTTGGTAGTGGGTCTGTCATCTTGTTGATGTCAGATTGTGCAAGTGTTTTGCTCTATCATCCCTTTGGTGGTGGTAGCTGGTTTGAGTTAGCTCCATCATCCTTATGGTGGTGTGTCTATCATCTTGTTGACGTCAGATTCTGCGAGTGTATTCTCTATCATCCTTTTGGTGGTAGTAGTCGGTGTGAGTTTGCTCCCTCAGCCTTTTGGTCGTGGGTCGTTCAGCTTTTTGATGTCAGATTGTGCGAGTTTTTGCAATATCATCTTTTGGTGGTAGTAGCCGGTGTGAATTCGCTCCGTCATCCTTTTGGTGGGGGGTCTGTCATCTTAGTGATGTCAGACTTTGTGAATGTTTTGTCTATCATCCTTTTGATGGTAGTAGCCGGTGTGAGTTCGCTCCATCATCCGTTCGGTAGTGGGTCTGTCATCTTCTTGATGTCAGATTGTGCAAGTGTTTTGCTCTATCATCCCTTTGGTCGTGGTAGCTGGTTTGAGTTAGCTCCATCATCCTTATGGTGGTGTGTCTATCATCTTGTTGACGTTAGATTGTGCGAGTCTTTTTTCTATCATCCTTTTCGTGGCAGTAGCCGGTGTGAGTTTGCTCCATCAGCCTATTGGTGGTGGGTCTTTCAGCTTTTTGATGTCAGATTGTGCGAGTTTTTGCAATATCATCTTTTGGTGGTAGTAGCTGGTGTGAATTCGCTCCGTCATGCTTTTGGTGGCAGGTCTTTCATCTTAGTGATGTCAGATTGTGCGAGTGTTTTGCTCTATCATCCTTTTGGTGGTAGTAGCCGGTGTGAGTTCTCTCCATCATCCGTTTGGTAGTGGGTCTGTCATCTTGTTGATTTCCGATTGTGCAAGTGTTTTGCTCTATCATCCCTTAGGTGGTGGTAGCTGGTGTGAGTTAGCTCCATCATCCTTATGGTTGTGTGTCTATCATCTTGTTGACGTCAGATTGTGCGAGTCTTTTCTCTATCATCCTTTTGGTGGTAGTAGCCGGTGTGAGTTCGCTCCATCAGCCTTATGGTGGTGGGTCTTTCAGCTTTTTGATGTCAGATTGTGCGAGTTTTTGCAATATCATCTTTTGGTGGTAGTAGCCGGTGTGAATTCGCTCCGTCATGCTTTTGGTGGCGGGTCTGTCATCTTAGTGATGTCAGACTGTGCGAGTGTTTTGTCTATCATCCTTTTGGTGGTAGTAGCCGGTGTGAGTTCTCTCCATCATCCGTTTGGTAGTAGGTCTGTCATCTTGTTGATTTCCGATTGTGCAAGTGTTTTGCTCTATCATCCCTTAGGTGGTGGTAGCTGGTGTGAGTTAGCTCCATCATCCTTATGGTTGTGTGTCTATCATCTTGTTGACGTCAGATTGTGCGAGCCTTTTCTCAATCATCCTTTTGGTGGTAGTAGCCAGTGTGAGTTCGCTCCATCAGCCTTGTGGTGGTGGGTCTTTCAGCTTTTTGATGTCAGATTGTGCGAGTTCTTGCAATATCATCTTTTGGTGGTAGTAGCTGGTGTGAATTTGCTCCGTCATCCTTTTGGTGGCGGGTCTGTCATCTTAGTGATGTCAGATTGTGCGAGTGTTTTGCTCTATCATCCTTTTGGTGGTCGAAGCCGGTGTGAGTTCGTTCTATCATCCGTTTGGTAGTGGGTCTGTCATCTTGTTGATGTCAGATTGTGCAAGTGGTTTGCACTATCATCCCTTTGGTGGTGGTAGCTGGTTTGAGATAGCTCCATCATACTTATGGTGGTGTGTCTATAATCTTGTTGACGTCAGATTGTGCGAGTGTATTCTCTATCATCCTTTTGGTGGTAGTAGCCGGTGTGAGTGTGCTCCATCATCCGTTTGGTAGTGGGTCTGTCATCTTGTTGATGTCAGATTGTGCAAGCGTTTTGCTCTATCATCCCTTTGGTGGTGGTAGCTGGTTTGAGTTAGCTCCATCATCCTTATGGTGGTGTGTCTATCATCTTGTTGACGTCAGATTCTGCGAGTGTATTCTATATCATCCTTTTGGTGGTAGTAGCCAGTGTGAGTTTGCTCCATCAGCCTTTTGGTCGTAGGTCTTTCAGCTTTTTGATGTCAGATTGTGCGAGTTTTTGCAATATAATCTTTTGGTGGTAGTAGCCGGTGTGAATTCGCTTCGACATCCTTTTGGTGGCGGGTCTGTCATCTTAGTGATGTCAGATTGTGCGAGTGTTTTGCTCTATCATCCTTTTGGTGGTAGAAGCCGGTGTGAGTTTGCTCCATCATCCGTTTGGTAGTGGGTCTGTCATCTTGTTGATGTCAGATTGTGCAAGTGTTTTGCTCTATCATCCCTTTGGTGGTGGTAGCTGGTTTGAGTTAGCTCCATCATCCTTATGGTGGTGTGTCTATCATCTTGTTGACGTCAGATTCTGCGAGTGTATTCTCTATCATCCTTTTGGTGGTAGTAGTCGGTGTGAGTTTGCTCCCTCAGCCTTTTGGTCGTGGGTCGTTCAGCTTTTTGATGTCAGATTGTGCGAGTTTTTGCAATATCATCTTTTGGTGGTAGTAGCCGGTGTGAATTCGCTCCGTCATCCTTTTGGTGGGGGGTCTGTCATCTTAGTGATGTCAGACTTTGTGAATGTTTTGTCTATCATCCTTTTGATGGTAGTAGCCGGTGTGAGTTCGCTCCATCATCCGTTCGGTAGTGGGTCTGTCATCTTCTTGATGTCAGATTGTGCAAGTGTTTTGCTCTATCATCCCTTTGGTCGTGGTAGCTGGTTTGAGTTAGCTCCATCATCCTTATGGTGGTGTGTCTATCATCTTGTTGACGTTAGATTGTGCGAGTCTTTTTTCTATCATCCTTTTCGTGGCAGTAGCCGGTGTGAGTTTGCTCCATCAGCCTATTGGTGGTGGGTCTTTCAGCTTTTTGATGTCAGATTGTGCGAGTTTTTGCAATATCATCTTTTGGTGGTAGTAGCTGGTGTGAATTCGCTCCGTCATGCTTTTGGTGGCAGGTCTTTCATCTTAGTGATGTCAGATTGTGCGAGTGTTTTGCTCTATCATCCTTTTGGTGGTAGTAGCCGGTGTGAGTTCTCTCCATCATCCGTTTGGTAGTGGGTCTGTCATCTTGTTGATTTCCGATTGTGCAAGTGTTTTGCTCTATCATCCCTTAGGTGGTGGTAGCTGGTGTGAGTTAGCTCCATCATCCTTATGGTTGTGTGTCTATCATCTTGTTGACGTCAGATTGTGCGAGTCTTTTCTCTATCATCCTTTTGGTGGTAGTAGCCGGTGTGAGTTCGCTCCATCAGCCTTATGGTGGTGGGTCTTTCAGCTTTTTGATGTCAGATTGTGCGAGTTTTTGCAATATCATCTTTTGGTGGTAGTAGCCGGTGTGAATTCGCTCCGTCATGCTTTTGGTGGCGGGTCTGTCATCTTAGTGATGTCAGACTGTGCGAGTGTTTTGTCTATCATCCTTTTGGTGGTAGTAGCCGGTGTGAGTTCTCTCCATCATCCGTTTGGTAGTAGGTCTGTCATCTTGTTGATTTCCGATTGTGCAAGTGTTTTGCTCTATCATCCCTTAGGTGGTGGTAGCTGGTGTGAGTTAGCTCCATCATCCTTATGGTTGTGTGTCTATCATCTTGTTGACGTCAGATTGTGCGAGCCTTTTCTCAATCATCCTTTTGGTGGTAGTAGCCAGTGTGAGTTCGCTCCATCAGCCTTGTGGTGGTGGGTCTTTCAGCTTTTTGATGTCAGATTGTGCGAGTTCTTGCAATATCATCTTTTGGTGGTAGTAGCTGGTGTGAATTTGCTCCGTCATCCTTTTGGTGGCGGGTCTGTCATCTTAGTGATGTCAGATTGTGCGAGTGTTTTGCTCTATCATCCTTTTGGTGGTCGAAGCCGGTGTGAGTTCGTTCTATCATCCGTTTGGTAGTGGGTCTGTCATCTTGTTGATGTCAGATTGTGCAAGTGGTTTGCACTATCATCCCTTTGGTGGTGGTAGCTGGTTTGAGATAGCTCCATCATACTTATGGTGGTGTGTCTATAATCTTGTTGACGTCAGATTGTGCGAGTGTATTCTCTATCATCCTTTTGGTGGTAGTAGCCGGTGTGAGTTCACTCCATCAACCTTTTGTTGGTGGGTCTTTCAGCTTTTTGATGTCAGATTGTGCGAGTTTTTGCAATATCATCTTTTGGTGGTAGTAGCCGATGTGAATTCGCTCCGTCATGCTTTTGGTGGCGGGTCTGTCATCTTAGTGATGTCAGATTGTGCGAGTCTTTTGCTCTATCATCCTTTTGGTGGTAATAGCTTGTGTGAGTTCTCTCCATCAGCCTTGTGGTGGTGGGTCTTTCAGCTTTTTGATGTCAGATTGTGCGAGTTTTTGCAATATCATCTTTTGGTGGTAGTAGCTGGTGTGAATTTGCTTCGTCATCCTTTTGGTGGCGGGTCTGTCATCTTAGTGATGTCAGATTGTGCGAGTGTTTTGCTCTATCATCCTTTTGGTGGTAGAAGTCGGTGTGAGTTCGCTCCATCATCCGGTTGGTAGTGGGTCTGTCATCTTGTTGATGTCAGATTGTGCAAGTGTTTTGCTCTATCATCCCTTTGGTGGTGGTAGCTGGTTTGAGTTAGCTCCATCATCCTCATGGTGGTGAGTCTATCATCTTGTTGACGTTAGATTCTGCGAGTGTATTCTCTATCATCCTTTTGGTGGTAGTAGCCGATGTGAGTTTGCTCCATCAGCCTTTTGGTCGTGGGTCTTTCAGCTTTTTCATGTCAGATTGTGCGAGTTTTTGCAATATCATCTTTTGGTGGTAGTAGCCGGTGTGAATTCGCTCCGTCATCCTTTTGGTGGCGGGTTTGTCATCTTAGTGATGTCAGACTGTGTGAGTGTTTTGTCTATCATCCTTTTGGTGGTAGTAGCCGGTGTGAGTTCGCTCCATCATCCGTTTGGTAGTGGGTCTGTCATCTTCTTGATGTCAGATTGTGCAAGTGTTTTGCTCTATCATCCCTTGGGTCGTGGTAGCTGGTTTGAGTTAGCTCCATCATCCTTATGGTGGTGTGTCTATCATCTTGTTGACGTCAGATTGTGCGAGTCTTTTCTCTATCATCCTTTTGGTGGCAGTGGCCGGTGTGAGTTTGCTCCATCAGCCTTGTGGTGGTGGGTCTTTCAGCTTTTTGATGTCAGATTGTGCGAGTTTTTGCAATATCATCTTTTGGTGGTAGTAGCTGGTGTTAATTCGATTCGTCATCCTTTTGGTGGCGGGTCTGTCATCTTAGTGATGTTAGATTGTGCAAGTGTTTTGCTCTATCATCCTTTTGGTGGTAGAAGCCGGTGTGAGTTTGCTCCATCATCCGTTTGGTAGTGGGTCTGTCATCTTGTTGATATCAGATTGTGCAGGTGTTTTGCTCTATCATCCCTTTGGTGGTGGTAGCTGGTTTGAGTCAGCTCCATCATCCTTATGGTGGTGTGTCTATCATCTTGTTGACGTCAGATTGTGCAAGTCTTTTCTCTATCATCCTTTTGGTGGTAGTAGCCGGTGTGAGTTCGCTCCATCAACCTTGTGGTGGTGGGTCTTTCAGCTTTTTGATGTCAGATTGTGCGAGTTTTTGCAATATCATCTTTTGGTGGTAGTAGCTGGTGTGAATTTGCTCCGTCATCCTTTTGGTGGCGGGTATGTCATCTTAGTGATGTCAGATTGTGCGAGGGTTTTGCTCTATCATCCTTTTGGTGGTACAAGCCGGTGTGAATTCGCTCTATCATCCGTTTGGTAGTGGGTCTGTCATCTTGTTGATGTTAGATTGTGCAAGTGGTTTGCTCTATCATCCCTTTGGTGGTGGTAGCTGGTTTGAGTTAGCTTCATCATACTTATGGTGGTGTGTCTACCATCTTGTTGACGTCAGATTATGCGAGTGTATTCTCTATCATCCTTTTGGTGGTAGTAGCGGGTTTGAGTTCGCTCCATCAACCTTTTGGTGGTGGGTCTTTCAGCTTTTTGATGTCAGATTGTGCGAGTTTTTGCAATATCATCTTTTGGTGGTAGTAGCCGGTGTGAATTCGCTCCGTCATCGTTTTGGTGGTGGGTATGTCATCATAGTGAAGTCAGATTGTGCGAGTGTTTTGTCTATCATCCTTTTGGTGGTAGTAGCCGGTGTGAGTTCGTTCCATCATCCGTTTGGTAGTGGGTCTGTTATCTTCTTGATGTCAGATTGTGCAAGTATTTTGCTCTATCATCCCTTTGGTCGTGGAATTTGGTTTGAGTTAGCTCCATCATCCTTATGGTGATGTGTCTATCATCTTGTTGACGTCAGATTGTGCGAGTCTTTTCTCTATCGTCCTTTTGGTGGTAGTAGCCGGTGTGAGTTCGCTCCATCAGCCTTTTGGTGGTGGGTCTTTCAGCTTTTTGATGTCAGATTGTGCGAGTTTTTGCAATATCATCTTTTGGTGGTAGTAGCCGGTGTGAATTCGCTCCGTCATCCTTTTGGTGGCGGTCTGTCATCTTAGTGATGTCAGATTGTGGGAGTTTTTTGCTCTATCATCCTTTTGGTGGTCGTAGCCGGAGTGAGTTTGCTTCATCATCCGTTTGGTAGTGGGTCTGTCATCTTGTTGATGTGCGATTGTGCAAGTGTTTTGCTCTATCATACCTTAGGTGGTGGTAGCTGGTGTGAGTTAGCTCCATCATTCTTATGGTTGTGTGTCTATCATCTTGTTGACGTCAGATTCTGCGAGTGTATTCTCTATCATCCTTTTGGTGGTAGTAGCCGATGTGAGTTTGCTCCATCAGCCTTTTGGTCGTGGGTCTTTCAGCTTTTTGATGTCAGATTGTGCGAGTTTTTGCAATATCATCTTTTGGTGGTAGTAGCCGGTGTGAATTCGCTCTGTCATCCTTTTGGTGGCGGGTCTGTCATCTTAGTGATGTCAGACTGTGTGAGTGTTTTGTCTATCATCCTTTTGGTGGTAGTAGCCGGTGTGAGGTCGCTCCATCATCCGTTTGGTAGTGGGTCTGTCATCTTCTTGATGTCAGATTGTGCAAGTGTTTTGCTCTATCATCCCTTTGGTCGTGGTAGCTAGTTTGAGTTAGCTCCATCATCCTTATGGTGGTGTGTCTATCATCTTGTTGACGTCAGATTGTGCGAGTCTTTTCTCTATCATCCTTTTGGTGGCAGTGGCCGGTGTGAGTTTGCTCCATCAGCCTTGTGGTGGTGGGTCTTTCAGCTTTTTGATGTCAGATTGTGCGAGTTTTTGCAATATCATCTTTTGGTGGTAGTAGCTGGTGTTAATTCGATTCGTCATCCTTTTGGTGGCGGGTCTGTCATCTTAGTGATGTTAGATTGTGCAAGTGTTTTGCTCTATCATCCTTTTGGTGGTAGAAGCCGGTGTGAGTTTGCTCCATCATCCGTTTGGTAGTGGGTCTGTCATCTTGTTGATATCAGATTGTGCAGGTGTTTTGCTCTATCATCCCTTTGGTGGTGGTAGCTGGTTTGAGTCAGCTCCATCATCCTTATGGTGGTGTGTCTATCATCTTGTTGACGTCAGATTGTGCAAGTCTTTTCTCTATCATCCTTTTGGTGGTAGTAGCCGGTGTGAGTTCGCTCCATCAACCTTGTGGTGGTGGGTCTTTCAGCTTTTTGATGTCAGATTGTGCGAGTTTTTGCAATATCATCTTTTGGTGGTAGTAGCTGGTGTGAATTTGCTCCGTCATCCTTTTGGTGGCGGGTATGTCATCTTAGTGATGTCAGATTGTGCGAGGGTTTTGCTCTATCATCCTTTTGGTGGTACAAGCCGGTGTGAATTCGCTCTATCATCCGTTTGGTAGTGGGTCTGTCATCTTGTTGATGTTAGATTGTGCAAGTGGTTTGCTCTATCATCCCTTTGGTGGTGGTAGCTGGTTTGAGTTAGCTTCATCATACTTATGGTGGTGTGTCTACCATCTTGTTGACGTCAGATTATGCGAGTGTATTCTCTATCATCCTTTTGGTGGTAGTAGCGGGTTTGAGTTCGCTCCATCAACCTTTTGGTGGTGGGTCTTTCAGCTTTTTGATGTCAGATTGTGCGAGTTTTTGCAATATCATCTTTTGGTGGTAGTAGCCGGTGTGAATTCGCTCCGTCATCGTTTTGGTGGTGGGTATGTCATCATAGTGAAGTCAGATTGTGCGAGTGTTTTGTCTATCATCCTTTTGGTGGTAGTAGCCGGTGTGAGTTCGTTCCATCATCCGTTTGGTAGTGGGTCTGTTATCTTCTTGATGTCAGATTGTGCAAGTATTTTGCTCTATCATCCCTTTGGTCGTGGAATTTGGTTTGAGTTAGCTCCATCATCCTTATGGTGATGTGTCTATCATCTTGTTGACGTCAGATTGTGCGAGTCTTTTCTCTATCGTCCTTTTGGTGGTAGTAGCCGGTGTGAGTTCGCTCCATCAGCCTTTTGGTGGTGGGTCTTTCAGCTTTTTGATGTCAGATTGTGCGAGTTTTTGCAATATCATCTTTTGGTGGTAGTAGCCGGTGTGAATTCGCTCCGTCATCCTTTTGGTGGCGGTCTGTCATCTTAGTGATGTCAGATTGTGGGAGTTTTTTGCTCTATCATCCTTTTGGTGGTCGTAGCCGGAGTGAGTTTGCTTCATCATCCGTTTGGTAGTGGGTCTGTCATCTTGTTGATGTGCGATTGTGCAAGTGTTTTGCTCTATCATACCTTAGGTGGTGGTAGCTGGTGTGAGTTAGCTCCATCATTCTTATGGTTGTGTGTCTATCATCTTGTTGACGTCAGATTCTGCGAGTGTATTCTCTATCATCCTTTTGGTGGTAGTAGCCGATGTGAGTTTGCTCCATCAGCCTTTTGGTCGTGGGTCTTTCAGCTTTTTGATGTCAGATTGTGCGAGTTTTTGCAATATCATCTTTTGGTGGTAGTAGCCGGTGTGAATTCGCTCTGTCATCCTTTTGGTGGCGGGTCTGTCATCTTAGTGATGTCAGACTGTGTGAGTGTTTTGTCTATCATCCTTTTGGTGGTAGTAGCCGGTGTGAGGTCGCTCCATCATCCGTTTGGTAGTGGGTCTGTCATCTTCTTGATGTCAGATTGTGCAAGTGTTTTGCTCTATCATCCCTTTGGTCGTGGTAGCTAGTTTGAGTTAGCTCCATCATCCTTATGGTGGTGTGTCTATCATCTTGTTGACGTCAGATTCTGCGAGTCTTTTCTCTATCATCCTTTTGGTGGCAGTGGCCGGTGTGAGTTTGCTCCATCAGCCTTTTGGTGGTGGGTCTTTCAGCTTTTTGATGTCAGATTGTGCGAGTTTTTGCAATATCATCTTTTGGTGGTAGTAGCTGGTGTTAATTCGCTCCGTCATCCTTTTGGTGGCGGGTCTGTCATCTTAGTGATGTTAGATTGTGCAAGTGTTTTGCTCTATTATCCTTTTGGTGGTAGAAGCCGGTGTGAGTTTGCTCCATCATTCGTTTGGTAGTGGGTCTGTCATCTTGTTGATATCAGATTGTGCAAGTGTTTTGCTCTATCATCCCTTTGGTGGTGGTAGCTGGTTTGAGTCAGCTCCATCATCCTTATGGTGGTGTGTCTATCATCTTGTTGACGTCAGATTGTGCAAGTCTTTTCTCTATCATCCTTTTGGTGGTAGTAGCCGGTGTGAGTTCGCTCCATCAACCTTGTGGTGGTGGGTCTTTCAGCTTTGTGATGTCAGATTGTGCGAGTTTTTGCAATATCATCTTTTGGTGGTAGTAGCTGGTGTGAATTTGCTCCGTCATCCTTTTGGTGGCGGGTATGTCATCTTAGTGATGTCAGATTGTGCGAGGGTTTTGCTCTATCATCCTTTTAGTGGTAGAAGCCGGTGTGAATTCGCTCTATCATCCGTTTGGTAGTGGGTCTGTCATCTTGTTGATGTCAGATTGTGCAAGTGGTTTGCTCTATCATCCCTTTGGTGGTGGTAGCTGGTTTGAGTTAGCTTCATCATACTTATGGTGGTGTGTCTACCATCTTGTTGACGTCAGATTATGCGAGTGTATTCTCTATCATCCTTTTGGTGGTAGTAGCCGGCTTGAGTTCGCTCCATCAACCTTTTGGTGGTGGGTCTTTCAGCTTTTTGATGTCAGATTGTGCGAGTTTTTACAATATCATCTTTTGGTGGTAGTAGCCGGTGTGAATTCGCTCCGTCATCGTTTTGGTGGCGGGTCTGTCATCATAGTGATGTCAGACTGTGCGAGTGTTTTGTCTATCATCCTTTTGGTGGTAGTAGCCGGTGTGAGTTCGCTCCATCATCCGTTTGGTAGTGGGTCTGTTATCTTCTTGATGTCAGATTGTGCAAGTATTTTGCTCTATCATCCCTTTGGTCGTGGTAATTGGTTTGAGTTAGCTCCATCATCCTTATGGTGGTGTGTCAATCATCTTGTTGACGTCAGATTGTGCGAGTCTTTTCTCTATCGTCCTTTTGGTGGTAGTAGCCGGTGTGAGTTCGCTCCATCAGCCTTTTGGTGGTGGGTCTTTCAGCTTTTTGATGTCAGATTGTGCGAGTTTTTGCAATATCATCTTTTGGTGGTAGTAGCCGGTGTGAATTTGCTCCGGCATCCTTTTGGTGGCGGTCTGTCATCTTAGTGATGTCAGATTGTGGGAGTTTTTTGCTCTATCATCCTTTTGGTGGTCGTAGCCGGAGTGAGTTTGCTTCATCATCCGTTTGGTAGTGGGTCTGTCATCTTGTTGATGTGCGATTGTGCAAGTGTTTTGCTCTATCATACCTTAGGTGGTGGTAGCTGGTGTGAGTTAGCTCCATCATTCTTATGGTTGTGTGTCTATCATCTTGTTGACGTCAGATTCGGCGACTGTATTCTCTATCATCCTTTTGGTGGTAGTAGCCGATGTGAGTTTGCTCCATCAGCCTTTTGGTCGTGGGTCTTTCAGCTTTTTGATGTCAGATTGTGCGAGTTTTTGCAATATCATCTTTTGGTGGTAGTAGCCGGTGTGAATTCGCTCCGTCATCCTTTTGGTGGCGGGTCTGTCATCTTAGTGATGTCAGACTGTGTGAGTGTTTTGTCTATCATCCTTTTGGTGGTAGTAGCCGGTGTGAGTTCGCTCCATCATCCGTTTGGTAGTGGGTCTGTCATCTTCTTGATGTCAGATTGTGCAAGTGTTTTGCTCTATCATCCCTTTGGTTGTGGTAGCTGGTTTGAGTTAGCTCCATCGTCCTTATGGTGGTGTGTCTAACATCTTGTTGACGTCAGATTCTGCGAGTCTTTTCTCTATCATCCTTTTGGTGGCAGTGGCCGGTGCGAGTTTGCTCCATCAGCCTTGTGGTGGTGGGTCTTTCAGCTTTTTGATGTCAGATTGTGCGAGTTTTTGCAATATCATCTTTTGGTGGTAGTAGCTGGTGTTAATTCGCTCCGTCATCCTTTTGGTGGCGGGTCTGTCATCTTAGTGATGTTAGATTGTGCAAGTGTTTTGCTCTATCATCCTTTTGGTGGTAGAAGCCGGTGTGAGTATGCTCCATCATTCGTTTGGTAGTGGGTCTGTCATCTTGTTGATATCAGATTGTGCAAGTGTTTTGCTCTATCATCCCTTTGGTGGTGGTAGCTGGTTTGAGTCAGCTCCATCATCCTTATGGTGGTGTGTCTATCATCTTGTTGACGTCAGATTGTGCAAGTCTTTTCTCTATCATCCTTTTGGTGGTAGTAGCCGGTGTGAGTTCGCTCCATCAACCTTGTGGTGGTGGGTCTTTCAGCTTTGTGATGTCAGATTGTGCGAGTTTTTGCAATATCATCTTTTGGTGGTAGTAGCTGGTGTGAATTTGCTTCGTCATCCTTTTGGTGGCGGGTATGTCATCTTAGTGATGTCAGATTGTGCGAGGGTTTTGCTCTATCATCCTTTTGGTGGTAGAAGCCGGTGTGAATTCGCTCTATCATCCGTTTGGTAGTGGGTCTGTCATCTTGTTGATGTCAGATTGTGCAAGTGGTTTGCTCTATCATCCCTTTGGTGGTGGTAGCTGGTTTGAGTTAGCTTCATCATACTTATGGTGGTGTGTCTACCATCTTGTTGACGTCAGATTATGCGAGTGTATTCTCTATCATCCTTTTGGTGGTAGTAGCCGGTTTGAGTTCGCTCCATCAACCTTTTGGTGGTGGGTCTTTCAGCTTTTTGATGTCAGATTGTGCGGGTGTTTACAATATCATCTTTTGGTGGTAGTAGCCGGTGTGAATTCGCTCCGTCATCGTTTTGGTGGCGGGTCTGTCATCATAGTGATGCAGACTGTGCGAGTGTTTTGTCTATCATCCTTTTGGTGGTAGTAGCCGGTGTGAGTTCGCTCCATCATCCGTTTGGTAGTGGGTCTGTTATCTTCTTGATGTCAGATTGTGCAAGTATTTTTCTCTATCATCCCTTTGGTCGTGGTAGTTGGTTTGAGTTAGCTCCATCATCCTTATGGTGGTGTGTCAATCATCTTGTTGATGTCAGATTGTGCGAGTCTTTTCTCTATCGTCCTTTTGGTGGTAGTAGCCGGTGTGAGTTCGCTCCATCAGCCTTTTGGTGGTGGGTCTTTCAGCTTTTTGATGTCAGATTGTGCGAGTTTTTGCAATATAATCTTTTGGTGGTAGTAGCCGGTGTGAATTCGCTCTGTCATCCTTTTGGTGGCGGTCTGTCATCTTAGTGATGTCAGATTGTGGGAGTTTTTTGCTATATCATTCTTTTGGTGGTAGTAGCCGGTGTGAGTTCGCTCCATCATCCGTTTGGTAGTGGGTCTGTTATCTTTTTGATGTCAGATTGTGCAAGTATTTTGTTCTATCATCCCTTTGGTCGTGGTAGTTGGTTTGAGTTAGCTCCATCATCCTTATGGTGGTGTGTCTATCATCTTGTTGACGTCAGATTGTGCGAGTCTTTTCTCTATCGTCCTTTTGGTGGTAGTAGCCGGTGTGAGTTCGCTCCATCAGCCTTTTGGTGGTGGGTCTTTCAGCTTTTTGACGTCAGATTGTGCGAGTTTTTGCAATATCATCTTTTGGTGGTAGTAGCCGGTGTGAATTCGCTCCGTCATCCTTTTGGTGGCGGTCTGTCATCTTAGTGATGTCAGATTGTGGGAGTTTTTTGCTCTATCATCCTTTTGGTGGTCGTAGCCGGAGTGAGTTCGCTTCATCATCCGTTTGGTAGTGGGTCTGTCATCTTGTTGATGTGCGATTGTGCAAGTGTTTTGCTCTATCATACCTTAGGTGGTGGTAGCTGGTGTGAGTTAGCTCCATCATCCTTATGGTTGTGTGTCTATCATCTTGTTGACGTCAGATTCTGCGAGTGTATTCTCTATCATCCTTTTGGTGGTAGTAGCCGATGTGAGTTTGCTCCATCAGCCTTTTGGTCGTGGGTCTTTCAGCTTTTTGATGTCAGATTGTGCGAGTTTTTGCAATATCATCTTTTGGTGGTAGTAGCTGGTGTGAATTCGCTCCGTCATCCTTTTGGTGGCTGGTCTGTCATCTTAGTGATGTCAGACTGTGTGAGTGTTTTGTCTATCATCCTTTTGGTGGTAGTAGCCGGTGTGAGTTCGCTCCATCATCCGTTTGGTAGTGGGTCTATCATCTTCTTGATGTCAGATTGTGCAAGTGTTTTGCTCTATCATCCCTTTGGTCGTGGTAGCTGGTTTGAGTTAGCTCCATCATCCTTATGGTGGTGTGTCTATCATCTTGTTGACGTTAGATTCTGCGAGTCTTTTCTCTATCATCCTTTTGGTGGCAGTGGCCGGTGTGAGTTTGCTCCATCAGCCTTGTGGTGGTGGGTCTTTCAGCTTTTTGATGTCAGATTGTGCGAGTTTTTGCAATATCATCTTTTGGTGGTAGTAGCTGGTGTTAATTCGCTCCGTCATCCTTTTGGTGGCGGGTCTGTCATCTTAGTGATGTTAGATTGTGCAAGTGTTTTACTCTATCATCCTTTTGGTGGTAGAAGCCGGTGTGAGTTTGCTCCATCATTCGTTTGGTAGTGGGTCTGTCATCTTGTTGATATCAGATTGTGCAAGTGTTTTTCTCTATCATCCCTTTGGTGGTGGTAGCTGGTTTGAGTCAGCTCCATCATCCTTATGGTGGTGTGTCTATCATCTTGTTGACGTCAGATTGTGCAAGTCTTTTCTCTATCATCCTTTCGGTGGTAGTAGCCGGTGTGAGTTCGCTCCATCAACCTTGTGGTGGTGGGTCTTTCAGCTTTGTGATGTCAGATTGTGCGAGTTTTTGCAATATCATCTTTTGGTGGTTGTAGCTGGTGTGAATTTGCTCCGTCATCCTTTTGGTGGCGGGTATGTTATCTTAGTGATGTCAGATTGTGCGACGGTTTTGCTCTATCATCCTTTTGGTGGTAGAAGCCGGTGTGAATTCGCTCTATCATCCGTTTGGTAGTGGGTCTGTCATCTTGTTGATGTCAGATTGTGCAAGTGGTTTGCTCTATCATCCCTTTGGTGGTGGTAGCTGGTTTGAGTTAGCTTCATCATACTTATGGTGGTGTGTCTACCATATTGTTGACGTCAGATTATGCGAGTGTATTCTCTATCATCCTTTTGGTGGTAGTAGCCGGTTTGAGTTCGCTCCATCAACCTTTTGGTGGTGGGTCTTTCAGCTTTTTGATGTCAGATTGTGCGGGTTTTTACAATATCATCTTTTGGTGGTAGTAGCCGGTGTGAATTCGCTCCGTCATCGTTTTGGTGGCGGGTCTGTCATCATAGTGATGTCAGACTGTGCGAGTGTTTTGTCTATCATCCTTTTGGTGGTAGTAGCCGGTGTGAGTTCGCTCCATCATCCGTTTGGTAGTGGGTCTGTTATCTTCTTGATGTCAGATTGTGCAAGTATTTTTCTCTATCATCCCTTTGGTGGTGGTAGTTGGTTTGAGTTAGCTCCATCATCCTTATGGTGGTGTGTCAATCATCTTGTTGACGTCAGATTGTGCGAGTCTTTTCTCTATCGTCCTTTTGGTGGTAGTAGCCGGTGTGAGTTCGCTCCATCAGCCTTTTGGTGGTGGGTCTTTCAGCTTTTTGATGTCAGATTGTGCGAGTTTTTGCAATATCATCTTTTGGTGGTAGTAGCCGGTGTGAATTCGCTCCGTCATCCTTTTGGTGGCGGTCTGTCATCTTAGTGATGTCAGATTGTGGGAGTTTTTTGCTATATCATCCTTTTGGTGGTAGTAGCCGGTGTGAGTTCGCTCCATCATCCGTTTGGTAGTGGGTCTGTTATCTTTTTGATGTCAGATTGTGCAAGTATTTTGCTCTATCATCCCTTTGGTCGTGGTAGTTGGTTTGAGTTAGCTCCATCATCCTTATGGTGGTGTGTCTATCATCTTGTTGACGTCAGATTGTGCGAGTCTTTTCTCTATCGTCCTTTTGGTGGTAGTAGCCGGTGTGAGTTCGCTCCATCAGCCTTTTGGTGGTGGGTCTTTCAGCTTTTTGATGTCAGATTGTGCGAGTTTTTGCAATATCATCTTTTGGTGGTAGTAGCCGGTGTGAATTCGCTCCGTCATCCTTTTGGTGGCGGTCTGTCATCTTAGTGATGTCAGATTGTGGGAGTTTTTTGCTCTATCATCCTTTTGGTGGTCGTAGCTGGAGTGAGTTCGCTTCATCATCCGTTTGGTAGTGGGTCTGTCATCTTGTTGATGTGCGATTGTGCAAGTGTTTTGCTCTATCATACCTTAGGTGGTGGTAGCTGGTGTGAGTTAGCTCCATCATCCTTATGGTTGTGTGTCTATCATCTTGTTGACGTCAGATTCTGCGAGTGTATTCTCTATCATCCTTTTGGTGGTAGTAGCCGATGTGAGTTTGCTCCATCAGCCTTTTGGTCGTGGGTCTTTCAGCTTTTTGATGTCAGATTGTGCGAGTTTTTGCAATATCATCTTTTGGTGGTAGTAGACGGTGTGAATTCGCTCCGTCATCCTTTTGGTGGCGGGTCTGTCATCTTAGTGATGTTAGACTGTGTGAGTGTTTTGTCTATCATCCTTTTGGTGGTAGTAGCCGGTGTGAGTTCGCTCCATCATCCGTTTGGTAGTGGGTCTGTCATCTTCTTGATGTCAGATTGTGCAAGTGTTTTGCTCTATCATCCCTTTGGTCGTGGTAGCTGGTTTGAGTTAGCTCCATCATCCTTATGGTGGTGTGTCTATCATCTTGTTGACGTCAGATTCTGCGAGTCTTTTCTCTATCATCCTTTTGGTGGCAGTGGCCGGTGTGAGTTTGCTCCATCAGCCTTGTGGTGGTGGGTCTTTCAGCTTTTTGATGTCAGATTGTGCGAGTTTTTGCAATATCATCTTTTGGTGGAAGTAGCTGGTGTTAATTCGCTCCGTCATCCTTTTGGTGGCGGGTATGTCATCTTAGTGATGTCAGATTGTGCGAGGGTTTTGCTCTATCATCCTTTTGGTGGTAGAAGCCGGTGTGAATTCGCTCTATCATCCGTTTGGTAGTGGGTCTGTCATCTTGTTGATGTCAGATTGTGCAAGTGGTTTGCTATATCATCCCTTTGGTGGTGGTAGCTGGTTTGAGTTAGCTTCATCATACTTATGGTGGTGTGTCTACCATATTGTTGACGTCAGATTATGCGAGTGTATTCTCTATCATCCTTTTGGTGGTAGTAGCCGGTTTGAGTTCGCTCCATCAACCTTTTGGTGGTGGGTCTTTCAGCTTTTTGATGTCAGATTGTGCGGGTTTTTACAATATCATCTTTTGGTGGTAGTAGCCGGTGTGAATTCGCTCCGTCATCGTTTTGGTGGCGGGTCTGTCATCATAGTGATGTCAGACTGTGCGAGTGTTTTGTCTATCATCCTTTTGGTGGTAGTAGCCGGTGTGAGTTCGCTCCATCATCCGTTTGGTAGTGGGTCTGTTATCTTCTTGATGTCAGATTGTGCAAGTATTTTTCTCTATCATCCCTTTGGTGGTGGTAGTTGGTTTGAGTTAGCTCCATCATCCTTATGGTGGTGTGTCAATCATCTTGTTGACGTCAGATTGTGCGAGTCTTTTCTCTATCGTCCTTTTGGTGGTAGTAGCCGGTGTGAGTTCGCTCCATCAGCCTTTTGGTGGTGGGTCTTTCAGCTTTTTGATGTCAGATTGTGCGAGTTTTTGCAATATCATCTTTTGGTGGTAGTAGCCGGTGTGAATTCGCTCCGTCATCCTTTTGGTGGCGGTCTGTCATCTTAGTGATGTCAGATTGTGGGAGTTTTTTGCTATATCATCCTTTTGGTGGTAGTAGCCGGTGTGAGTTCGGTCCATCATCCGTTTGGTAGTGGGTCTGTTATCTTTTTGATGTCAGATTGTGCAAGTATTTTGCTCTATCATCCCTTTGGTCGTGGTAGTTGGTTTGAGTTAGCTCCATCATCCTTATGGTGGTGTGTCTATCATCTTGTTGACGTCAGATTGTGCGAGTCTTTTCTCTATCGTCCTTTTGGTGGTAGTAGCCGGTGTGAGTTCGCTCCATCAGCCTTTTGGTGGTGGGTCTTTCAGCTTTTTGATGTCAGATTGTGCGAGTTTTTGCAATATCATCTTTTGGTGGTAGTAGCCGGTGTGAATTCGCTCCGTCATCCTTTTGGTGGCGGTCTGTCATCTTAGTGATGTCAGATTGTGGGAGTTTTTTGCTCTATCATCCTTTTGGTGGTCGTAGCTGGAGTGAGTTCGCTTCATCATCCGTTTGGTAGTGGGTCTGTCATCTTGTTGATGTGCGATTGTGCAAGTGTTTTGCTCTATCATACCTTAGGTGGTGGTAGCTGGTGTGAGTTAGCTCCATCATCCTTATGGTTGTGTGTCTATCATCTTGTTGACGTCAGATTCTGCGAGTGTATTCTCTATCATCCTTTTGGTGGTAGTAGCCGATGTGAGTTTGCTCCATCAGCCTTTTGGTCGTGGGTCTTTCAGCTTTTTGATGTCAGATTGTGCGAGTTTTTGCAATATCATCTTTTGGTGGTAGTAGACGGTGTGAATTCGCTCCGTCATCCTTTTGGTGGCGGGTCTGTCATCTTAGTGATGTTAGACTGTGTGAGTGTTTTGTCTATCATCCTTTTGGTGGTAGTAGCCGGTGTGAGTTCGCTCCATCATCCGTTTGGTAGTGGGTCTGTCATCTTCTTGATGTCAGATTGTGCAAGTGTTTTGCTCTATCATCCCTTTGGTCGTGGTAGCTGGTTTGAGTTAGCTCCATCATCCTTATGTTGGTGTGTCTATCATCTTGTTGACGTCAGATTCTGCGAGTCTTTTCTCTATCATCCTTTTGGTGGCAGTGGCCGGTGTGAGTTTGCTCCATCAGCCTTGTGGTGGTGGGTCTTTCAGCTTTTTGATGTCAGATTGTGCGAGTTTTTGCAATATCATCTTTTGGTGGAAGTAGCTGGTGTTAATTCGCTCCGTCATCCTTTTGGTGGCGGGTATGTCATCTTAGTGATGTCAGATTGTGCGAGGGTTTTGCTCTATCATCCTTTTGGTGGTAGAAGCCGGTGTGAATTCGCTCTATCATCCGTTTGGTAGTGGGTCTGTCATCTTGTTGATGTCAGATTGTGCAAGTGGTTTGCTATATCATCCCTTTGGTGGTGGTAGCTGGTTTGAGTTAGCTTCATCATACTTATGGTGGTGTGTCTACCATCTTGTTGACGTCAGATTATGCGAGTGTATTCTCTATCATCCTTTTGGTGGTAGTAGCCGGTTTGAGTTCGCTCCATCAACCTTTTGGTGGTGGGTCTTTCAGCTTTTTGATGTCAGATTGTGCGAGTTGTTATAATATCATATTTTGGTGGTAGTAGCCGGTGTGAATTCGCTCCGTCATCGTTTTGGTGGCGGGTCTGTCATCATAGTGATGTCAGACTGTGCGAGTGTTTTGTCTATCATCCTTTTGGTGGTAGTAGCCGGTGTGAGTTCGCTCCATCATCCGTTTGGTAGTGGGTCTGTTATCTTCTTGATGTCAGATTGTGCAAGTATTTTGCTCTATCATCCCTTTGGTCGTGGTAGTTGGTTTGAGTTAGCTCCATCATCCTTATGGTGGTGTGTCTATCATCTTGTTGACGTCAGATTGTGCGAGTCTTTTCTCTATCGTCCTTTTGGTGGTAGTAGCTGGTGTGAGTTCGCTCCATCAGCCTTTTGGTGGTAGGTCTTTCAGCTTTTTGATGTCAGATTGTGTGAGTTTTTGCAATATCATCTTTTGGTGGTAGTAGCCGGTGTGAATTCGCTCCGTTATCCTTTTGGTGGCGGTCTGTCATCTTAGTGATGTCAGATTGTGGGAGTTTTTTGCTATATCATCCTTTTGGTGGTTGTAGCCGGAGTGAATTCGCTTCGTCATCCGTTTGGGAGTGGGTCTGTCATCTTGTTGATGTGCGATTGTGCAAGTGTTTTGCTCTATCATACCTTAGGTGGTGGTAGCTGGTGTGAGTTAGCTCCATCATCCTTATGGTTGTGTGTCTATCATCTTGTTGATGTCAGATTGTGCGAGTTCTTTCTCTATCATCCTTTTGGTGGTAGTAGCCGGTGTGAGTTCGCTCCATCAACCTTGTGGTGGTGCGTCTTTCAGCTTTTTGATGTCAGATTGTGCGAGTTTTTGCAATATCATCTTTTGGTGGTAGTAGCTGGTGTGAATTTGCTCCGTCATCCTTTTGGTGGCGGGTCTGTCATCTTAGTGATGTTAGATTGTGAGAGTGTTTTGCTCTATCATCCTTTTGGTGGTAGAAGACGGTGTGAGTTTGCTCTATCATCCCTTTGGTGGTGGTAGCTGGTTTGAGTTAGCTTCATCATACTTATGGTGGTGTGTCTACCATCTTGTTGACGTCAGATTATGCGAGTGTATTCTCTATCATCCTTTTGGTGGTAGTAGCCGGTTTGAGTTCGCTCCATCAACCTTTTGGTGGTGGGTCTTTCAGCTTTTTGATGTCAGATTGTGCGAGTTGTTATAATATCATATTTTGGTGGTAGTAGCCGGTGTGAATTCGCTTCGTCATCGTTTTGGTGGCGGGTCTGTCATCATAGTGATGTCAGACTGTGCGAGTGTTTTGTCTATCATCCTTTTGGTGGTAGTAGCCGGTGTGAGTTCGCTCCATCATCCGTTTGGTAGTGGGTCTGTTATCTTCTTGATGTCAGATTGTGCAAGTATTTTGCTCTATCATCCCTTTGGTCGTGGTAGTTGGTTTGAGTTAGCTCCATCATCCTTATGGTGGTGTGTCTATCATCTTGTTGACGTCAGATTGTGCGAGTCTTTTCTCTATCGTCCTTTTGGTGGTAGTAGCCGGTGTGAGTTCGCTCCATCAGCCTTTTGGTGGTAGGTCTTTCAGCTTTTTGATGTCAGATTGTGCGAGTTTTTGCAATATCATCTTTTGGTGGTAGTAGCCGGTGTGAATTCGCTCCGTCATCCTTTTGGTGGCGGTCTGTCATCTTAGTGATGTCAGATTGTGGGAGTTTTTTGCTATATCATCCTTTTGGTGGTTGTAGCCGGAGTGAATTCGCTTCGTCATCCGTTTGGGAGTGGGTCTGTCATCTTGTTGATGTGCGATTGTGCAAGTGTTTTGCTCTATCATACCTTAGGTGGTGGTAGCTGGTGTGAGTTAGCTCCATCATCCTTATGGTTGTGTGTCTATCATCTTGTTGATGTCAGATTGTGCGAGTTCTTTCTCTATCATCCTTTTGGTGGTAGTAGCCGGTGTGAGTTCGCTCCATCAGCCTTGTGGTGGTGCGTCTTTCAGCTTTTTGATGTCAGATTGTGCGAGTTTTTGCAATATCATCTTTTGGTGGTAGTAGCTGGTGTGAATTTGCTCCGTCATCCTTTTGGTGGCGGGTCTGTCATCTTAGTGATGTTAAATTGTGAGAGTGTTTTGCTCTATCATCCTTTTGGTGGTAGAAGACGGTGTGAGTTTGCTCTATCATCCCTTTGGTGGTGGTAGCTGGTTTGAGTTAGCTCCATCATGCTTATGGTGGTGTGTCTATCATCTTGTTGACGTCAGATTCTGCGAGTGTATTCTCTATCATCCTTTTGGTGGTAGTAGCCGATGTGAGTTTGCTCCATCAGCCTTTTGGTCGTGGGTCTTTTAGCTTTTTGATGTCAGATTGTGCGAGTTTTTGCAATATGATCTTTTGGTGGTAGTAGCCGGTGTGAATTCGCTCCGTCATCCTTTTGGTGGCGGGTCTGTCATCTTAGTGATGTCAGACTGTGTGAGTGTTTTGTCTATCATCCTTTTGGTGGTAGTAGCCGGTGTGAGTTCGCTCCATCATCCGTTTGGTAGTGGGTCTGTCATCTTCTTGATGTCAGATTGTGCAAGTGTTTTGCTCTATCATCGCTTTGGTCGTGGTAGCTGGTTTGAGTTAGCTCCATCATCCTTATGGTGGTGTGTCTATCATCTTGTTGACGTCAGATTGTGCGAGTCTTTTCTCTATCATCCTTTTGGTGGCAGTGGCCGGTGTGAGTTTGCTCCATCAGCCTTGTGGTGGTGGGTCTTTCAGCTTTTTGATGTCAGATTGTGCGAGTTTTTGCAATATCATCTTTTGGTGGTAGTAGCTGGTGTTAATTCGCTCCGTCATCCTTTTGGTGGCGGGTCTGTCATCTTAGTGATGTTAGATTGTGCAAGTGTTTTGCTCTATCATCCTTTTGGTGGTAGAAGCCGGTGTGAGTTTGCTCCATCATCCGTTTGGTAGTGGGTCTGTCATCTTGTTGATATCAGATTGTGCAAGTGTTTTGCTCTATCATCCCTTTGGTGGTGGTAGCTGGTTTGAGTCAGCTCCATCATCCTTATGGTGGTGTGTCTATCATCTTGTTGACGTCAGATTGTGCAAGTCTTTTCTCTATCATCCTTTTGGTGGTAGTAGCCGGTGTGAGTTCGCTCCATCAACCTTGTGGTGGTGGGTCTTTCAGCTTTTTGATGTCAGATTGTGCGAGTTTTTGCAATATCATCTTTTGGTGGTAGTAGCTGGTGTGAATTTGCTCCGTCATCCTTTTGGTGGCGGGTATGACATCTTAGTGATGTCAGATTGTGCGAGGGTTTTGCTCTATCATCCTTTTAGTGGTAGAAGCCGGTGTGAATTCGCTCCATCATCCGTTTGGTAGTAGGTCTGTCATCTTGTTGATGTCAGATTGTGCAAGTGGTTTGCTCTATCATCCCTTTGGTGGTGGTAGCTGGTTTGAGTTAGCTCCATCATGCTTATGGTGGTGTGTCTATCATCTTGTTGACGTCAGATTCTGCGAGTGTATTCTCTATCATCCTTTTGGTGGTAGTAGCCGATGTGAGTTTGCTCCATCAGCCTTTTGGTCGTGGGTCTTTTAGCTTTTTGATGTCAGATTGTGCGAGTTTTTGCAATATCATCTTTTGGTGGTAGTAGCCGGTGTGAATTCGCTCCGTCATCCTTTTGGTGGCGGGTCTGTCATCTTAGTGATGTCAGACTGTGTGAGTGTTTTGTCTATCATCCTTTTGGTGGTAGTAGCCGGTGTGAGTTCGCTCCATCATCCGTTTGGTAGTGGGTCTGTCATCTTCTTGATGTCAGATTGTGCAAGTGTTTTGCTCTATCATCCCTTTGGTCGTGGTAGCTGGTTTGAGTTAGCTCCATCATCCTTATGGTGGTGTGTCTATCATCTTGTTGACGTCAGATTGTGCGAGTCTTTTCTCTATCATCCTTTTGGTGGCAGTGGCCGGTGTGAGTTTGCTCCATCAGCCTTGTGGTGGTGGGTCTTTCAGCTTTTTGATGTCAGATTGTGCGAGTTTTTGCAATATCATCTTTTGGTGGTAGTAGCTGGTGTTAATTCGCTCCGTCATCCTTTTGGTGGCGGGTCTGTCATCTTAGTGATGTTAGATTGTGCAAGTGTTTTGCTCTATCATCCTTTTGGTGGTAGAAGCCGGTGTGAGTTTGCTCCATCATCCGTTTGGTAGTGGGTCTGTCATCTTGTTGATATCAGATTGTGCAAGTGTTTTGCTCTATCATCCCTTTGGTGGTGGTAGCTGGTTTGAGTCAGCTCCATCATCCTTATGGTGGTGTGTCTATCATCTTGTTGACGTCAGATTGTGCAAGTCTTTTCTCTATCATCCTTTTGGTGGTAGTAGCCGGTGTGAGTTCGCTCCATCAACCTTGTGGTGGTGGGTCTTTCAGCTTTTTAATGTCAGATTGTGCGAGTTTTTGCAATATCATCTTTTGGTGGTAGTAGCTGGTGTGAATTTGCTCCGTCATCCTTTTGGTGGCGGGTATGTCATCTTAGTGATGTCAGATTGTGCGAGGGTTTTGCTCTATCATCCTTTTGGTGGTAGAAGCCGGTGTGAATTCGCTCCATCATCCGTTTGGTAGTGGGTCTGTCATCTTGTTGATGTCAAATTGTGCAAGTGGTTTGCTCTATCATCCCTTTGGTGGTGGTAGCTGGTTTGAGTTAGCTTCATCATACTTATGGTGGTGTGTCTACCATCTTGTTGATGTCAGATTATGCGAGTGTATTCTCTATCATCCTTTTGGTGGTAGTAGCCGGTTTGAGTTCGCTCCATCAACCTTTTGGTGGTCGGTCTTTCAGCTTTTTGATGTCAGATTGTGCGAGTTTTTGCAATATCATCTTTTGGTAGTAGTAGCCGGTGTGAATTCGCTCCGTCATCGTTTTGGTGGCGGGTCTGTCATCATAGTGATGTCAGACTGTGCGAGTGTTTTGTCTATCATCCTTTTGGTGGTAGTAGCCGGTGTGAGTTCGCTCCATCATCCGTTTGGTAGTGGGTCTGTCATCTTCTTGATGTCAGATTGTGCAAGTGTTTTGCTCTATCATCCCTTTGGTCGTGGTAGCTGGTTTGAGTTAGCTCCATCATCCTTATGGTGGTGTGTCTATCATCTTGTTGACGTCAGATTGTGCGAGTCTTTTCTCTATCATCCTTTTGGTGGCAGTGGCCGGTGTGAGTTTGCTCCATCATCCTTGTGGTGGTGGGTCTTTCAGCTTTTTGATGTCAGATTGTGCGAGTTTTTGCAATATCATCTTTTGGTGGTAGTAGCTGGTGTTAATTCGCTCCGTCATCCTTTTGGTGGCGGGTCTGTCATCTTAGTGATGTTAGATTGTGCAAGTGTTTTGCTCTATCATCCTTTTGGTGGTAGAAGCCGGTGTGAGTTTGCTCCATCATCCGTTTGGTAGTGGGTCTGTCATCTTGTTGATATCAGATTGTGCAAGTGTTTTGCTCTATCATCCCTTTGGTGGTGGTAGCTGGTTTGAGTCAGCTCCATCATCCTTATGGTGGTGTGTCTATCATCTTGTTGACGTCAGATTGTGCAAGTCTTTTCTCTATCATCCTTTTGGTGGTAGTAGCCGGTGTGAGTTCGCTCCATCAACCTTGTGGTGGTGGGTCTTTCAGCTTTTTAATGTCAGATTGTGCGAGTTTTTGCAATATCATCTTTTGGTGGTAGTAGCTGGTGTGAATTTGCTCCGTCATCCTTTTGGTGGCGGGTATGTCATCTTAGTGATGTCAGATTGTGCGAGGGTTTTGCTCTATCATCCTTTTGGTGGTAGAAGCCAGTGTGAATTCGCTCCATCATCCGTTTGGTAGTGGGTCTGTCATCTTGTTGATGTCAAATTGTGCAAGTGGTTTGCTCTATCATCCCTTTGGTGGTGGTAGCTGGTTTGAGTTAGCTTCATCATACTTATGGTGGTGTGTCTACCATCTTGTTGATGTCAGATTATGCGAGTGTATTCTCTATCATCCTTTTGGTGGTAGTAGCCGGTTTGAGTTCGCTCCATCAACCTTTTGGTGGTCGGTCTTTCAGCTTTTTGATGTCAGATTGTGCGAGTTTTTGCAATATCATCTTTTGGTAGTAGTAGCCGGTGTGAATTCGCTCCGTCATCGTTTTGGTGGCGGGTCTGTCATCATAGTGATGTCAGACTGTGCGAGTGTTTTGTCTATCATCCTTTTGGTGGTAGTAGCCGGTGTGAGTTCGCTCCATCATCCGTTTGGTAGTGGGTCTGTTATCTTTTTGATGTCAGATTGTGCAAGTATTTTTCTCTATCATCCCTTTGGTCGTGGTAGTTGGTTTGAGTTAGCTCCATAATCCTTATGGTGGTGTGTCTATCATCTTGTTGACGTCAGATTGTGCGAGTCTTTTCTCTATCGTCCTTTTGGTGGTAGTAGCCGGTGTGAGTTCGCTCCATCAGCCTTTTGGTGGTTGGTCTTTCAGCTTTTTGATGTCAGATTGTGCGAGTTTTTGCAATATCATCTTTTGGTGGTAGTAGCCGGTGTGAATTCGCTCCGTCATCCTTTTGGTGGCGGTCTCTCATCTTAGTGATGTCAGATTGTGGGAGTTTTTTGCTATATCATCCTTTTGGTGGTTGTAGCCGGAGTGAGTTCGCTTCATCATCCGTTTGGTAGTGGGTCTGTCATCTTGTTGATGTGCGATTGTGCAAGTATTTTGCTCTATCATACCTTAGGTGGTGGTAGCTGGTGTGAGTTAGCTCCATCATCCTTATGGTTGTGTGTCTATCATCTTGTTGACGTCAGATTGTGCGAGTTCTGTCTCTATCATCCTTTTGGTGGTAGTCGCCGGTGTGAGTTCGCTCCATCAGCCTTGTGGTGGTGGGTCTTTCAGCTTTTTGATGTCAGATTGTGCGAGTTTTTGCAATATCATCTTTTGGTGGTAGTAGCTGGTGTGAATTTGCTCCGTCATCCTTTTGGTGGCGGGTCTGTCATCTTAGTGATGTTAGATTGTGCGAGTGTTTTGCTCTATCATCCTTTTGGTGGTAGAAGTCGGTGTGAGTTTGCTCTATCATCCGTTTGGTAGTAGGTCTGTCATCTTGTTGATGTCAGATTGTGCAAGTGGTTTGCTCTATCATCCCTTTGGTGGTGGTAGCTGGTTTGAGTTAGCTCCATCATGCTTATGGTGGTGTGTCTATCATCTTGTTGACGTCAGATTGTGCGAGTGTATTCTCTATCATCCTTTTGGTGGTAGTAGCCGGTGTGAGTTTGCTCCATCAGCCTTTCGGTGGTGGGTCTTTCAACTTTTTGATGTCAGATTGTGCGAGTTTTTGCAATATCATCTTTTGGTGGTAGTAGACGGTGTGAATTCGCTCCGTCATCGTTTTGGTGGCGGGTCTGTCATCGTAGTGATGTCAGACTGTGCGAGTGTTTTGTCTATCATCCTTTTGGTGGTAGTAGCCGGTGTGAGTTCGCCCCATCATCCGTTTGGTAGTGGGTCTGTCATCTTCTTGATGTCAGATTGTGCAAGTGTTTTGCTCTATCATCCCTTTGGTGGTGGTAGCTGGTTTGAATTAGCTCCATCATCCTTATGGTGGTGTGTCTATCATCTTGTTGACGTCAGATTGTGCAAGTCTTTTCTCTATCATCCTTTTGGTGGTAGTAGCCGGTGTGAGTTTGCTCCATCAGCCTTTTGGTAGTGGGTCTTTCAGCTTTTTGATGTCAGATTGTGCGAGTTTTTGCAATATCATCTTTTGGTGGTAGTAGCTGGTGTGAATTCGCTCCGTCATCCTTTTGGTGGCGGGTCTGTCATCTTAGTGATGTCAGATTGTGGGAGTGTTTTGCTCTATCATCCTTTTGGTTGTAGAAGCCAGTGTGAGTTCTCTCCATCATTCGTTTGGAAGTGGGTCTGTCATCTTGTTGATGTCAGATTGTGCAAGTGTTTTGCTCTATCATCCCTTAGGTGGTGGTAGCTGGTGTGAGTTAGCTCCATCATCCTTATGGTTGTGTGTCTATCATCTTGTTGACGTCAGATTGTGCGAGTTTTTTCTCTATCATCCTTTTGGTGGTAGTAGGCGGTGTGAGTTCGCTCCATCAGCCTTGTGGTGGTGGGTCTTTCATCTTTTTGATGTCAGATTGTGCGAGATTTTTCAATATCATCTTTTGGTGGTAGTAGCTGGTGTGAATTTGCTCCATCATCATTTTGGTGGCGGGTCTTTCATCTTAGTGATGTCAGATTTTGCTAGTGTTTTGCTCTATCATCCTTTTGGTGGTAGAAGCCGGTGTGAGTTTGCTCTATCATCCGTTTGGTAGTGGGTCTGTCATCTTGTTGATGTCAGATTGTGCAAGTGGTTTGCTCTATCATCCCTTTGGTGGTGGTAGCTTGTTTGAGTTAGCTCCATCATACTTATGGTGGTGTGTCTATCATCTTGTTGACGTCGGATTGTGCGAGTGTATTCTCTATCATCCTTTTGGTGGTAGTAGTCGGTGTGAGTTCGCTCCATCAGCCTTTTGGTGGTGGGTCTTTCAGCTTTTTGATGTCAGATTGTGCGAGTTTTTGCAATATCATCTTTTGGTGGTAGTAGACGGTGTGAATTCGCTCCGTCATCGTTTTGGTGGCGGGTCTGTCATCGTAGTGATGTCAGACTGTGCGAGTGTTTTTTCTATCATCCTTTTGGTGGTATTAGCCGGTGTGAGTTCGCTCCATCATCCGTTTGGTAGTGGGTCTTTCATCTTCTTGATGTCAGATTGTGCAAGTGTTTTGCTCTATCATCCCTTTGGTGGTGGTAGCTGGTTTGAGTTAGCTCCATCATCCTTATGGTGGTGTGTCTATCATCTTGTTGACGTCAGATTGTGCAAGTCTTTTCTCTATCATCCTTTTGGTGGTAGTAGCCGGTGTGAGTTCGCTCCATCAGCCTTTTGGTAGTGGGTCTTTCAGCTTTTTGATGTCAGATTGTGCGAGTTTTTGCAATATCATCTTTTGGTGGTAGTAGCTGGTGTGAATTCGCTCCGTCATCCTTTTGGTGGCGGGTCTGTCATCTTAGTGATGTCAGATTGTGCGAGTGTTTTGCTCTATCATCCTTTTGGATGTAGAAGCCAGTGTGAGTTCTCTCCATCATTCGTTTGGAAGTGGGTCTGTCATCTTGTTGATGTCAGATTTTGCAAGTGTTTTGCTCTATCATCCCTTAGGTGGTGGTAGCTGGTGTGAGTTAGCTCCATCATCCTTATGGTTGCGTGTCTATCATCTTGTTGACGTCAGATTGTGCGAGTTTTTTCTCTATCATCCTTTTGGTGGTAGTAGCCGGTGTGAGTTCGCTCCATCAGCCTTGTGGTGGTGGGTCTTTCAGCTTTTTGATGTCAGATTGTGCGAGTTTTTGCAATATCATCTTTTGGTGGTAGTAGCTGGTGTGAATTTGCTCCGTCATCATTTTGGTGGCGGGTCTGTCATCTTAGTGATGTCAGATTTTGCGAGTGTTTTGCTCTATCATCCTTTTGGTGGTAGAAGCCGGTGTGAGTTCGCTCTATCATCTGTTTGGTAGTGGGTCTGTCATCTTGTTGATGTCAGATTGTGCAAGTGGTTTGCTCTATCATCCCTTTGGTGGTGGTAGCTGGTTTGAGTTAGCTCCATCATACTTATGGTGGTGTGTCTATCATCTTGTTGACGTCAGATTGTGCGAGTGTATTCTCTATCATCCTTTTGGTGGTAGTAGCCGGTGTGAGTTCGCTCCATCAGCCTTTTGGTGGTGGGTCTTTCAGCTTTTTGATGTCAGATTGTGCGAGTTTTTGCAATATCATCTTTTGGTGGTAGTAGACGGTGTGAATTCGCTCCGTCATCGTTTTGGTGGCGGTCTGTCATCGTAGTGATGTCAGACTGTGCGAGTGTTTTTTCTATCATCCTTTTGGTGGTAGTAGCCGGTGTGAGTTCGCTCCATCATCCGTTTGGTAGTGGGTCTGTCATCTTCTTGATGTCAGATTGTGCAAGTGTTTTGCTCTATCATCCCTTTGGTGGTGGTAGCTGGTTTCAGCTAGCTCCATCATCCTTATGGTGGTGTGTTTATCATCTTGTTGACGTCAGATTGTGCAAGTCTTTTCTCTATCATCCTTTTGGTGGTAGTAGCCGGTGTGAGTTCGCTCCATCAGCCTTTTGGTAGTGGGTCTTTCAGCTTTTTGATGTCAGATTGTGCGAGTTTTTGCAATATCATCTTTTGGTGGTAGTAGCTGGTGTGAATTCGCTCCGTCATCCTTTTGGTGGCGGGTCTGTCATCTTAGTGATGTTAGATTGTGCGAGTGTTTTGCTCTATCATCCTTTTGGTTGTAGAAGCCAGTGTGAGTTCTCTCCATCATTCGTTTGGAAGTGGGTCTGTCATCTTGTTGATGTCAGATTGTGCAAGTGTTTTGCTCTATCATCCCTTAGGTGGTGGTAGCTGGTGTGAGTTAGCTCCATCATCCTTATGGTTGTGTGTCTATCATCTTGTTGACGTCAGATTGTGCGAGTTTTTTCTCTATCATCCTTTTGGTGGTAGTAGGCGGTGTGAGTTCGCTCCATCAGCCTTGTGGTGGTGGGTCTTTCATCTTTTTGATGTCAGATTGTGCGAGTTTTTGCAATATCATCTTTTGGTGGTAGTAGCTGGTGTGAATTTGCTCCGTCATCATTTTGGTGGCGGGTCTTTCATCTTAGTGATGTCAGATTTTGCGAGTGTTTTGCTCTATCATCCTTTTGGTGGTAGAAGCCAGTGTGAGTTCGCTCTATCATCCGTTTGGTAGTGGGTCTGTCATCTTGTTGATGTCAGATTGTGCAAGTGGTTTGCTCTATCATCCCTTTGGTGGTGGTAGCTTGTTTGAGTTAGCTCCATCATACTTATGGTGGTGTGTCTATCATCTTGTTGACGTCAGATTGTGCGAGTGTATTCTCTATCATCCTTTTGGTGGTAGTAGTCGGTGTGAGTTCGCTCCATCAGCCTTTTGGTGGTGGGTCTTTCAGCTTTTTGATGTCAGATTGTGCGAGTTTTTGCAATATCATCTTTTGGTGGTAGTAGACGGTGTGAATTCGCTCCATCATCGTTTTGGTGCCGGGTCTGTCATCGTAATGATGTCAGACTGTGCGAGTGTTTTTTCTATCATCCTTTTGGTGGTATTAGCCGGTGTGAGTTCGCTCCATCATCCGTTTGGTAGTGGGTCTTTCATCTTCTTGATGTCAGATTGTGCAAGTGTTTTGCTCTATCATCCCTTTGGTGGTGGTAGCTGGTTTGACTTAGCTCCGTCATACTTATGGTGGTGTGTCTATCATCTTGTTGACGTCAGATTGTGCAAGTCTTTTCTCTATCATCCTTTTGGTGGTAGTAGCCGGTGTGAGTTCGCTCCATCAGCCTTTTGGTAGTGGGTCTTTCAGCTTTTTGATGTCAGATTGTGCGAGTTTTTGCAATATCATCTTTTGGTGGTAGTAGCTGGTGTGAATTCGCTCCGTCATCCTTTTGGTGGCGGGTCTGTCATCTTAGTGATGTCAGATTGTGCGAGTGTTTTGCTCTATCATCCTTTTGGATGTAGAAGCCAGTGTGAGTTCTCTCCATCATTCGTTTGGAAGTGGGTTTGTCATCTTGTTGATGTCAGATTTTGCAAGTGTTTTGCTCTATCATCCCTTAGGTGGTGGTAGCTGGTGTGAGTTAGCTCCATCATCCTTATGGTTGTGTGTCTATCATCTTGTTGACGTCAGATTGTGCGAGTTTTTTCTCTATCATCCTTTTGGTGGTAGTAGGCGGTGTGAGTTCGCTCCATCAGCCTTGTGGTGGTGGGTCTTTCATCTTTTTGATGTCAGATTGTGCGAGTTTTTGCAATATCATCTTTTGGTGGTAGTAGCTGGTGTGAATTTGCTCCATCATCATTTTGGTGGCGGGTCTTTCATCTTAGTGATGTCAGATTTTGCTAGTGTTTTGCTCTATCATCCTTTTGGTGGTAGAAGCCGGTGTGAGTTCGCTCTATCATCCGTTTGGTAGTGGGTCTGTCATCTTGTTGATGTCAGATTGTGCAAGTGGTTTGCTCTATCATCCCTTTGGTGGTGGTAGCTTGTTTGAGTTAGCTCCATCATACTTATGGTGGTGTGTCTATCATCTTGTTGACGTCAGATTGTGCGAGTGTATTCTCTATCATCCTTTTGGTGGTAGTAGTCGGTGTGAGTTCGCTCCATCAGCCTTTTGGTGGTGGGTCTTTCAGCTTTTTGATGTCAGATTGTGCGAGTTTTTGCAATATCATCTTTTGGTGGTAGTAGACGGTGTGAATTCGCTCTGTCATTGTTTTGGTGGCGGGTCTGTCATCGTAGTGATGTCAGACTGTGCGAGTGTTTTTTCTATCATCCTTTTGGTGGTAGTAGCCGGTGTGAGTTCGCTCCATCATCCGTTTGGTAGTGGGTCTGTCATCTTCTTGATGTCAGATTGTGCAAGTGTTTTGCTCTATCATCCCTTTGGTGGTGGTAGCTGGTTTCAGCTAGCTCCATCATCCTTATGGTGGTGTGTCTATCATCTTGTTGACGTCAGATTGTGCAAGTCTTTTCTCTATCATCCTTTTGGTGGTAGTAGCCGGTGTGAGTTCGCTCCATCAGCCTTTTGGTAGTGGGTCTTTCAGCTTTTTGATGTCAGATTGTGCGAGTTTTTGCAATATCATCTTTTGGTGGTAGTAGCTGGTGTGAATTCGCTTCGTCATCCTTTTGGTGGCGGGTCTGTCATCTTAGTGATGTCAGATTTTGCGAGTGTTTTGCTCTATCATCCTTTTGGTGGTAGAAGCCGGTGTGAGTTCGCTCTATCATCCGTTTGGTAGTGGGTTTGTCATCTTGTTGATGTCAGATTGTGCAAGTGGTTTGCTCTATCATCCCTTTGGTGGTGGTAGCTGGTTTCAGCTAGCTCCATCATCCTTATGGTGGTGTGTCTATCATCTTGTTGACGTCAGATTGTGCAAGTCTTTTCTCTATCATCCTTTTGGTGGTAGTAGCCGGTGTGAGTTTCCTCCATCAGCCTTTTGGTAGTGGGTCTTTCAGCTTTTTGATGTCAGATTGTGCGAGTTTTTGCAATATCATCTTTTGGTGGTAGTAGGTGGTGTGAATTCACTCCGTCATCCTTTTGGTGGCGGGTCTGTCATCTTAGTGATGTCAGATTGTGCGAGTGTTTTTCTCTATCATCCTTTTGGTTGTAGAAGCCAGTGTGAGTTCTCTCCATCATTCGTTTGGAAGTGGGTCTGTCATCTTGTTGATGTCAGATTGTGCAAGTGTTTTGCTCTATCATCCCTTAGGTGGTGGTAGCTGGTGTGAGTTAGCTCCATCATCCTTATGGTTGTGTGTCTTTCATCTTGTTGACGTCAGATTGTGCGAGTTTTTTCTCTATCATCCTTTTAGTGGTAGTAGCCGGTGTGAGTTTGCTCCATCAGCCTTGTGGTGGTGGGTCTTTCAGCTTTTTGATGTCAGATTATGCGAGTTTTTGCAATATCATCTTTTGGTGGTAGTAGCTGGTGTGAATTTGCTCCGTCATCCTTTTGGTGGCGGGTCTGTCATCTTAGTGATGTCAGATTTTGCGAGTGTTTTGCTCTATCATCCTTTTGGTGGTAGAAGCCGGTGTGAGTTCGCTCTATCATCCGTTTGGTAGTGGGTCTGTCATCTTGTTGATGTCAAATTGTGCAAGTGGTTTGCTCTATCATCCCTTTGGTGGTGGTAGCTGGTTTGAGTTAGCTCCATCATACTTATGGTGGTGTGTCTATCATCTTGTTGACGTCAGATTGTGCGAGTGTATTCTCTTTCATCCTTTTGGTGGTAGTAGCCGGTGTGAGTTCGCTCCATCAGCCTTTTGGTGGTGGGTCTTTCAGCTTTTTGATGTCAGATTGTGCGAGTTTTTGCAATATCATCTTTTGGTGGTAGTAGACGGTGTGAATTCGCTCCGTCATCGTTTTGGTGGCGGGTCTGTCATCGTAGTGATGTCAGACTGTGCGAGTGTTTTGTCTATCATCCTTTTGGTTGTAGTAGCCGGTGTGAGTTCGCTCCATCATCCGTTTGGTAGTGGGTCTGTCATCTTCTTGATGTCAGATTGTGCAAGTGTTTTGCTCTATCATCCCTTTGGTGGTGGTAGCTGGTTTGAGTTAGCTCCATCATCCTTATGGTGGTGTGTCTATCATCTTGTTCACGTCAGATTGTGCAAGTCTTTTCTCTATCATCCTTTTGGTGGTAGTAGCCGGTGTGAGTTCGCTCCATCATCCTTTTGGTAGTGGGTCTTTCAGCTTTTTGATGTCAGATTGTGCGAGTTTTTGCAATATCATCCTTTGGTGGTAGTAGTTAGTGTGAATTTGCTCGGTCATCATTTTGGTGGCGGGTCTGTCATCTTAGTGATGTCAGATTTTGCGAGTGTTTTTCTCTATCATCCTTTTGGTGGTAGAAGCCGGTGTGAGTTCGCTCTATCATCCGTTTGGTAGTGGGTCTGTCATCTTGTTGATGTCAGATTGTGCAAGTGGTTTGCTCTATCATCCCTTTGGTGGTGGTAGCTGGTTTGAGTTAGCTCCATCATACTTATGGTGGTGTGTCTATCATCTTGTTGACGTCAGATTGTGCGAGTGTATTCTCTATCATAGTTTTGGTGGTAGTAGCCGGTGTGAGTTCGCTCCATCAGCTTTTTGGTGTTGGGTCTTTCAGCTTTTTGATGTCAGATTGTGCGAGTTTTTGCAATATCATCTTTTGGTGGTAGTAGACGGTGTGAATTCGCTCCGTCATCGTTTTGGTGGCGGGTCTGTCATCGTAGTGATGTCAGACTGTGCGAGTGTTTTGTCTATCATCCTTTTGGTGGTAGTAGCCGGTGTGAGTTCGCTCCATCATCCGTTTGGTAGTGGGTCTGTCATCTTCTTGATGTCAGATTGTGCAAGTGTTTTGCTCTATCATCCCTTTGGTGGTGGTAGCTGGTTTGAGTTATCTCCGTCATCCTTATGGTGGTCTGTCTATCATCTTGTTGATGTCAGATTGTGCAAGTCTTTTCTCTATCATCCTTTTGGTGGTAGTAGCCGGTGTGAGTTCGCTCCATCAGCCTTTTGGTAGTGGGTCTTTCAGCTTTTTGATGTCAGATTGTGCAAGTTTTTGCAATATCATCTTTTGGTGGTAGTAGTTGGTGTGAATTTGCTCCGTCATCATTTTGGTGGCGGGTCTGTCATCTTAGTGATGTCAGATTTTGCGAGTGTTTTGCTCTATCATCCTTTTGGTGGTAAAAGCCGGTGTGAGTTCGCTCTATCATCCGTTTGGTAGTGGGTCTATCATCTTCTTGATGTCAGATTTTGCAAGTGGTTTGCTCTATCATCCCTTTGGTGGTGGTAGATGGTTTGAGTTAGCTCCATCATACTTATGGTGGTGTGTCTATCATCTTGTTGACGTCAGATTGTGCAAGTTTTTTCTCTATCATCCTTTTGGTGGTAGTAGCCGGTGTGAGTTCGCTCCATCAGCCTTGTGGTGGTGTGTCTTTCAGCTTTTTGATGTCAGATTGTGCGAGTTTTTGCAATATCATCTTTTGGTGGTAGTAGCTGGTGTGAATTTGCTCCGTCATCCTTTTGGTGGCGGGTCTGTCATCTTAGTGATGTCAGATTTTGCGAGTGTTTTGCTCTATCATGCTTTTGGTGGTAGAAGCCGGTGTGAGTTCGCTCTATCATCCGTTTGGTAGTGGGTATGTCATCTTGTTGATGTCAGATTGTGCAAGTGGTTTGCTCTATCATCCCTTTGGTGGTGGTAGCTGGTTTGAGTTAGCTCCATCATACTTATGGTGGTGTGTCTATCATCTTGTTGACGTCAGATTGTGCGAGTGTATTCTCTATCATCCTTTTGGTGGTAGTAGTCGGTGTGAGTTCGCTCCATCAGCCTTTTGGTGGTGGATCTTTCAGCTTTTTGATGTCAGATTGTGCGAGTTTTTGCAATATCATCTTTTGGTGGTAGTAGCTGGTGTGAATTTGCTCCGTCATCCTTTTGGTGGCGGGTCTGTCATCTTAGTGATGTCAGATTTTGCGAGTGTTTTGCTCTATCATCCTTTTGGTGGTAGAAGCCGGTGTGAGTTCGCTCTATCATCCGTTTGGTAGTGGGTCTGTCATCTTGTTGATGTCAGATTGTGCAAGTGGTTTGCTCTATCATCGCTTTGGTGGTGGTAGCTGGTTTGAGTTAGCTCCATCATACTTATGGTGGTGTGTCTATCATCTTGTTGACGTCAGATTGTGCGAGTGTATTCTCTATCATCCTTTTGGTGGTGGTAGTCGGTGTGAGTTCGCTCCATCAGCCTTTTGGTGGTGGATCTTTCAGCTTTTTGATGTCAGATTGTGTGAGTTTTTGCAATATCATCTTTTGGTGGTAGTAGCTGGTGTGAATTTGCTCCGTCATCCTTTTGGTGGCGGGTCTGTCATCTTAGTGATGTCAGATTTTGCGAGTGTTTTGCTCTATCATCCTTTTGGTGGTAGAAGCCGGTGTGAGTTCGCTCTATCATCCGTTTGGTAGTGGGTCTGTCATCTTGTTGATGTCAGATTGTGCAAGTGGTTTGCTCTATCATCCCTTTGGTGGTGGTAGCTGGTTTGAGTTAGCTCCATCATACTTATGGTGGTGTGTCTATCATCTTGTTGACGTCAGATTGTGCGAGTGTATTCTCTATCATCCTTTTGGTGGTAGTAGCCGGTGTGAGTTTGCTCCATCAGCCTTTTGGTGGTGGGTCTTTCAGCTTTTTGATGTCAGATTGTGCGAGTTTTTGCAATATCATCTTTTGGTGGTAGTAGACGGTGTGAATTCGCTCCATCATCGTTTTGGTGGCGGGTCTGTCATCGTAGTGATGTCAGACTGTGCGAGTGTTTTGTCTATCATCCTTTTGGTTGTAGTAGCCGGTGTGAGTTCGCTCCATCATCCGTTTGGTAGTGGGTCTGTCATCTTCTTGATGTCAGATTGTGCAAGTGTTTTGCTCTATTATCCCTTTGGTGGTGGTAGCTGGTTTGAGTTATCTCCATCATCCTTATGGTGGTGTGTCTATCATCTTGTTCACGTCAGATTATGCCAGTTTTTTCTCTATCATCCTTTTGGTGGTAGTAGCCGGTGTGAGTTCACTCCATCAGCCTTTTGGTAGTGGGTCTTTCAGCTTTTTGATGTCAGATTGTGCGAGTTTTTGCAATATCATCTTTTGGTGATAGTAGTTGGTGTGAATTTGCTCCGTCATCATTTTGGTGGCGGGTCTGTCATCTTAGTGATGTCAGATTTTACGAGTGTTTTTCTCTATCATCCTTTTGGTGGTAGAAGCCGGTGTGAGTTCGCTCTATCATCCGTTTGGTAGTGGGTCTGTCATCTTGTTGATGTCAGATTGTGCAAGTCGTTTGCTCTATCATCCCTTTGGTGGTGGTAGCTAGTTTGAGTTAGCTCCATCATACTTATGGTGGTGTGTCTATCATCTTGTTGACGTCAGATTGTGCGAGTGTATTCTTTATCATACTTTTGGTGGTAGTAGCCGGTGTGAGTTTGCCCCATCAGCCTTTTGGTGGTGGGTCTTTCAGCTTTTTGATGTCAGATTGTGCGAGTTTTTGCAATATCATCTTTTGGTGGTAGTAGACGGTGTGAATTCGCTCTGTCATCGTTTTGGTGGCGGGTCTGTCATCGTAGTGATGTCAGACTGTGCGAGTGTTTTGTCTATCATCCTTTTGGTGGTAGTAGCCGGTGTGAGTTCGCTCCATCATCCGTTTGGTAGTGGGTCTGTCATCTTCTTGATGTCAGATGGTGCAAGTGTTTTGCTCTATCATCCCTTTGGTGGTGGTAGCTGGTTTGAGTTAGCTCAGTCATCCTTATGGTGGTGTGTCTATCATCTTGTTGACGTCAGATTGTGCAAGTCTTTTCTCTATCATACTTTTGGTGGTAGTAGCCGGTGTGATTTTGCTCCATCAGCCTTTTGGTAGTGGGTCTTTCAGCTTTTTGATGTCAGATTGTGCGAGTTTTTGCAATATCATCTTTTGGTGGTAGTAGTTGGTGTGAATTTGCTCCGTCATCATTTTGGTGGTAGTAGTTAGTGTGAATTTGCTCGGTCATCATTTTGGTGGCGGGTCTGTCATCTTAGTGATGTCAGATTTTGCGAGTGTTTTGCTCTATCATCCTTTTGGTGGTAGAAGCTGGTGTGAGTTCGCTCTATCATCCGTTTGGTAGTGGGTCTGTCATCTTGTTGATGTCAGATTTTGCAAGTGGTTTGCTCTATCATCCCTTTGGTGGTGGTAGCTGGTTTGAGTTAGCTCCATCATACTTATGGTGGTGTGTCTATCATCTTGTTGACGTCAGATTGTGCGAGTTTTTTCTCTATCATCCTTTTGGTGGTAGTAGCCGGTGGGAGTTCGCTCCATCAGCCTTGTGGTGGTGGGTCTTTCAGCTTTTTGATGTTAGATTGTGCGAGTTTTTGCAATATCATCTTTTGGTGGTAGTAGCTGGTGTGAATTTCCTCCGTCATCCTTTTGGTGGCGGGTCTGTCATCTTAGTGATGTCAGATTTTGCGAGTGTTTTGCTCTATCATGCTTTTGGTGGTAGAAGCCGGTGTGAGTTCGCTCTATCATCCGTTTGGTAGTGGGTCTGTCATCTTGTTGATGTCAGATTGTGCAAGTGGTTTGCTCTATCATCCCTTTGGTGGTGGTAGCTGGTTTGAGTTAGCTCCATCATACTTATGGTGGTGTGTCTATCATCTTGTTGACGTCAGATTGTGTGAGTGTATTCTCTATCATCCTTTTGGTGGTAGTAGCCGGTGTGAGTTCGCTCCATCAGCCTTTTGGTGGTGGGTCTTTCAGCTTTTTGATGTCAGATTGTGCGAGTTTTTGCAATATCATCTTTTGGTGGTAGTAGACGGTGTGAATTCGTTCCGTCATCGTTTTGGTGGCGGGTCTGTCATCGTAGTGATGTCAGACTGTGCGAGTGTTTTGTCTATCATCCTTTTGGTTGTAGTAGCCGGTGTGAGTTCGCTCCATCATCCGTTTGGTAGTGGGTCTGTCATCTTTTTGATGTCAGATTGTGCAAGTGTTTTGCTCTATCATCCCTTTGGTGGTGGTAGCTGGTTTGAGTTAGCTCCATCATCCTTATGGTGGTGTGTCTATCATCTTGTTGACGTCAGATTGTGCAAGTCTTTTCTCTATCATCCTTTTGGTGGTAGAAGCCGGTGTGAGTTCGCTCTATCATCCGTTTGGTAGTGGGTCTGTCATCTTGTTGATGTCAGATTGTGCAAGTCGTTTGCTCTATCATCCCTTTGGTGGTGGTAGTTGGTTTGAGTTAGCTCCATCATACTTATGGTGGTGTGTCTATCATCTTGTTGACGTCAGATTGTGCGAGTGTATTCTCTATCATACTTTTGGTGGTAGTAGCCGGTGTGAGTTTGCCCCATCAGCCTTTTGGTGGTGGGTCTTTCAGCTTTTTGATGTCAGATTGTGCGAGTTTTTGCAATATCATCTTTTGGTGGTAGTAGACGGTGTGAATTTGCTCTGTCATCGTTTTGGTGGCGGGTCTGTCATCGTAGTGATGTCAGACTGTGCGAGTGTTTTGTCTATCATCCTTTTGGTGGTAGTAGCCGGTGTGAGTTCGCTCCATCATCCGTTTGGTAGTGGGTCTGTCATCTTCTTGATGTCAGATTGTGCAAGTGTTTTGCTCTATCATCCCTTTGGTGGTGGTAGCTGGTTTGAGTTAGCTCCGTCATCCTTATGGTGGTGTGTCTATCATCTTGTTGACGTCAGATTGTGCAAGTCTTTTCTCTATCATACTTTTGGTGGTAGTAGCCGGTGTGATTTCGCTCCATCAGCCTTTTGGTAGTGGGTCTTTCAGCTTTTTGATGTCAGATTGTGCGAGTTTTTGCAATATCATCTTTTGGTGGTAGTAGTTGGTGTGAATTTGCTCCGTCATCATTTTGGTGGCGGGTCTGTCATCTTAGTGATGTCAGATTTTGCGAGTGTTTTGCTCTATCATCCTTTTGGTGGTAGAAGCCGGTGTGAGTTCGCTCTATCATCCGTTTGGTAGTGGGTCTGTCATCATGTTGATGTCAGATTTTGCAAGTGGTTTGCTCTATCATCCCTTTGGTGGTGGTAGCTGGTTTGAGTTAGCTCCATCATACTTATGGTGGTGTGTCTATCATCTTGTTGACGTCAGATTGTGCGAGTTTTTTCTCTATCATCCTTTTGGTGGTAGTAGCCGGTGGGAGTTCGCTCCATCAGCCTTGTGGTGGTGGGTCTTTCAGCTTTTTGATGTTAGATTGTGCGAGTTTTTGCAATATCATCTTTTGGTGGTAGTAGCTGGTGTGAATTTCCTCCGTCATCCTTTTGGTGGCGGGTCTGTCATCTTAGTGATGTCAGATTTTGCGAGTGTTTTGCTCTATCATGCTTTTGGTGGTAGAAGCCGGTGTGAGTTCGCTCTATCATCCGTTTGGTAGTGGGTCTGTCATCTTGTTGATGTCAGATTGTGCAAGTGGTTTGCTCTATCATCCCTTTGGTGGTGGTAGCTGGTTTGAGTTAGCTCCATCATACTTATGGTGGTGTGTCTATCATCTTGTTGACGTCAGATTGTGCGAGTGTATTCTCTATCATCCTTTTGGTGGTAGTAGCCGGTGTGAGTTCGCTCCATCAGCCTTTTGGTGGTGGGTCTTTCAGCTTTTTGATGTCAGATTGTGCGAGTTTTTGCAATATCATCTTTTGGTGGTAGTAGACGGTGTGAATTCGTTCCGTCATCATTTTGGTGGCGGGTCTGTCATCGTAGTGATGTCAGACTGTGCGAGTGTTTTGTCTATCATCCTTTTGGTTGTAGTAGCCGGTGTGAGTTCGTTCCATCATCCGTTTGGTAGTGGGTCTGTCATCTTTTTGATGTCAGATTGTGCAAGTGTTTTGCTCTATCATCCCTTTGGTGGTGGTAGCTGGTTTGAGTTAGCTCCATCATCCTTATGGTGGTGTGTCTATCATCTTGTTCACGTCAAATTGTGCAAGTCTTTTCTCTATCATCCTTTTGGTGGTAGTAGCCGGTGTGAGTTCGCTCCATCAGCCTTTTGGTAGTGGGTCTTTCAGCTTTTTGATGTCAGATTATGCGAGTTTTTGCAATATCATCTTTTAGTGGTAGTAGTTGGTGTGAATTTGCTCCGTCATCATTTTGGTGGCGGGTCTGTCATCTTAGTGATGTCAGATTTTGCGAGTGTTTTTCTCTATCATCCTTTTGGTGGTAGAAGCCGGTGTGAGTTCGCTCTATCATCCGTTTGGTAGTGGGTCTGTCATCTTGTTGATGTCAGATTGTGCAAGTGGTTTGCTCTATCATCCCTTTGGTGGTGGTAGCTGGTTTGAGTTAGCTCCATCATACTTATGGTGGTGTGTCTATCATCTTGTTGACGTCAGATTGTGCGAGTGTATTCTCTATCATCCTTTTGGTGGTAGTAGCCGGTGTGAGTTCGCTCCATCAGCCTTTTGGTGGTGGGTCTTTCAGCTTTTTGATGTCAGATTGTGCGAGTTTTTGCAATATCATCTTTTGGTGGTAGTAGACGGTGTGAATTCGTTCCGTCATCATTTTGGTGGCGGGTCTGTCATCGTAGTGATGTCAGACTGTGCGAGTGTTTTGTCTATCATCCTTTTGGTTGTAGTAGCCGGTGTGAGTTCGCTCCATCATCCGTTTGGTAGTGGGTCTGTCATCTTTTTGATGTCAGATTGTGCAAGTGTTTTGCTCTATCATCCCTTTGGTGGTGGTAGCTGGTTTGAGTTAGCTCCATCATCCTTATGGTGGTGTGTCTATCATCTTGTTCACGTCAAATTGTGCAAGTCTTTTCTCTATCATCCTTTTGGTGGTAGTAGCCGGTGTGAGTTCGCTCCATCAGCCTTTTGGTAGTGGGTCTTTCAGCTTTTTGATGTCAGATTATGCGAGTTTTTGCAATATCATCTTTTAGTGGTAGTAGTTGGTGTGAATTTGCTCCGTCATCATTTTGGTGGCGGGTCTGTCATCTTAGTGATGTCAGATTTTGCGAGTGTTTTTCTCTATCATCCTTTTGGTGGTAGAAGCCGGTGTGAGTTCGCTCTATCATCCGTTTGGTAGTGGGTCTGTCATCTTGTTGATGTCAGATTGTGCAAGTGGTTTGCTCTATCATCCCTTTGGTGGTCGTAGCTGTTTTGAGTTAGCTCCATCATACTTATGGTGGTGTGTCTATCATCTTGTTGACGTCAGATTGTGCGAGTGTATTCTCTATCATACTTTTGGTGGTAGTAGCCAGTGTGAGTTCGCTTCATCAGCCTTTTGGCGGTGGGTCTTTCAGCTTTTTGATGTCAGATTGTGCGAGTTTTTGCAATATCATCTTTTGGTGGTAGTAGACGGTGTGAATTCGCTCCGTCATCGTTTTGGTGGCGGGTCTGTCATCGTAGTGATGTCAGACTGTGCGAGTGTTTTGTCTATCATCCTTTTGGTGGTAGTAGTCGGTGTGAGTTCGCTCCATCATCCATTTGGTAGTAAGTCTGTCATCTTCTTGATGTCAGATTGTGCAAGTGTTTTGCTCTATCATCCCTTTGGTGGTGGTAGCTGGTTTGAGTTAGCTCCGTCATCCTTATGGTGGTGTGTCTATCATCTTGTTGACGTCAGATTGTGCAAGTCTTTTCTCTATCATCCTTTTGGTGGTAGTAGCCGGTGTGAGTTCGCTCCATCAGCCTTTTGGTAGTGGGTCTTTCAGCTTTTTGATGTCAGATTGTGCGAGTTTTTGCAATATCATCTTTTGGTGGTAGTAGTTGGTGTGAATTTGCTCCGTCATCATTTTGGTGGCGGGTCTGTCATCTTAGTGATGTAAGATTTTGCGAGTGTTTTGCTCTATCATCCTTTTGGTGGTAGAAGCCGGTGTGAGTTCACTCTATCATTCGTTTGGTAGTGGGTCTGTCATCTTGTTGATGTCAGATTTTGCAAGTGGTTTGCTCTATCATCCCTTTGGTGGTGGTAGCTGGTTTGAGTTAGCTCCATCATACTTATGGTGGTGTGTCTATCATCTTGTTGACGTCAGATTGTGCGAGTTTTTTCTCTATCATCCTTTTGGTGGTAGTAGCCGGTGTGAGTTCGCTCCATCAGCCTTGTGGTGGTAGGTCTTTCAGCTTTTTGATGTCAGATTGTGCGAGTTTTTGCAATATCATCTATTGGTGGTAGTAGCTGGTGTGAATTTGCTCCGTCATCCTTTTGGTGGCGGGTCTGTCATCTTAGTGATGTTAGATTTTGCGAGTGTTTTGCTCTATCATCCTTTTGGTGGTAGAAGCCGGTGTGAGTTCGCTCTATCATCCGTTTGGTAGTGGGGCTGTCATCTTGTTGATGTCAGATTGTGCAAGTGGTTTGCTCTATCATCCCTTTGGTGGTGGTAGCTGGTTTGAGTTAGCTCCATCATACTTATGGTGGTGTGTCTATCATCTTGTTGACGTCAGATTGTGCGAGTGTATTCTCTATCATCCTTTTGGTGGTAGTAGCCGGTGTGAGTTCGCTCCATCAGCCTTTTGGTGGTGGGTCTTTCAGCTTTTTGATGTCAGATTGTGCGAGTTTTTGAAATATCATCTTTTGGTGGTAGTAGACGGTGTGAATTCGCTCCGTCATCGTTTTGGTGGCGGGTCTGTCATCGTAGTGATGTCAGACTGTGCGAGTGTTTTGTCTATCATCCTTTTGGTGGTAGTAGCTGGTGTGACTTCGCTCCATCATCCGTTTGGTAGTGGGTCTATCATCTTCTTGATGTCAGATTGTGCAAGTGTTTTGCTCTATCATCCCTTTGGTGGTGGTAGCTGGTTTGAGTTAGCTCCATCATCCTTATGGTGGTGTGTCTATCATCTTGTTCACGTCAGATTCTGCAAGTCTTTTCTCTATCATCCTTTTGGTGGTAGTAGCCGGTGTGAGTTCGCTCCATCAGCCTTTTGGTAGTGGGTCTTTCAGCTTTTTGATGTCAGATTATGCGAGTTTTTGCAATATCATCTTTTGGTGGTAGTAGTTGGTGTGAATTTGCTCCGTCATCATTTTGGTGGCGGGTCTGTCATCTTAGTGATGTCAGATTTTGCGAGTGTTTTTCTCTATCATCCTTTTGGTTGTAGTAGCCGGTGTGAGTTCGCTCCATCATCCGTTTGGTAGTGGGTCTGTCATCTTTTTGATGTCAGATTGTGCAAGTGTTTTGCTCTATCATCCCTTTGGTGGTGGTAGCTGGTTTGAGTTAGCTCCATCATCCTTATGGTGGTGTGTCTATCATCTTGTTCACGTCAGATTGTGCAAGTCTTTTCTCTATCATCCTTTTGGTGGTAGTAGCCGGTGTGAGTTCGCTCCATCAGCCTTTTGGTAGTGGGTCTTTCAGCTTTTTGATGTCAGATTATGCGAGTTTTTGCAATATCATCTTTTGGTGGTAGTAGTTGGTGTGAATTTGCTCCGTCATCATTTTGGTGGCGGGTCTGTCATCTTAGTGATGTCAGATTTTGCGAGTGTTTTTCTCTATCATCCTTTTGGTGGTAGAAGCCAGTGTGAGTTCGCTCTATCATCCGTTTGGTAGTGGGTCTGTCATCTTGTTGATGTCAGATTGTGCAAGTGGTTTGCTCTATCATCCCTTTGGTGGTGGTAGCTGGTTTGAGTTAGCTCCATCATACTTATGGTGGTGTGTCTATCATCTTGTTGACGTAAGATTGTGCGAGTGTATTCTCTATCATACTTTTGGTGGTAGTAGCCGGTGTGAGTTCGCTCCATCAGCCTTTCGGTGGTGGGTCTTTCAACTTTTTGATGTCAGATTGTGCGAGTTTTTGCAATATCATCTTTTGGTGGTAGTAGACGGTGTGAATTCGCTCCGTCATCGTTTTGGTGGCGGGTCTGTCATCGTAGTGATGTCAGACTGTGCGAGTGTTTTGTCTATCATCCTTTTGGTGGTAGTAGTCGGTGTGAGTTCACTCTATCATCCGTTTGGTAGTGGGTCTGTCATCTTGTTGATGTCAGATTTTGCAAGTGGTTTGCTCTATCATCCCTTTGGTGGTGGTAGCTGGTTTGAGTTAGCTCCATCATACTTATGGTGGTGTGTCTATCATCTTGTTGACGTCAGATTGTGCGAGTTTTTTGTCTATCATCCTTTTGGTGGTAGTAGCCGGTGTGAGTTCGCTCCATCAGCCTTGTGGTGGTAGGTCTTTCAGCTTTTTGATGTCAGATTGTGCGAGTTTTTGCAATATCATCTATTGGTGGTAGTAGCTGGTGTGAATTTGCTCCGTCATCCTTTTGGTGGCGGGTCTGTCATCTTAGTTATGTTAGATTTTGCGAGTGTTTTGCTCTATCATCCTTTTGGTGGTAGAAGCTGGTGTGAGTTCGCTCTATCATCCGTTTGGTAGTGGGTCTGTCATCTTGTTGATGTCAGATTGTGCAAGTGGTTTGCTCTATCATCCATTTGGTGGTGGTAGCTGGTTTGAGTTAGCTCCATCATACTTATGGTGGTGTGTCTATCATCTTGTTGACGTCAGATTGTGCGAGTGTATTCTCTATCATCCTTTTGGTGGTAGTAGCCGGTGTGAGTTCGCTCCATCAGCCTTTTGGTGGTGGGTCTTTCAGCTTTTTGATGTCAGATTGTGCGAGTTTTTGAAATATCATCTTTTGGTGGTAGTAGACGGTGTGAATTCGCTCCGTCATCGTTTTGGTGGCGGGTCTGTCATCGTAGTGATGTCATACTGTGCGAGTGTTTTGTCTATCATCCTTTTGGTGGTAGTAGCTGGTGTGACTTCGCTCCATCATCCGTTTGGTAGTGGGTCTATCATCTTCTTGATGTCAGATTGTGCAAGTGTTTTGCTCTATCATCCCTTTGGTGGTGGTAGCTGGTTTGAGTTAGCTCCGTCATCCTTATGGTGGTGTGTCTATCATCTTGTTGACGTCAGATTGTGCAAGTCTTTTCTCTATCATCCTTTTGGTGGTAGTAGCCGGTGTGAGTTTGCTCCATCAGCCTTTTGGTAGTGGGTCTTTCAGCTTTTTGATGTCAGATTGTGCGAGTTTTTGCAATATCATCTTTTGGTGGTAGTAGTTGGTGTGAATTTGCTCCGTCATCATTTTGGTGGCGGGTCTGTCATCTTAGTGATGTAAGATTTTGCGAGTGTTTTGCTCTATCATCCTTTTGGTGGTAGAAGCCGGTGTGAGTTCACTCTATCATCCGTTTGGTAGTGGGTCTGTCATCTTGTTGATGTCATATTTTGCAAGTGGTTTGCTCTATCATCCCTTTGGTGGTGGTAGCTGGTTTGAGTTAGCTCCATCATACTTATGGTGGTGTCTCTATCATCTTGTTGACGTCAGATTGTGCGAGTTTTTTCTCTATCATCCTTTTGGTGGTAGTAGCCGGTGTGAGTTCGCTCCATCAGCCTTGTGGTGGTAGGTCTTTCAGCTTTTTGATGTCAGATTGTGCGAGTTTTTGCAATATCATCTATTGGTGGTAGTAGCTGGTGTGAATTTGCTCCGTCATCCTTTTGGTGTCGGGTCTGTCATCTTAGTTATGTTAGATTTTGCGAGTGTTTTGCTCTATCATCCTTTTGGTGGTAGAAGCCGGTGTGAGTTGGCTCTATCATCCGTTTGGTAGTGGGTTTGTCATCTTGTTGATGTCAGATTGTGCAAGTGGTTTGCTCTATCATCCATTTGGTGGTGGTAGCTGGTTTGAGTTAGCTCCATCATACTTATGGTGGTGTGTCTATCATCTTGTTGACGTCAGATTGTGCGAGTGTATTCTCTATCATCCTTTTGGTGGTAGTAGCCGGTGTGAGTTCGCTCCATCAGCCTTTTGGTGGTGGGTCTTTCAGCTTTTTGATGTCAGATTGTGCGAGTTTTTGAAATATCATCTTTTGGTGGTAGTAGACGGTGTGAATTCGCTCCGTCATCGTTTTGGTGGCGGGTCTGTCATCGTAGTGATGTCAGACTGTGCGAGTGTTTTGTCTATCATCCTTTTGGTGGTAGTAGCTGGTGTGACTTCGCTCCATCATCCGTTTGGTAGTGGGTCTGTCATCTTCTTGATGTCAGATTGTGCAAGTGTTTTGCTCTATCATCCCTTTGGTGGTGGTAGCTGGTTTGATTTAGCTCCGTCATCCTTATGGTGGTGTGTCTATCATCTTGTTGACGTCAGATTGTGCAAGTCTTTTCTCTATCATCCTTTTGGTGGTAGTAGCCGGTGTGAGTTTGCTCCATCAGCCTTTTGGTAGTGGGTCTTTCAGCTTTTTGATGTCAGATTGTGCGAGTTTTTGCAATATCATCTTTTGGTGGTAGTAGTTGGTGTGAATTTGCTCCGTCATCATTTTGGTGGCGGGTCTGTCATCTTAGTGATGTAAGATTTTGCGAGTGTTTTGCTCTATCATCCTTTTGGTGGTAGAAGCCGGTGTGAGTTCACTCTATCATCCGTTTGGTAGTGGGTCTGTCATCTTGTTGATGTCAGATTTTGCAAGTGGTTTTCTCTATCATCCCTTTGGTGGTGGTAGCTGGTTTGAGTTAGCTCCATCATACTTATGGTGGTGTGTCTATCATCTTGTTGACGTCAGATTGTGCGAGTTTTTTCTCTATCATCCTTTTGGTGGTAGTAGCCGGTGTGAGTTCGCTCCATCAGCCTTGTGGTGGTAGGTCTTTCAGCTTTTTGATGTCAGATTGTGCGAGTTTTTGCAATATCATCTTTTGGTGGTAGTAGCTGGTGTGAATTTGCTCCGTCATCCTTTTGGTGGCGGGTCTGTCATCTTAGTGATGTTAGATTTTGCGAGTGTTTTGCTCTATCATCCTTTTGGTGGTAGAAGCCGGTGTGAGTTCGCTCTATCATCCGTTTGGTAGTGGGTCTGTCATCTTGTTGATGTCAGATTGTGCAAGTGGTTTGCTCAATCATCCCTTTGGTGGTGGTAGCTGGTTTGAGTTAGCTCCATCATACTTATGGTGGTGTGTCTATCATCTTGTTGACGTCAGATTGTGCGAGTGTATTCTCTATCATCCTTTTGGTGGTAGTAGCCGGTGTGAGTTCGCTCCATCAGCCTTTTGGTGGTGGGTCTTTCAGCTTTTTGATGTCAGATTGTGCGAGTTTTTGAAATATCATCTTTTGGTGGTAGTAGACGGTGTGAATTCGCTCCGTCATCGTTTTGGTGGCGGGTCTGTCATCGTAGTGATGTCAGACTGTGCGAGTGTTTTGTCTATCATCCTTTTGGTGGTAGTAGCTGGTGTGAGTTCGCTCCATTATCCGTTTGGTAGTGGGTCTGTCATCTTCTTGATGTCAGATTGTGCAAGTGTTTTGCTCTATCATCCCTTTGGTGGTGGTAACTGGTTTGAGTTAGCTCCATCATCCTTATGGTGGTGTGTCTATCATCTTGTTGACGTCAGATTGTGCAAGTCTTTTCTCTATCATCCTTTTGGTGGTAGTAGCCGGTGTGAGTTTGCTCCATCAGCCTTTTGGTAGTGGGTCTTTCATCTTTTTGATGTCAGATTGTGCGAGTTTTTGCAATATCATCTTTTGGTGGTAGTAGCTGGTGTGAATTTGCTCCGTCATCCTTTTGGTGGCGGGTCTGTCATCTTAGTGATGTCAGATTGTGCGAGTCTTTTGCTCTATCATCCTTTTGGTTGTAGAAGCAAGTGTGAGTTCTCTCCATCATTCGTTTGGAAGTGGGTCTGTCATCTTGTTGATGTCAGATTGTACAAGTGTTTTGCTCTATCATCCCTTAGGTGGTGGTAGCTGGTGTGAGTTAGCTCCATCATCCTTATGGTTGTGTGTCTATCATCTTGTTGACGTCAGATTGTGCGGGTTTTTTCTCTATCATCCTTTTGGTGGTAGTAGTCGGTGTGAGTTCGCTCCATCAGCCTTGTGGTGGTAGGTCTTTCAGCTTTTTGATGTCAGATTGTGCGAGTTTTTGCAATATCATCTTTTGGTGGTAGTAGCTGGTGTGAATTTGCTCCGTCATCCTTTTGGTGGCGGGTCTTTCATCTTAGTGATGTCAGATTTTGCGAGTGTTTTGCTCTATCATCCTTTTGGTGGTAGAAGCCGGTGTGAGTTCGCTATATCATCTGTTTGGTAGTGGGTCTGTCATCTTGTTGATGTCAGATTGTGCTAGTGGTTTGCTCTATCATCCCTTTGGTGGTGGTAGCTGGTATGAGTTAGCTCCATCATACTTATGGTGGTGTGTCTATCATCTTGTTGACGTCAGATTGTGCGAGTGTATTCTCTATCATCCTTTTGGTGGTAGTAGCCGGTGTGAGTTCGCTCCATCAGCCTTTTGGTGGTGGGTCTTTCAGCTTTTTGATGTCAGATTGTGCGAGTTTTTGAAATATCATCTTTTGGTGGTAGTAGACGGTGTGAATTCGCTCCGTCATTGTTTTGGTGGCGGGTCTGTCATCGTAGTGATGTCAGACTGTGCGAGTGTTTTGTCTATCATCCTTTTGGTGGTAGTAGCTGGTGTGAGTTTGCTCCATCATCCGTTTGGTAGTGGGTCTGTCATCTTCTTGATGTCAGATTGTGCAAGTGTTTTGCTCTATCATCCCTTTGGTGGTGGTAGCTGGTTTGAGTTAGCTCCATCATCCTTATGGTGGTGTGTCTATCATCTTGTTGACGTCAGATTGTGCAAGTCTTTTCTCTATCATCCTTTTGGTGGTAGTAGCCGGTGTGAGTTTGCTCCATCAGCCTTTTGGTAGTGGGTCTTTCAGCTTTTTGATGTCAGATTGTGCGAGTTTTTGCAATATCATCTTTTGGTGGTAGTAGCTGGTGTGAATTCGCTCCGTCATCCTTTTGGTGGCGGGTCTGTCATCTTAGTGATGTCAGATTGTGCGAGTCTTTTGCTCTATCATCCTTTTGGTTGTAGAAGCCAGTGTGAGTTCTCTCCATCATTCGTTTGGAAGTGGGTCTGTAATCTTTATGATGTCAGATTGTACAAGTGTTTTGCTCTATCATCCCTTAGGTGGTGGTAGCTGGTGTGAGTTAGCTCCATCATCCTTATGGTTGTGTGTCTATCATCTTGTTGACGTCAGATTGTGCGGGTTTTTTCTCTATCATCCTTTTGGTGGTAGTAGCCGGTGTGAGTTCGCTCCATCAGCCTTGTGGTGGTGGGTCTTTCAGCTTTTTGATGTCAGATTGTGCGAGTTTTTGCAATATCATCTTTTGGTGGTAGTAGCTGTGAATTTGCTCCGTCATCATTTTGGTGGCGGGTCTGTCATCTTAGTGATGTCAGATTTTGCGAGTGTTTTGCTCTATCATCCTTTTGGTGGTAGAAGCCGGTGTGAGTTCGCTCTATCATCCGTTTGGTAGTGGGTCTGTCATCTTGTTGATGTCAGATTGTGCAAGTGGTTTGCTCTATCATCCCTTTGGTGGTGGTAGCTGGTTTGAGTTAGCTCCATCATACTTATGGTGGTGTGTCTATCATCTTGTTGACGTCAGATTGTGCGAGTGTATTCTCTATCATCCTTTTGGTGGTAGTAGCCGGTGTGAGTTCGCTCCATCAGCCTTTTGGTGGTGGGTCTTTCAGCTTTTTGATGTCAGATTGGGCGAGTTTTTGCAATATCATCTTTTGATGGTAGTAGATGGTGTGAATTCGCTCCGTCATCGTTTTGGTGGCGGGTCTGTCATCGTAGTGATGTCAGACTGTGCGAGTGTTTTTTCTATCATCCTTTTGGTGGTAGTAGCCGGTGTGAGTTCGCTCCATCATCCGTTTGGTAGTGGGACTGTCATCTTCTTGATGTCAGATTGTGCAAGTGTTTTGCTCTATCATCCCTTTGGTGGTGGTAGCTGGTTTGAGTTAGCTCCATCATCCTTATGGTGGTGTGTCTATCATCTTGTTGACGTCAGATTGTACAAGTCTTTTCTCTATCATCCTTTTGGTGGTAGTAGCCGGTGTGAGTTCGCTCCATCAGACTTTGGGTAATGGGTCTTTCAGCTTTTTGATGTCAGATTATGCGAGTTTTTGCAATATCATCTTTTGGTGGTAGTAGCTAGTGTGAATTCGCTCTGTCATCCTTTTGGTGGCGGGTCTGTCATCTTAGTGATGTCAGATTGTGCGAGTGTTTTGCTCTATCATCCTTTTGGTTGTAGAAGCCAGTGTGAGTTCTCTCCATCATTCGTTTGGAAGTGGGTCTGTCATCTTGTTGATGTCAGATTGTGCAAGTGTTTTGCTCTATCATCCCTTAGGTGGTGGTAGCTGGTGTGAGTTAGCTCCATCATCCTTATGGTTGTGTGTCTATCATCTTGTTGACGTCAGGTTGTGCGAGTTTTTTCTCTATCATCCTTTTGGTGGTAGTAGCCGGTGTGAGTTCGCTCCATCAGCCTTGTGGTGGTGGATCTTTCAGCTTTTTGATGTCAGATTGTGCGAGTTTTTGCAATATCATCTTTTTGTGGTAGTAGCTGGTGTGAATTTGCTCCGTCATCATTTTGGTGGCGGGTCTGTCATCTTAGTGATGTCAGATTTTGCGAGTGTTTTGCTCTATCATCCTTTTGGTGGTAGAAGCCGGTGTGAGTTCGCTCTATCATCCGTTTGGTAGTGGGTCTGTCATCTTGTTGATGTCAGATTGTGCAAGTGGTTTGCTCTATCATCCCTTTGGTGGTGGTAGTTGGTTTGAGTTAGCTCCATCATACTTATGGTGGTGTGTCTATCATCTTGTTGACGTCAGATTGTGCGAGTGTATTCTCTATCATACTTTTGGTGGTAGTAGCCGGTGTGAGTTCGCTCCATCATCCTTTTGGTGGTGGGTCTTTCAGCTTTTTGATGTCAGATTGGGCGAGTTTTTGCAATATCATCTTTTGATGGTAGTAGACGGTGTGAATTCGCTCCGTCATCGTTTTGGTGGCGGGTCTGTCATCGTAGTGATGTCAGACTGTGCGAGTGTTTTTTCTATCATCCTTTTCGTGGTAGTAGCCGGTGTGAGTTTGCTCCATCATCCGTTTGGTAGTGGGACTGTCATCTTCTTGATGTCAGATTGTGCAAGTGTTTTGCTCTATCATCCCTTTGGTGGTAGTAGCTGGTTTTAGTTAGCTCCATCATCCTTATGGTGGTGTGTCTATCATCTTGTTGACGTCAGATTGTGCGAGTCTTTTCTCTATCATCCTTTTGGTGGTAGTAGCCGGTGTGAGTTCGCTCCATCAGCCTTTTGGTAGTGGGTCTTTCAGCTTTTTGATGTCAGATTGGGCGAGTTTTTGCAATATCATCTTTTGGTGGTAGTAGCTGGTGTGAATTCGCTCCGTCATCCTTTTGGTGGCGGGTCTGTCATCTTAGTGATGTCAGATTGTGCGAGTGTTTTGCTCTATCATCCTTTTGGTTGTAGAAGCCAGTGTGAGTTCTCTCCATCATTCGTTTGGAAGTGGGTCTGTAATCTTTATGATGTCAGATTGTACAAGTGTTTTGCTCTATCATCCCTTAGGTGGTGGTAGCTGGTGTGAGTTAGCTCCATCATCCTTATGGTTGTGTGTCTATCATCTTGTTGACGTCAGATTGTGCGGGTTTTTTCTCTATCATCCTTTTGGTGGTAGTAGCCGGTGTGAGTTCGCTCCATCAGCCTTGTGGTGGTGGGTCTTTCAGCTTTTTGATGTCAGATTGTGCGAGTTTTTGCAATATCATCTTTTGGTGGTAGTAGCTGTGAATTTGCTCCGTCATCATTTTGGTGGCGGGTCTGTCATCTTAGTGATGTCAGATTTTGCGAGTGTTTTGCTCTATCATCCTTTTGGTGGTAGAAGCCGGTGTGAGTTCGCTCTATCATCCGTTTGGTAGTGGGTCTGTCATCTTGTTGATGTCAGATTGTGCAAGTGGTTTGCTCTATCATCCCTTTGGTGGTGGTAGCTGGTTTGAGTTAGCTCCATCATACTTATGGTGGTGTGTCTATCATCTTGTTGACGTCAGATTGTGCGAGTGTATTCTCTATCATCCTTTTGGTGGTAGTAGCCGGTGTGAGTTCGCTCCATCAGCCTTTTGGTGGTGGGTCTTTCAGCTTTTTGATGTCAGATTGGGCGAGTTTTTGCAATATCATCTTTTGATGGTAGTAGATGGTGTGAATTCGCTCCGTCATCGTTTTGGTGGCGGGTCTGTCATCGTAGTGATGTCAGACTGTGCGAGTGTTTTTTCTATCATCCTTTTGGTGGTAGTAGCCGGTGTGAGTTCGCTCCATCATCCGTTTGGTAGTGGGACTGTCATCTTCTTGATGTCAGATTGTGCAAGTGTTTTGCTCTATCATCCCTTTGGTGGTGGTAGCTGGTTTGAGTTAGCTCCATCATCCTTATGGTGGTGTGTCTATCATCTTGTTGACGTCAGATTGTACAAGTCTTTTCTCTATCATCCTTTTGGTGGTAGTAGCCGGTGTGAGTTCGCTCCATCAGACTTTGGGTAATGGGTCTTTCAGCTTTTTGATGTCAGATTATGCGAGTTTTTGCAATATCATCTTTTGGTGGTAGTAGCTAGTGTGAATTCGCTCTGTCATCCTTTTGGTGGCGGGTCTGTCATCTTAGTGATGTCAGATTGTGCGAGTGTTTTGCTCTATCATCCTTTTGGTTGTAGAAGCCAGTGTGAGTTCTCTCCATCATTCGTTTGGAAGTGGGTCTGTCATCTTGTTGATGTCAGATTGTGCAAGTGTTTTGCTCTATCATCCCTTAGGTGGTGGTAGCTGGTGTGAGTTAGCTCCATCATCCTTATGGTTGTGTGTCTATCATCTTGTTGACGTCAGGTTGTGCGAGTTTTTTCTCTATCATCCTTTTGGTGGTAGTAGCCGGTGTGAGTTCGCTCCATCAGCCTTGTGGTGGTGGATCTTTCAGCTTTTTGATGTCAGATTGTGCGAGTTTTTGCAATATCATCTTTTTGTGGTAGTAGCTGGTGTGAATTTGCTCCGTCATCATTTTGGTGGCGGGTCTGTCATCTTAGTGATGTCAGATTTTGCGAGTGTTTTGCTCTATCATCCTTTTGGTGGTAGAAGCCGGTGTGAGTTCGCTCTATCATCCGTTTGGTAGTGGGTCTGTCATCTTGTTGATGTCAGATTGTGCAAGTGGTTTGCTCTATCATCCCTTTGGTGGTGGTAGTTGGTTTGAGTTAGCTCCATCATACTTATGGTGGTGTGTCTATCATCTTGTTGACGTCAGATTGTGCGAGTGTATTCTCTATCATACTTTTGGTGGTAGTAGCCGGTGTGAGTTCGCTCCATCATCCTTTTGGTGGTGGGTCTTTCAGCTTTTTGATGTCAGATTGGGCGAGTTTTTGCAATATCATCTTTTGATGGTAGTAGACGGTGTGAATTCGCTCCGTCATCGTTTTGGTGGCGGGTCTGTCATCGTAGTGATGTCAGACTGTGCGAGTGTTTTTTCTATCATCCTTTTCGTGGTAGTAGCCGGTGTGAGTTTGCTCCATCATCCGTTTGGTAGTGGGACTGTCATCTTCTTGATGTCAGATTGTGCAAGTGTTTTGCTCTATCATCCCTTTGGTGGTAGTAGCTGGTTTGAGTTAGCTCCATCATCCTTATGGTGGTGTGTCTATCATCTTGTTGACGTCAGATTGTGCGAGTCTTTTCTCTATCATCCTTTTGGTGGTAGTAGCCGGTGTGAGTTCGCTCCATCAGCCTTTTGGTAGTGGGTCTTTCAGCTTTTTGATGTCAGATTGGGCGAGTTTTTGCAATATCATCTTTTGGTGGTAGTAGCTGGTGTGAATTCGCTCCGTCATCCTTTTGGTGGCGGGTCTGTCATCTTAGTGATGTCAGATTGTGCGAGTGTTTTGCTCTATCATCCTTTTGGTTGTAGAAGCCAGTGTGAGTTCTCTCCATCATTCGTTTGGAAGTGGGTCTGTCATCTTGTTGATGTCAGATTGTGCAAGTGTTTTGCTCTATCATCCCTTAGGTGGTGGTAGCTGGTGTGAGTTAGCTCCATCATCCTTATGGTTGTGTGTCTATCATCTTGTTGACGTCAGATTGTGCGAGTTTTTTCTCTATCATCCTTTTGGTGGTAGTAGCCGGTGTGAGTTCGCTCCATCAGCCTTGTGGTGGTGGGTCTTTCAGCTTTTTGATGTCAGATTGTGCGAGTTTTTGCAATATCATCTTTTTGTGGTAGTAGCTAGTGTGAATTTGCTCCGTCATCCTTTTGGTGGCGGGTCTGTCATCTTAGTGATGTCAGATTTTGCGAGTGTTTTGCTCTATCATCCTTTTGGTGGTAGAAGCCGGTGTGAGTTCGCTCTATCATCCGTTTGGTAGTGGGTCTGTCATCTTGTTGATGTCAGATTGTGCAAGTGGTTTGCTCTATCATCCCTTTGGTGGTGGTAGTTGGTTTGAGTTAGCTCCATCATACTTATGGTGGTGTGTCTATCATCTTGTTGACGTCAGATTGTGCGAGTGTATTCTCTATCATACTTTTGGTGGTAGTAGCCGGTGTGAGTTCGCTCCATCATCCTTTTGGTGGTGGGTCTTTCAGCTTTTTGATGTCAGATTGGGCGAGTTTTTGCAATATCATCTTTTGATGGTAGTAGACGGTGTGAATTCGCTCCGTCATCGTTTTGGTGGCGGGTCTGTCATCGTAGTGATGTCAGACTGTGCGAGTGTTTTTTCTATCATCCTTTTCGTGGTAGTAGCCGGTGTGAGTTTGCTCCATCATCCGTTTGGTAGTGGGACTGTCATCTTCTTGATGTCAGATTGTGCAAGTGTTTTGCTCTATCATCCCTTTGGTGGTAGTAGCTGGTTTGAGTTAGCTCCATCATCCTTATGGTGGTGTGTCTATCATCTTGTTGACGTCAGATTGTGCGAGTCTTTTCTCTATCATCCTTTTGGTGGTAGTAGCCGGTGTGAGTTCGCTCCATCAGCCTTTTGGTAGTGGGTCTTTCAGCTTTTTGATGTCAGATTGGGCGAGTTTTTGCAATATCATCTTTTTGTGGTAGTAGCTAGTGTGAATTTGCTCCGTCATCCTTTTGGTGGCGGGTCTGTCATCTTAGTGATGTCATATTTTGCGAGTGTTTTGCTCTATCATCCTTTTGGTGGTAGAAGCCGGTGTGAGTTCGCTCTATCATCCGTTTGGTAGTGGGTCTGTCATCTTGTTGATGTCAGATTGTGCAAGTGGTTTGCTCTATCATCCCTTTGGTGGTGGTAGCTGGTTTGAGTTAGCTCCATCATACTTATGGTGGTGTGTCTATCATCTTGTTGACGTCAGATTGTGCGAGTGTATTCTCTATCATCCTTTTGGTGGTAGTAGCCGGTGTGAGTTCGCTCCATCAGCCTTTTGGTGGTGGGTCTTTCAGCTTTTTGATGTCAGATTGTGCGAGTTTTTGCAATATCATCTTTAGGTGGTAGTAGCTAGTGTGAATTTGCTCCGTCATCCTTTTGGTGGCGGGTCTGTCATCTTAGTGATGTCATATTTTGCGAGTGTTTTGCTCTATCATCCTTTTGGTGGTAGAAGCCGGTGTGAGTTCGCTCTATCATCCGTTTGGTAGTGGGTCTGTCATCTTGTTGATGTCAGATTGTGCAAGTGGTTTGCTCTATCATCCCTTTGGTGGTGGTAGCTGGTTTGAGTTAGCTCCATCATACTTATGGTGGTGTGTCTATCATCTTGTTGACGTCAGATTGTGCGAGTGTATTCTCTATCATCCTTTTGGTGGTAGTAGCCGGTGTGAGTTCGCTCCATCAGCCTTTTGGTGGTGGGTCTTTCAGCTTTTTGATGTCAGATTGTGCGAGTTTTTGCAATATCATCTTTTGGTGGTAGTAGACGGTGTGAATTCGCTCCGTCATCGTTTTGGTGGCGGGTCTGTCATCGTAGTGATGTCAGACTGTGCGAGTGTTTTGTCTATCATCCTTTTGGTGGTAGTAGCTGGTGTGAGTTCGCTCCATCATCCGTTTGGTAGTGGGTCTGTCATCTTCTTGATGTCAGATTGTGCAAGTGTTTTGCTCTATCATCCCTTTGGTGGTGGTAGCTGGTTTGAGTTAGCTCCATCATCCTTATGGTGGTGTGTCTATCATCTTGTTGACGTCAGATTGTGCAAGTCTTTTCTCTATCATCCTTTTGGTGGTAGTAGCCGGTGTGAGTTTGCTCCATCAGCCTTTTGGTAGTGGGTCTTTCAGCTTTTTGATGTCAGATTGTGCGAGTTTTTGCAATATCATCTTTTGGTGGTAGTAGCTGGTGTGAATTCGCTCCGTCATCCTTTTGGTGGCGGGTCTGTCATCTTAGTGATGTCAGATTGTGCGAGTCTTTTGCTCTATCATCCTTTTGGTTGTAGAAGCCAGTGTGAGTTCTCTCCATCATTCGTTTGGAAGTGGGTCTGTCATCTTGTTGATGCAAGATTGTGCAAGTGTTTTGCTCTATCATCCCTTAGGTGGTGGTAGCTGGTGTGAGTTAGCTCCATCATCCTTATGGTTGTGTGTCTATCATCTTGTTGACGTCAGATTGTGCGAATTTTTTCTCTATCATCCTTTTGGTAGTAGTAGCCGGTGTGAGTTCGCTCCATCAGCCTTGTGGTGGTGGGTCTTTCAGCTTTTTGATGTAAAGATTGTGCGAGTTTTTGCAATATCATCTTTTGGTGGTAGTAGTTGGGGTGAATTTGCTCCGTCATCATTTTGGTGGCGGGTCTATCATCTTAGTGATGTCAGATTTTGCGAGTGTTTTGCTCTATCATCCTTTTGGTGGTAGAAGCCGGTGTGAGTTTGCTCTATCATCCGTTTGGTAGTGGGTCTGTCATCTTGTTGATGTCAGATTGTGCAAGTGGTTTGCTCTATCATCCCTTTGGTGGTGGTAGCTGGTTTGAGTTAGCTCCATCATACTTATGGTGGTGTGTCTATCATCTTGTTGACGTCAGATTGTGCGAGTGTATTCTCTATCATCCTTTTGGTGGTAGTAGCCGGTGTGAGTTCGCTCCATCAGCCTTTTGGTGGTGGGTCTTTCAGCTTTTTGATGTCCGATTGTGCGAGTTTTTGCAATATCATCTTTTGGTGGTAGTAGACGGTGTGAATTCGCTCCGTCATCATTTTGGTGGCGGGTCTGTCATCGTAGTGATGTCAGACTGTGCGAGTGTTTTTTCTATCATCCTTTTGGTGGTAGTAGCCGGTGTGAGTTCGCTCCATCATCCGTTTGGTAGTGGGTCTGTCATCTTCTTGATGTCAGATTGTGCAAGTGTTTTGCTCTATCATCCCTTTGGTGGTGGTAGCTGGTTTGAGTTAGCTCCATCATCCTTATGGTGGTGTGTCTATCATCTTGTTGACGTCAGATTGTGCAAGTCTTTTCTCTATCATCCTTTTGGTGGTAGTAGCCGGTGTGAGTTCGCTCCATCATCCGTTTGGTAGTGGGACTGTCATCTTCTTGATGTCAGATTGTGCAAGTGTTTTGCTCTATCATCCCTTTGGTGGTAGTAGCTGGTTTGAGTTAGCTCCATCATCCTTATGGTGGTGTGTCTATCATCTTGTTGACGTCAGATTGTGCGAGTCTTTTCTCTATCATCCTTTTGGTGGTAGTAGCCGGTGTGAGTTCGCTCCATCAGCCTTTTGGTAGTGGGTCTTTCAGCTTTTTGATGTCAGATTGGGCGAGTTTTTGCAATATCATCTTTTGGTGGTAGTAGCTGGTGTGAATTCGCTCCGTCATCCTTTTGGTGGCGGGTCTGTCATCTTAGTGATGTCAGATTGTGCGAGTGTTTTGCTCTATCATCCTTTTGGTTGTAGAAGCCAGTGTGAGTTCTCTCCATCATTCGTTTGGAAGTGGGTCTGTCATCTTGTTGATGTCAGATTGTGCAAGTGTTTTGCTCTATCATCCCTTAGGTGGTGGTAGCTGGTGTGAGTTAGCTCCATCATCCTTATGGTTGTGTGTCTATCATCTTGTTGACGTCAGATTGTGCGAGTTTTTTCTCTATCATCCTTTTGGTGGTAGTAGCCGGTGTGAGTTCGCTCCATCAGCCTTGTGGTGGTGGGTCTTTCAGCTTTTTGATGTCAGATTGTGCGAGTTTTTGCAATATCATCTTTTTGTGGTAGTAGCTAGTGTGAATTTGCTCCGTCATCCTTTTGGTGGCGGGTCTGTCATCTTAGTGATGTCAGATTTTGCGAGTGTTTTGCTCTATCATCCTTTTGGTGGTAGAAGCCGGTGTGAGTTCGCTCTATCATCCGTTTGGTAGTGGGTCTGTCATCTTGTTGATGTCAGATTGTGCAAGTGGTTTGCTCTATCATCCCTTTGGTGGTGGTAGTTGGTTTGAGTTAGCTCCATCATACTTATGGTGGTGTGTCTATCATCTTGTTGACGTCAGATTGTGCGAGTGTATTCTCTATCATACTTTTGGTGGTAGTAGCCGGTGTGAGTTCGCTCCATCATCCTTTTGGTGGTGGGTCTTTCAGCTTTTTGATGTCAGATTGGGCGAGTTTTTGCAATATCATCTTTTGATGGTAGTAGACGGTGTGAATTCGCTCCGTCATCGTTTTGGTGGCGGGTCTGTCATCGTAGTGATGTCAGACTGTGCGAGTGTTTTTTCTATCATCCTTTTCGTGGTAGTAGCCGGTGTGAGTTTGCTCCATCATCCGTTTGGTAGTGGGACTGTCATCTTCTTGATGTCAGATTGTGCAAGTGTTTTGCTCTATCATCCCTTTGGTGGTAGTAGCTGGTTTGAGTTAGCTCCATCATCCTTATGGTGGTGTGTCTATCATCTTGTTGACGTCAGATTGTGCGAGTCTTTTCTCTATCATCCTTTTGGTGGTAGTAGCCGGTGTGAGTTCGCTCCATCAGCCTTTTGGTAGTGGGTCTTTCAGCTTTTTGATGTCAGATTGGGCGAGTTTTTGCAATATCATCTTTTGGTGGTAGTAGCTGGTGTGAATTCGCTCCGTCATCCTTTTGGTGGCGGGTCTGTCATCTTAGTGATGTCAGATTGTGCGAGTGTTTTGCTCTATCATCCTTTTGGTTGTAGAAGCCAGTGTGAGTTCTCTCCATCATTCGTTTGGAAGTGGGTCTGTCATCTTGTTGATGTCAGATTGTGCAAGTGTTTTGCTCTATCATCCCTTAGGTGGTGGTAGCTGGTGTGAGTTAGCTCCATCATCCTTATGGTTGTGTGTCTATCATCTTGTTGACGTCAGATTGTGCGAGTTTTTTCTCTATCATCCTTTTGGTGGTAGTAGCCGGTGTGAGTTCGCTCCATCAGCCTTGTGGTGGTGGGTCTTTCAGCTTTTTGATGTCAGATTGTGCGAGTTTTTGCAATATCATCTTTTTGTGGTAGTAGCTAGTGTGAATTTGCTCCGTCATCCTTTTGGTGGCGGGTCTGTCATCTTAGTGATGTCATATTTTGCGAGTGTTTTGCTCTATCATCCTTTTGGTGGTAGAAGCCGGTGTGAGTTCGCTCTATCATCCGTTTGGTAGTGGGTCTGTCATCTTGTTGATGTCAGATTGTGCAAGTGGTTTGCTCTATCATCCCTTTGGTGGTGGTAGCTGGTTTGAGTTAGCTCCATCATACTTATGGTGGTGTGTCTATCATCTTGTTGACGTCAGATTGTGCGAGTGTATTCTCTATCATCCTTTTGGTGGTAGTAGCCGGTGTGAGTTCGCTCCATCAGCCTTTTGGTGGTGGGTCTTTCAGCTTTTTGATGTCAGATTGTGCGAGTTTTTGCAATATCATCTTTTGGTGGTAGTAGCTAGTGTGAATTTGCTCCGTCATCCTTTTGGTGGCGGGTCTGTCATCTTAGTGATGTCATATTTTGCGAGTGTTTTGCTCTATCATCCTTTTGGTGGTAGAAGCCGGTGTGAGTTCGCTCTATCATCCGTTTGGTAGTGGGTCTGTCATCTTGTTGATGTCAGATTGTGCAAGTGGTTTGCTCTATCATCCCTTTGGTGGTGGTAGCTGGTTTGAGTTAGCTCCATCATACTTATGGTGGTGTGTCTATCATCTTGTTGACGTCAGATTGTGCGAGTGTATTCTCTATCATCCTTTTGGTGGTAGTAGCCGGTGTGAGTTCGCTCCATCAGCCTTTTGGTGGTGGGTCTTTCAGCTTTTTGATGTCAGATTGTGCGAGTTTTTGCAATATCATCTTTTGGTGGTAGTAGACGGTGTGAATTCGCTCCGTCATCGTTTTGGTGGCGGGTCTGTCATCGTAGTGATGTCAGACTGTGCGAGTGTTTTGTCTATCATCCTTTTGGTGGTAGTAGCTGGTGTGAGTTCGCTCCATCATCCGTTTGGTAGTGGGTCTGTCATCTTCTTGATGTCAGATTGTGCAAGTGTTTTGCTCTATCATCCCTTTGGTGGTGGTAGCTGGTTTGAGTTAGCTCCATCATCCTTATGGTGGTGTGTCTATCATCTTGTTGACGTCAGATTGTGCAAGTCTTTTCTCTATCATCCTTTTGGTGGTAGTAGCCGGTGTGAGTTTGCTCCATCAGCCTTTTGGTAGTGGGTCTTTCAGCTTTTTGATGTCAGATTGTGCGAGTTTTTGCAATATCATCTTTTGGTGGTAGTAGCTGGTGTGAATTCGCTCCGTCATCCTTTTGGTGGCGGGTCTGTCATCTTAGTGATGTCAGATTGTGCGAGTCTTTTGCTCTATCATCCTTTTGGTTGTAGAAGCCAGTGTGAGTTCTCTCCATCATTCGTTTGGAAGTGGGTCTGTCATCTTGTTGATGCAAGATTGTGCAAGTGTTTTGCTCTATCATCCCTTAGGTGGTGGTAGCTGGTGTGAGTTAGCTCCATCATCCTTATGGTTGTGTGTCTATCATCTTGTTGACGTCAGATTGTGCGAATTTTTTCTCTATCATCCTTTTGGTAGTAGTAGCCGGTGTGAGTTCGCTCCATCAGCCTTGTGGTGGTGGGTCTTTCAGCTTTTTGATGTAAAGATTGTGCGAGTTTTTGCAATATCATCTTTTGGTGGTAGTAGTTGGGGTGAATTTGCTCCGTCATCATTTTGGTGGCGGGTCTATCATCTTAGTGATGTCAGATTTTGCGAGTGTTTTGCTCTATCATCCTTTTGGTGGTAGAAGCCGGTGTGAGTTTGCTCTATCATCCGTTTGGTAGTGGGTCTGTCATCTTGTTGATGTCAGATTGTGCAAGTGGTTTGCTCTATCATCCCTTTGGTGGTGGTAGCTGGTTTGAGTTAGCTCCATCATACTTATGGTGGTGTGTCTATCATCTTGTTGACGTCAGATTGTGCGAGTGTATTCTCTATCATCCTTTTGGTGGTAGTAGCCGGTGTGAGTTCGCTCCATCAGCCTTTTGGTGGTGGGTCTTTCAGCTTTTTGATGTCCGATTGTGCGAGTTTTTGCAATATCATCTTTTGGTGGTAGTAGACGGTGTGAATTCGCTCCGTCATCATTTTGGTGGCGGGTCTGTCATCGTAGTGATGTCAGACTGTGCGAGTGTTTTTTCTATCATCCTTTTGGTGGTAGTAGCCGGTGTGAGTTCGCTCCATCATCCGTTTGGTAGTGGGTCTGTCATCTTCTTGATGTCAGATTGTGCAAGTGTTTTGCTCTATCATCCCTTTGGTGGTGGTAGCTGGTTTGAGTTAGCTCCATCATCCTTATGGTGGTGTGTCTATCATCTTGTTGACGTCAGATTGTGCAAGTCTTTTCTCTATCATCCTTTTGGTGGTAGTAGCCGGTGTGAGTTCGCTCCATCAGCCTTTTGGTAGTGGGTCTTTCAGCTTTTTGATGTCAGATTGGGCGAGTTTTTGCAATATCATTTTTTGGTGGTAGTAGCTGGTGTGAATTCGCTCCATCATCCTTTTGGTGGCGGGTCTGTCATCTTAGTGATGTCAGATTGTGCGAGTGTTTTGCTCTATCATCCTTTTGGTTGTAGAAGCCAGTGTGAGTTCTCTCCATCATTCGTTTGGAAGTGGGTCTGTCATCTTGTTGATGTCAGATTGTGCAAGTGTTTTGCTCTATCATCCCTTAGGTGGTGGTTGCTGGTGTGAGTTAGCTCCATCATCCTTATGGTTGTGTGTCTATCATCTTGTTGACGTCAGATTGTGCGAGTTTTTCTCTATCATCCTTTTGGTGGTAGTAGCCGGTGTGAGTTCGCTCCATCAGCCTTGTGGTGGTGGGTCTTTCAGCTTTTTGATGTCAGATTATGCGAGTTTTTGAAATATCATCTTTTGGTGGTAGTAGCTGGTGTGAATTTGCTCCGTCATCCTTTTGGTGGCGGGTCTGTCATCTTAGTGATGTCAGATTTTGCGAGTGTTTTGCTCTATCATCCTTTTGGTGGTAGAAGCCGGTGTGAGTTCGCTCTATCATCCGTTTGGTAGTAGGTCTGTCATCTTGTTGATGTCATATTGTGCAAGTGGTTTGCTCTATAATCCCTTTGGTGGTGGTAGCTGGTTTGAGTTAGCTCCATCATACTTATGGTGGTGTGTCTATCATCTTGTTGACGTCAGATTGTGCGAGTGTATTCTCTATCATCCTTTTGGGTGTAGTAGCCGGTGTGAGTTATCTCCATCAGCCTTTTGGTGGTGGGTCTTTCAGCTTTTTGATGTCAGATTGTGCGAGTTTTTGCAATATCATCTTTTGGTGGTAGTAGACGGTGTGAATTCGCTCCGTCATCTTTTTGGTGGCGGGTCTGTCATCGTAGTAATGTCAGACTGTGCGAGTGTTTTTTCTATCATCCTTTAGGTGGTAGTAGCCGGTGTGAGTTCGCTCCATCATCCGTTTGGTAGTGGGTCTGTCATCTTCTTGATGTCAGATTGTGCAAGTGTTTTGCTCTATCATCCCTTTGGTGGTGGTAGCTGGTTTGAGTTAGCTCCATCATCCTTATGGTGGTGTGTCTATCATCTTGTTGACGTCAGATTGTGCAAGTATTTTCTCTATCATCCTTTTGGTGGTAGTAGCCGGTGTGAGTTCGCTCCATCAGCCTTTAGGTAGTGGGTCTTTCAGCTTTTTGATGTCAGATTGTGCGAGTTTTTGCAATATCATCTTTTGGTGGTAGTAGCTGGTGTGAATTCGCTCTGTCATCCTTTTGGTGGCGGGTCTGTCATCTTAGTGATGTCAGATTGTGCGAGTGTTTTGCTCTATCATCCTTTTGGTTGTAAAAGCCAGTGTGAGTTCTCTCCATCATTCGTTTGGAAGTGGGTCTGTAATCTTGTTGATGTCAGATTGTGCAAGTGTTTTGCTCTATCATCCCTTAGGTGGTGGTAGCTGGTGTGAGTTAGCTCCATCATCCTTATGGTTGTGTGTCTATCATCTTGTTGACGTCAGATTGTGCGAGTTTTTTCTCTATCATCCTTTTGGTGGTAGTAGCCGGTGTGAGTTCGCTCCATCAGCCTTGTGGTGGTGGGTCTTTCAGCTTTTTGATGTCAGATTGTGCGAGTTTTTGCAATATCATCTTTTGGTGGTAGTAGCTGGTGTGAATTTGCTCCGTCATCCTTTTGGTGGCGGGTCTGTCATCTTAGTGATGTCAGATTTTGCGAGTGTTTTGCTCTATCATCCTTTTGGTGGTAGAAGCCGGTGTGAGTTCGCTCTATCATCCGTTTGGTAGTGGGTCTGTCATCTTGTTGATGTCAGATTGTGCAAGTGATTTGCTCTATAATCCCTTTGGTGGTGGTAGCTGGTTTGAGTTAGCTCCATCATACTTATGGTGGTGTGTCTATCATCTTGTTGACGTCAGATTGTGCGAGTGTATTCTCTATCATCCTTTTGGTGGTAGTAGCCGGTGTGAGTTCGCTCCATCAGCCTTTTGGTGGTGGGTCTTTCAGCTTTTTGAAGTCAGATTGTGCGAGTTTTTACAATATCATCTTTTGGTGGTAGTAGACGTTGTGAATTCGCTCCGTCATCATTTTGGTGGCGGGTCTGTCATCGTAGTGATGTCAGACTGTGCGAGTGTTTTGTCTATCATCCTTTTGGTGGTAGTAGCCGGTGTGAGTTTGCTCCATCATCCGTTTGGTAGTGGGTCTGTCATCTTCTTGTTGTCAGATTGTGCAAGTGTTTTGCTCTATCATCCCTTTGGTGGTGGTAGCTGGTTTGAGTTAACTCCATCATCCTTATGGTGGTGTGTCTATCATCTTGTTGACGTCAGATTGTGCAAGTCTTTTCCCTATCATCCTTTTGGTGGTAGTAGCCGGTGTGAGTTCGCTCCATCAGCCTTTTGGTAGTGGGTCTTTCAGCTTTTTGATGTCAGATTGTGCGAGTTTTTGCAATATCATCTTTTGGTGGTAGTAACTGGTGTGAATTCGCTCCGTCATCCTTTTGGTGGCGGGTCTGTCATCTTAGTGATGTCAGATTGTGCGAGTGTTTTGCTCTATCATCCTTTTGGTTGTAGAAGCCAGTGTGAGTTCTCTCCATCATCCGTTTGGTAGTGGGTCTGTCATCTTGTTGATGTCAGATTGTGCAAGTGTTTTGCTCTATCATCCCTTAGGTGGTGGTAGCTGGTGTGAGTTAGCTCCATCATCCTTATGGTTGTATGTCTATCATCTTGTTGACGTCAGATTGTGCGAGTCTTTTCTCTATCATCTTTTTGGTGGTATTAGCCGGTGTGAGTTCGCTCCATCAGCCTTGGGGTGGTGGGTCTTTCAGCTTTTTGATGTCAGATTGTGCGAGTTTTAACAATATCATCTTTTGATGGTAGTAGCTGGTGTGAATTCGCTCCGTCATCCTTTTGGCGGCGGGTCTGTTATCTTAGTGATGTCAGATTGTGCAAGTGTTTTGCTCTATCATCCTTTTGGTGGTAGAAGCCGGTGTGAGTTTGCTCCATCATCCGTTTGGTAGTGGGTCTGTCATCTTGTTGATGTCAGATTGTGCAAGTGTTTTGCTCTATCATCCCTTTTGTGGTGATAGCTGGTTTGAGTTAGCTTCATCATCCTTATGGTGGTGTGTCTATCATCTTGTTGACGTCAAATTGTGCGAGTGTATTCTCTATCATCCTTTTGGTGGTAGTAGCCGGTGTGAGTTCTCTCCATCAGCCTTTTGGTGGTGGGTGTTGCACCCCAAAATTTGCCCAACATTTCTTCACCTAGCTTGTGTTTCATTTCATTCATATTAGCATTATCATTTGCATTTCATTGACATGTATGCAGGAGATTAAGAGGTATGATTACCAATCAAGAGCTATACAAGATTATGAAGCTAGCTAAGAAGGTTATTCAGGTGCTCAAGGGTTGATATCCTTGTCAGAGAAGTTAAAAGATCCTCAGAGAGAGTGATTGAAGCCAAGTGTGTAGGTCTCCTAACTTGAGAGTTGTGGGAAGCCATCAGATGATTCTAAAGTCATGAAGAAGGACTTGAGGTCTTGAGAGAGCTCATGAGAATGTGTTGAAGATTACTTTGAGGCCTAGACAGGTCATTGTGCAAGATTAAGAAGACTCAGCCATGAGTGGCAACTAGGGTTTGACTGGGTCAACCCTAAGTCAACTGATGATTTAAAGAAGGTTGATACCTAATCCAAGAGCCATGTGACCATGGATGGACATGTTGAGATGTTCTAAGGATGATTCCAAGGTTAAATCATCATGATTGAAGAGTTTGAGAAGTTTCAGGCTAGGGTTTCTAAGACTTGACAGTGTAAAATCCCCTAGTTTGACCCCTATCTTCAAGGCAATTTAGCTCAAGATATGATTGTCATCTCATCTTGACTCCAACATGATTGTTGTAGAGCATGGTCTTAGCTTTAATTTGAGTGCTATAAGTCCTTGATAGGATTTATAGAACCCAAGTTATGGTTTTGGCAAGTTACAAGTCATCTAAGGTATGTGAACTTGGAGCTTGAAAGTTACCCAACTTGCATGAAACTTTTTCCCATGAAGGATGATTCCTATTCTCTTAGCTTTCTAGATAGTACTAGAAGTCCTTGATAGGATTTGTAGAACTCAAGTTATGGCTTTGACAAGTCAAGGGTATTTTGGAAAGTTATGATTATAGGTCATTTATGGTTATAGGTCATTTTCACCAACTTAGACACCTCAAATGAAATTTTGTTCAACTTGAAAGTTGCTCAAAATAGGGTTTTAACCTTGACCATGTATCAAGGAGGCATTGAAATGGCTCAAGGAAGGACTTGGTTCAAGGAGTTGTGAAAAAGGAAGAATTAAAGGCATTAAATGACCAAAAAATTGAAATAATTCATTTTGTGTCCAAACAAGGCAAAATGATAGGTCATTTTGATTGGGAAAATCATTTTAGAAACTTTGGCAATACTAGAATTTTTGTTTGAGGTCAAATTCATGCCATTCCATTTCATTTCTTCATGATGAAGCAACATAATCAACATGAACCATTGGATTGCAAACAAGGAATTAAGCATAACTAACCAATTCAATATCTCATGAGATGAATTTTCCAAGTATTTTCATGCCCAAATAGAGCTAGCATCGTGACTGGTGTGGATGACATTTTGGAGAGAAATTGAAATTGCAAAATCTCATTTGGAAGCTTACAGAACTTTCTAGACATTTCCATTGAGTTCTATAGATTTGGAGTGTATTCAGCCAGTTTTTTGGAAGCATTTGAAGCTGGTAGCAGAGAGAGCATCGGATTTTGCAGAGCTGCAACTCAAAATCGTGTTCTTGGATTGAGGAAGAATCAGAGCAAATTGAAGTGTGCATTAGCTTTGGGAGTGAATTTGGAGTGATTCTGGACAAGCTTGGAGGAAGAATCGAGCAAGGATTGTATCTGTTCTTCATCTGAAACCAGGTTTGTACAAATCCAAATTCTGCTTAATCTATGGAGAGATAGCTAGAAACTTGCATGTGGTTAGGCTCTTAGCATGACATAGATGGATTTTGGTACAAGACTTTGATGGATAAAGACACTCTAGGTCATGGATCACTTTCTATTGAGGCTGATATCTCAAGATTCTTGAAGGAATAATCATGTTTGGATAGTGGAAATTGATCAGTGAGAAGTGTAGATTACATTAGGATCATTATTTTTGAGAATTGTGATGATCAAGATTTGGCGTATTTCTGAAAATGTGATTGTGTTTTAAGTTAGAGGAAGAATCAGTGAATTTGGAGGTTGGATTCGTGTTCAGGATGAAAAATTGAGTGAGATGATGATTTGTCTTGTTGTTTTTGATGACCTGAGGACACCACTTCACCGGAGAAGACGGTGGCGCTGCAACTCTGGCCACCGTCTAGGAAATTCCCTCCATCAGTTTGAATTTGGGGACAACGCATGGGAGCCATCAGATGAGCGTTTGACCATTGACTTGGGCAAGGAATGGATGGCCACAATTTGTTTTTGAACTCTGAAGAGAGATTGATGAATGAAATGCACCGTTTCATTAATTGGTTGGTTTGGGCTTAGTGAACTAAGTGATAACCACACCCCCGTTTGGCCAAAATTCTTGAAATGAATTGAAAATATTTGCTATTCAGCACGCAGGTTTTATTATTTTCTTTCTTTTTCTTTTATTTTTCATCATTTCATATAGTTTGAAAATAATTCATAATAAATAGGAAAATAACTCAATTTGATCCATATTTTTTTCCCTTAACTCATGAATGAGTCTAGAATTTTAGGAAATTAAGAATTTAGGAATTCATGCATTTTTTATTTTAATTGCATTGTTTGTATTTTAATTGATATTAATTTCATTATGGTTGATACCTTGTCTTGTGAATTTTTGTGTGATCATTTGATGATGATTTTTGAGCTGATTTTATGTGTGTAGTTAGTGTAGAAATGTATGCTCCCATAGTATTTTTCTCACATTTTTGTGATGAAGTTAAATGAGGTTTTTAGATTGAAACTTTAGGTGGTCTAGTTTTAGGGTTTAACCTTAGTACCCCATAGTTTAGGATTTAATTCTAGGACTTTTTCGATGAGTTGATCTCTGGAATTAACATGGTAGAGTCATGATTGACTTAGGTTCCCATAGTTATTTTTGTAGGATTTTAAAATTGGTTTTAGTATTTTAGTTTGAATTAACTTTAGTACTAGGTTTTAGGTGATCCTAACTTGCTAATTCAACTAGAATGACTTCATTAGTTCCCTTAGAATAGGGTGTTGCTTCTCTTGCTCTTGGATGATGATGAAGACATGTGTGGATTGCTGAGGAATGCATGGTGGAGCTTGGACTTGAAGATTTCTCTTCCTTTAGTGTAGTTTGTTTAGGGCTAAGAATTAGGGTTTTAGGGAGATCTCTTAGAATAAATTTTCTTCCTTCATGAAACATGGAAGATGTTGATCACTTCCATCCCTCCCTATGATGTAAGGTCCCATTGTGAAGACCTCATCCCTCCTTGGGTAGGATTATTGGCTCCTCACAAATTGGTAGAACCTTTGAGGGTTCCTTTCCTTGATGGTGGAGTGCTTACAGGTGATCTTTGGTCTTCAATTTGCTCACCACTATCCACACCTTGCTCTTGTTAGATGAATCTTTCTCCCTTGCTAGAGGATGGAGTTCCTTGTCAGAAGATTGGAGATGCTAGAGGTTGCACTTCCCCTTTTGTTTGAAGATTGCCCTTGAAGCTAAAGCTTGAAGATCAAGAAGAACAAGTTGACACTTGTAAGGAAGATCAAATTAAGAGCTGAAACTTGAAGAAGATAGAGAACAAGTTGATGCTTGTGTTTGATGCATTGAAAGCTTGAAGAAGCAAGTTGATACTTGCTATTGAATATGAAAGCCTTGAAGAACAGTTACAGACTGAAGACTGAGTTGCTGTCAGAGGATTGCTTTGCTGTGAAGCTGGGGAAGCTGTTGATCTGTTTTCTTTCCTGTCTATTTGCTTTTTGTGCAACTGTATTGATGTGACTTGTTTGATTTGCTTGATGCATTAGAATAAGTTCATATTTAGATTGTGTTAAGCTAGGAGCATGATTGCACTAGAGGTTGAGTTGCTCCCTCTGCTTGTATTTTTACTGTATGGCTTTGCTTGCTGGTATTCGGTAGAGCCCTGCTCCCTTGCCTATGTAGCTTGTGTTTGCTTGATGGCATTTTATTCTTCTTGTATGATTGCATTTATTCATATCTGGCTTGAGGTCGAGAAGAGCTTGTGGAGGCTGATGCCCCACACACATTTCCTCCCTCACTTGCATTGCATGCATTTTACAGTTGTTTACTGTTTACTGTTTAGCTGATGCTTTATCTGTTTCTGTATCATTGACATGATCCCCTAGGAATCTCACTTCCTTTGATAAGGAAGTGATGATTAGAACTTTAGGTTGAAACCTATGCATGATAACTTCTAGGAGCTCCCTGTTTCAAACCTCAACCATAGGATGAATCCTTGGCATGACAACAATAGGACTTGATAGTCTCCCCGTAGTTGTCCCACTCTCTTCTCATCTCAAAACAACAGTAAAAAAACATAATAAAGGCAAGTTAGTATAAGCGCGTTACGAGCCTTAAGCTACTTGGGTAATGATAATTGAGCGGCCTCCTCTCAATCGTCTATAATGTTTAGTATACGTCCTTTGGAGGTTATGCGACGCATTCGCTCCCAAGTCATAGTCTCTAGTGCTGTACGAACTACAGAAAAACTAAAAAACAGTTCTTCCGTAAAAGACAGAAAACAAACTTCAAATCTTTTTGCCCCGTGGGCCCATAATTCAAAGGAAGCTTTTCTGAAGAAAAGAGTGTCGTTAACTCCCAGTTCTACCGCAAACGGTAACGCCTAAGTCTCCAAGGGTCGAGCTGCGTACACCAAACTGCTGGAACTGTTTGTTAACCCTACTCAAAAAATAGATGAATCTGAATTCCCGTAATCCGTATTATCCCGAACTACGTAAGCTCTGATCTCTCATACCTGTTGAGAGTACGTAGGCACAATACTGACGTATTGGCAAGCCACCTTCCCCGTAACCCGTAGTTAGTTGAACTACGTTGACTCTGATTTCTCATTCTCTGATGAGAATACGTAGGCATAAAGTGCGACGCTTTGTCGAGTCATTTTTCTTTTCTTTTCAGACCAGCCTTGATAGGTAGATAGTAAATAAACCCATCAGATAAACACAACAAGCATGGATTCTATCGAGTACGATGGACGTGAGGGGTGCTAATACCTTCCTCTTGCGTAACCGACTCCCCAACCCAGACAATGGTTGCGATGGCCTTGTCTTATACCTTTTCGTCAGGTTTTTCCGATCGTTTCCTTTCCTGTTCTGAGGAATAAATAACGAAAGGTGGCGACTCTTCTGTTTTGTCGGCACCTTATTTTCGCGGTAGCGACAGCTGGCGACTCTGCTGGGGACTTGATAGTTTCCTGGGATCCAACGTCCCTTATGCGAGTCAATTTGGGGATCTAACGTCCCCTGCGAGAGTCAATCCTAGCGCTTGTATGATTACTTGTTGGGTTGTGTTTATTTATCGCATTTATTTCCCGCACTTTATGTTCAGTATGATATGATTATCTGCACTGTTGTGGGAGGGGCATTCTGATGAGTGAGAAGCCAGACCCAGGCTTTAGAGCTATATAGTATTAGAGTGGGTTAGTGGAAGACGTAATTGCTTTGCTTGCAGCTGTTCCCACGTAATCCACACTCAGACGAGGTTCTCTTTGATGGCTTCCTATCGGTCCTTTGGACTCGAGGGGCTGTTGGATCTGAGGATTGTCGACTCTCGGAACCGATCATTTGGAATTCAGCTAAGTGAGGCCGCTTCAAGAGATGATGATGCCACACCTTCTCGGTATCGTATCATCGTTTCTTGAAAGTCTGTGACGCTGATGACCGCATAGGATGCCGAACCTTTTCCGTGATTAGGTCCATACCTGTGAGCAGGGTCGGGTTATTGCAGGAAACCTTAACCTTCAGACTACCTGGTTTTCTTGACAGTGAATCAGTTTTGTTGGTATCAGAGGTTCTCATCATTAGATATGTGTTTGTTCTTGACAGAGCATATTTTTGGTCTGGTATCAGGGTTTCTTCTCATTAGATATGTGTGTTCTTGACAGAGCAGAGTTATGGTCTGATATCAGAGGTTCTCAACATCAGATATGTGTGTTCTTGACAGAGCAGATTGTTGGTCTGGTATCAGGGGTTTCTTCTCCTCAGAGATATGGTTGTTCTTGACAGAGCAGTATTGTGGTTTTGTTGATACAAAATCTTCATCTCCTCAACAACACAGTTGTCTTGATCTCCTGCTGCATGATTGCATTTTGCATTGTTTGCATCCTCATTTGCATGTCATTAACGTGTGTCTGTGTTGCAGGTGCATATTTCTCCCCTGGTTCTAGTGATCTTGATCCTCATGGCAGATATGGCATCTCTGAAGAAGACAGTGGCTTACAAGCTACCAACACCTGACATCCGAGAATTACGGACTTTGATTTCTTTGGTTGATAAGACAGTGATGGAGAGTTTCAGAAAGAGTTATGGGAGGCTTCTGGGTATTGTGTATAAGCTTCCTACGTACGAGTTGAATGACCTCTATGCCCTGCTGCAGTTTTATGACCCACAACTCAGATGCTTTGTGTTTCTAGACTATGTCCTAGCCCCGACCTTGGAAGAGTACTCTGCCCTGTTGGGGGTGCCTTTGATGAATCAAATGCCTTACTACCGTGTTGAGGGTGAACCCAAATTGAGTAAGCTGACTGACGCTCTTCATGTAGATGAGTCTGAATTGGAAGGGATGGTATCCAGAAAGATCGGAGTTCATGGTTTCCCTTTGCCTTTCCTGATGGAGAAAGCCCAAAAGTTTGCCGAAAAGGATCGCTGGGATGTGTTCAATGCCTTCTTAACCCTCTGTATCTATGGGATCGTGCTATTCCCAAGTCACCCGGACTTCATAAGCATGGGTGCTTGCCACATATTTGCCTCCGGGAATCCAGTGCCCACTCTCCTCGGAGACGTCTACCATTCAGTTCACAGCAAGAACGATAACAAAAAGGGGAAGAACGTGGCATGTTGTGCGCCTTTACTGTATAAATGGTTTGCTAGCCATCTTCCTAAGTCAGGGCCGTTCATTGATTCTGCTAAGTCTTTGCCTTGATCTGCACGTTTGATGGGTTTGACTGTTAACGATATCATCTGCTTTGATAGAGATCTGCTGGGCAAAGATACTGTGTATAGCTGTTGTGGCTTTACGAACGTCCCCCTGGTCGGAAGGAATGGATGTATCAACTACAATCCATCTCTGCTAGTACGACAATTTGGGTATGCACTACGAGGTCCTCCTGAAGAGGAAGAGATACGGGAATCTCTGTATCTCACAGGGTTGCTTGAAGGTGACACTTTGATCAAGGTACAGGATGCTTGGAGCAAAATTCACCGGAAGGGGAAAGTCTTGCTAGTAAAGAGCAACAACAAGGCCTTTGATCCGTACGTGACTTGGGTTAGAGAGAGAGCCGCCAAGTTTTTAATGTCGTTTCCTACTGTGGAACCATTGTGTGCTCCCGTGTACAAAGAGCCTACTACAATTGATATTCAGAAATTCAACCAGGTACTCCAAGAGAAGGAAGAGCTACGAAATGCCAATGAAGAGTTGGAGAAAGAGATCGCTCAACTTCGGAAAGAGAAAAGTGAAGCCGTCTATACCTGCAAGAAGCAGACTGAGATGATCAATCGTCTAGGCTCCAACCTGACCAAAGAAACTGATGCTAGGGAACGTCTGGGGCTGGACTTGAAGTCAGTACATGGCGTGTTGACAACCAAGAAACAGGATCTGGACAGAGTGTACTAGAAGTTAACCCAATATGAGAGGGTTTAGAGCAGCACCATAGCCAAGTACAAAGAGCGGGAAGAAAAGCTGAAGCAGCGAGTAGCCGAGCTGGAAGCTCAGATTATGGTGAAAGGCAAGAGTACAGAGGCTGAAGCCTCCATGCGACATCACATCCAGTATAGATTGGCTGAGGCCGAGGCAAATTTGCAAGATTCTCAACTCCGGGCTGATGCTTAGAGAAGAAGAGTCGAGCACCATTCTGAAGAAGGTATTTCTAGGAGCATTGCCGAGAACCTCCCAAAGTCCATCAGTTAGAAGGATCTGCTGACCTAGGGTTTGCTTACTCAGTCAGATCACTCGGCTACAAAGAAGTTGATAGAAGATTTTCATGCCTGTGGCCGCGCCTGATCTTTTGTATCTCTTTTTGTACATTTTTATGCATTGATATGCTGATCACCGCCAGGTCTGTTGGTTGGGGTCATGCCTTATTGCTTCAGCTGTATGTGATTATAGTTGTACGCTACCCAAGCGGGCTCTTCAGATGAATATATGAGGATTTCTTTTCCATGATTGGATAATAGACTTTATTTGTCTCGGAAACTAGGATCGGGGGGGAATCTCCCCAAGGCACAGACACACGTTTGCATTTGCATGAAGCATTTGCATAATGAGCACCTTGTCGTTTTTCTTTCTAACCCTTTGTGTATGCAGGTTGTTCCAGGATTGATCGAAGGCCGATCCACCGCTATCCGACCAGAGCAAATCAAGCTAGAGCAATGGAACAAGTGCAAACTGACGTTCAGGAACTCCGAGAGAGGATGAACCGCTTCATGGAGCTCATGCAAGTGGTCGCCAACGGTCAAGACCAGCTCAGAACATTGGTCCAACCTCTGATCTCAAGGGTTGACAGCAACGGTGTACTCCATGGAGGGAGCGTCCCAACCCCTCCACCTGTTGAAACTCCTCAGAATGGCATCCCAGTGACTGGGGGGAATGGCAGTGGTAACGGTAATGTGATCGCTAACATCGGGCTCAATGGTAATACGACTGGCGTCGGCAATGGAAACTTTAAAGCTAATGGCAATGCTGGACTGGGCAAAGGCAACACAGGTGCTGGAAATCTTTATGGGCCTCAGCCATGGCTAGAAGATCGACAAGAAGATTTGTTCTCGCAGAGGAGTGCTGAAGGAGAGCTGACTGCTAAAGCACGTCTGAGGTTTAAGGCACTCGAGGACAAAATGAGGAATTTCGAGAACCTGAACATTATGGGGGTCGACATGTCTAAATTGGGATTGATTTCTGATTTCAAGGTACCTCCCAAATTCAAAGTACCCGACTTTGAGAAATACAAGGGCACTACTTGCCCTCGCGTCCACTTAAGGTCATACTACCGAAAGATGTCCGCTCACTCTGAAGACGAGAAGCTGCTGCTGCACTTCTTTCAGGATAGCTTGTCCGGGCCATCCTTGGAGTGGTACATGAGTTTGGAACCCACCAGTGTGCGCACGTGGAAGGAACTTACTAAGGCATTCGTGCACCATTATCAGTATAACAGTGACTTGGCTCCGAACCGGGTTCAACTGCAGAACTTGTCACAGAGGAACAACGAAGGGTTCAAAGAATACGCCCAGCAATGGCGTGAATTAGCAGCTAGAGTTCAGTCGCCGATGGTTAAACAAAAGCTTGTTGAAATGTTTGTAGCCACTATCCCAGGGGTCTACTACAAGAAACTGGTCAGCGGTATGTCAGGAAGTTTCTCAGATCTCATCATTACTGGCGAGCATGTTGAGAACAGGATCAAATTGGGAAAGATTCAGGGTGTCGATCTATCCTCAGCTGGAGGAGGAAAGAAGCTGTATGGTAACAAAAGGCGTGAAGGAGAGACGAGCACCGTGTCCAACGCTCGAAGGAAAGGTAAGGGCCAGCGCCAGCAGGTGGCTAGCATAACCATTCCTGATGTCCAACAACCCCAGACACAGCAGCAGCCGCAGCAACAACAACCAAATTAGCAAGGGTACAAAAAGTATCAGAACAGGGCACCTCTGTCAAGTCGTCACCTTGAGACACCTCCCATGTCTTATGCTCAGCTATTACAAACTCTGCTTCAGTTACAGCTAGTCTAGAAAAGAACCCTGGCTCCCTTGACAGGGGCACCTCCGCCAGGTTATGATGCGAATGCAACGTGTGAGTTTCACTCAGGGGCACCCGACCACACGATAGAAAGCTGCAAAGCCTTCAAGCACAAGGTGCAAGATATGATGGATGCTAAGATCATCAATTTCTCAGATAATGTGTCGAATGTCACAAAGAACCCTATGCCGAATCATAGGGGAGGTGGGGTGAATGCCATTATTGAAGAAGAGGATTTAGATGTGTTGACTGATGTCAAGGATCTGAAGACACCGCTTAGCTTCGTTAAAGCCAAGCTAATGAAGAGAGGCTTCTTTCCAGGGTGTGGAGAATTGTGTATGGGCTGTGCGACTCGTCCTGATGGATGTGAACAGTTGATAGAGGGGATTCAGAGTTTGATGACCGAAGGAATCTTGCAGTTTAGCCGAAGGGCCGAAAGTAGATCTGGAGAGGTAATGCTGAAGCAAGATGATGAAGTTGCCACCATCACCATCCCTCGCCACACGATAACCATTTCTGCACTCAGGCCACCCATAATTACCATCACCAAAGCTGGGCCGATACCTTTTGAAAGCACCAATGCTGTCCCGTGGCACTATGGGGCAGACGTCTACTGTAACGGACAGAAGTTGGAACTAGAACCATCTGGGCAGTCTGTTGATAACCTAGTGGGAATTGGCGGAATCACGCGCAGCGGAAGAGTATTTGCTCCACCTGAGATTGTGGCGGACAAAGCGGACAAAGCTGATGAGACTGATAAGGGAAAAAGTAAAGTCGTTGAGGAAACCCCTCGTGGGGTAAAGAAGGACTTACTTGTAAAGGACGCTGAGGAGTTCATGAGGTTGATCAAGAAGAGTGATTACAAAATCGTGGATCACCTCCATCAAACACCCTCGAAAATTTCCATCCTGAATTTGTTGTTGTGTTCGGAGTCACATTGCAACGCACTGTTAAAGGTTTTGAATGCCACGTATGTACCGCAGGAAATCTCGGTCAACCAGTTGGAAGGGGTCGTAGCCCACGTGAATGCTGGAAACGGGTTAGGGTTCACTGACCTGGAGCTGACGCCGAAGGGAAGAAACCACAACAGCGCCCTGCACATCTCGATAGAGTGTAGGGGAACGATTATGGCTCACGTGTTGGTGGACACTGGGTCATCGCTCAATGTTCTTCCGAAGAAGGCATTGATGAAGTTAGACACTCGAGGATTGATTTGCACACCCATTGATCTGGTTGTGAAGGCGTTCGATGGAACCAAGCGTCATGTCTTTGGAGAGGTAACTATGCCAATCCAAGTCGGGTCGGAAACTTTCGACGCAGTCTTCTACATCATGGACATCATGCCAGCCTACAGCTGTCTCTTAGGCCGACCATGGATCCATTCTGCTGGTGCCGTGACTTCCACGTTGCACCAAAAGCTCAAGTATGCTGTCGGGGGCAGCATCGTAACTGTTTGTGGCGAGGAAGATATAATGGTGAGCCATTTATCGTCCTTCAAATATGTTGAGATGGATGGGGAAATCCACGAAACCCTATGTCAGGCGTTCGAAGCTGTTAAGGTCAAGGACGTGGCTCCAGTAATGACTGAAAAACCAGAGATGACTCTCTCTTCCTTAAAAAGAAGCTCGGGCCGTTGTTCAAGCCGGATCTACCCCAGGCTGGGGGCAAGTGCTAGAAATACATAACAAACAGGACAAGTTTGGGTTAGGATACTCTCCTACGGCTGAAGCCTCCTCTTCTCATAGTGTGTCGCGAGGTAAAGGACCGATCCAGTTTACTAGTGGCGGGGTGATATTTGAAAGTGTCAACGAAATGTCTGAAGACGGCGAAGACAGCGATTGCGACTTGGACTCTTGGATCCAGCCAAGCAAACCAGGCCAGAGCCTCGACAACTGGTCCATCAGGGATATCATCCAAGTGATAGGCAAAGAGTAATGATTTACTTTCTCCAATTGTTGTACAACCCTATGTCCTACCCGGGGCATGGTGGTTTTATTGTCAGGGCCTTGTTTGATTTTGTACATGCATTTTACCAATAAATCAAAAGGCGTTTTTCTTCGTATTCAAATGTTGTGATCCTTGTTATTCCTGTTTTATATTTGTTTTGAAAAATAATAAAATGGCAATAGGGTTTGTGCTAACCTGCATATCCTTGTTTTAAGCTTAACCCTTGTTATTGCAGGATCCACATAGCAGATGACATCGACTCTGGACCTTCTACGACTCACTTCGACTTCAATTGCCCGATCTATCAAGCCGAAGAAGAGATTGATGAAGACGAAGACCTTCCCAAAGAGTTGGCCCGCTTGTTGAAACAAGAAGAGAAAGTTATTCTGCCTCACGAGGAGGAGATTGAGATTGTGAATTTGGGTTCTGAAGAACTTGTCAGGAACGTCAGGATAAGGGCTGCATTGCAGAGTGATGTCAAGCAGAGATTGGTCGAGATGCTGAGAGAGTATAGTGGCATCTTTTCTTGGTCATACGAAGATATGCCCAGACTTGACACTGACATCGTGGTCCATCACTTGCCGCTGCGAGAAGATTGTCCTCCCGTTAAGCAGAAGCTTAGGCGGACACGACCAAATATGGTCGTTAAGATCAAAGAAGAAGTGCAAAAGCAGCTTGATGCTGGCTTCTTAGCGGTCACCACTTACCCTCCGTGGGTCGCCAACATAGTGCCTGTACCAAAGAAGGACGGTAAGGTACGGATGTGCGTCGATTATCGGGATTTGAATAGGGCGAGCCCTAAAGATGATTTCCCGCTCCCTCATATTGATGTGTTGGTCGACAATACAGCTCAGTTCTCCGTGTTTTCGTTCATGGATGGCTTCTCCGGCTACAATCATATCAAGATGGCGCCGGAGGACATGGAGAAAACTACGTTTATTACACCTTGGGGAATGTTTTGCTACAAGGTAATGCCTTTCGGTCTGAAGAACGCAGGGGCCACTTACCAACGAGCAATAGTTACTTTGTTTCATGATATGTGTTGCACCCCAAAATTTGACCAACCGGTTCCCATATCTGGTTTATGTTTCGAAGCATTTTGCATTCGCATTCACATACCGCATCCATTGCATTTTTGCAGTCAGACTGATTTTATCGGGATTACAGCCTCCCCTGGCGTTTCAGGCAGTTCAGGCCAGTTTGATAAGTGTATTTTGATAATTTTGTGCCCGTCTCGGTGTTTTCAGCTCTCGCTGTTGTTTTTGAGGATATTTCGGTGTCCGATTTTACCGTTTATTTCGCTATAGTTGCGCAGTTGTTCTCTAATCGATTTAGTTAGCTTCCTGGCATTTTTAGAATCTTCCCTTTTATTTTCTAGATTTTTAATAGATTTTAATAGATTTTTATAGATTTAATGGAGTTTTTCTAGATATTAAATAGGAATTTTTAATATATTCTTATAGGTTTTAATAGATTTTTTTAGAATTTTAAATAGATAATTCTATTTTTTAAATAGTTTTAAATAGATATTTGCTTCTAGATAGATTTTAAATGATTTTTAATAGGATATTTCTTTTTCTAGAAATTTCTTAAATAGATTTAATCTAGTTCGATAGATTTTTTTTTCTATTATTAATTGATTTAGAGTTTAGTGGATTTAATAGTTTTAGATGTTAATTGGTTTAATAGAGTTTAATGTTTCTTTCTAGATTTTATTTTAATTAGTATTAATTGGGGTGTTATTAATTAGGGTAGTTTGTTAGTTTTAATTAACCAGCACTTAATATTTGTTTTTTGTTTAGCATTAACCATGTCATTGATCACCATTTTAATTGAGTCTTAATTAGGTTTATTCATTAGATGCAGTCATTAGTGAGTGAATTAATCAAGTTGGATCAGAGTTATTCAATTCTCGTGGGCCAGGTGTGTGTTTCTGGAGGCCCAAGTCCAGCATTGTGCCACATGTCATGCGTATAAAGCCGCCACACGTCCACACTCTCTCACTTCCACCTCATTTTCCACTCAGAGTTTCTTCCACCTCACACTTCCACTTTCTGTGTGCGTTGCCACTTGGCTTCTCCTCATTCTCCCACTCCCCACGTGTCCTCGTCACAACCTACCTCAACATGCAACTGACATCTGTATTCCACTATCTCCCTCCTGCCGCCGGCCATGCAGCCGCCACAGGAGCCACCGTAACCTCCCACCGGACTTCGTAACAGATCGCCGGAAACTGCATTTTTTCACCAGAATCTTCATCTGGTCGCCGGAAACTACAAATCACCAAGAACTTCGTCCATTCTTCCCAAATCCTCACCAGAAGCTCATCGTGTTCTTCGCCAACCTCTATCAACCTCGCTGAAAAATTCAAACTCCCGCAGGAATCTTCATGCGATGATCATCATGTTCATGATTTTTTCCTCACAACTTCATCATGTTCGTGTTGATCTTCAACCGATTTCCATGCTTTCTTTAAAGATCCTCAATGATCTTCATTCGTTCAACATTATTCTAAGACTCTTTATCGTAAACTCAATGAATGATCTTCATTCTCCTTCGTATTTCTCCAGAAAACTCCTTCAACCTTCAAAGGATTCGTCAAGAAACTTTATCAACACTGTAACCGTTTTCCAGATTTTTTCTTCAGATTTGTTAAACCTTCAACAATTTTCCTCCTCTGTTCATCCATTCTTCACCAGATCTTCGAGATCCAACAACTTTTTGCATTCGTTTAACCTTCACCCGTTCGTTAAACCCTCACCGGTAAGTTCATTCGCCGCGAGCTCTTCCTCCGATCTTCATCGTTCACATCAACCTTCATGCTCTTTCAAAAAGCTTCAAGCTACAACATGAACTGACGACTCAAGATCCTTGCGCACTTCATAATCGCCAGAAATCTTCAACATGCATCCATATGTTCTTCAACCTTCAGGAACCTTCATCCGAAAATCTCCAGACTCTATCGTTGATTCATCCAACTTCGCACGAAGCTTCGTGAACTTCTAAATCTAGATCCGCAAGCTTGTTTTCATCACTAACTGTGAAGCAATGGAAGGATCGGTTTGTCTTCTTTAGTGTTATTTTGTTGTTGGTTGGCCGGCTGTTTGTTTTGTTAATAGGTAAGGAAGAAGTTGCAATTAGACATGGAAGGTTGAGATCTGAGAAGGGAGAGTTGGAAGACGGAGACGAAGAAGGGAGTGATGGCTGACGGCGCGGTTAGGGTTTCTCGTTTGTGAGAAGACAAAGTGATAATGGGATCCTCATGTGTGTTCAGTGGGCCTCCGGCCCATGTTTCTTTCGTTGTGAATCCACCCCTGTATTGCTGTTTGTGCACCTCCCTCTGGCTGCTTATGAGTTCGTTGGGCTTTCAAACTCAAAGCCCAACCGTGTGGACTCATTCTGCACTCTCTATTATTGCTACATACCCCATCTGTTTGGTTATGGACCTGGGCCCAATATTATTGTTCTACTACTAGCACACCCCTGAACTGACTAAATCCCCCCTAGCTGTAGTTTATTTTATTTTCTTTTGGTTAATATTTGTATTATATTTTCTTTAATACTTTCTTTTTCCTATTTTCTGTTTTAGGAAATTACAGTTTCTTTCTTAGAATATTAGCATATTTTTTAATATAGATTTTATATTCTAGGATTTGTATTCTATTAGCATAATATAGAATTTTCATTCTATTTTCTTTGTAGAAATTAGAATATTGTGCATAGGGTAGAATTCCCATTTCATTTTCCATATGCAATTTCCTTTTAGTATTTCTTTAGAATACTTTCAAGTAGAAGTTAATTGCCGTATTTTAGGAGTAGACTATTATTTCCATTTTGTGATTGGATTTCTCTCCTATTTTCGTTTCCATCTGATTTTATCTCGATTTTATTTCTGGCTGGCCGTGTGACATGATTCAATTGGAGAATGATTTTCGATATCATTTCTCTATCTTGTCTTTGACACGGACATCAATACGCTACCTCTGAGAGTTCGATTTCTCGCATAAGTCGAACCATGATGGTCTAAGCGTTACATTAGTTCTGATTCGAGCGTCCTCATCAAGGATCCAGAGAGGAGAAGATTGGAATGGAGCTTGCGCGCATGTCAGGAGCCAACGGAGCCGCTTCGTTCAACATCATCATCATCTTATTCAAGTCTTCAGGCAACCGTCGAGTGTTGTGAGCTGCATTGTTAGATACGTAGGAAATGACAGTTGAGGAGTTTCTTCTCAATCGTCTAGGATGTCTAGTATGGTACCCTTTGGGTGACATGCGACGCATTCGCTCCTACGTATTAGGTTTGGGCGTGTGTGTCCCGAGTTCCTTCCTGTTTAGGCGTATGCCTGCTTCCTCTTTGTTCTCGCCCCCTTGCATCGAAACCCCTTTTCTCTCGCGTTCAGGCGATCGAGACCCCTTCTCTTGCCCCCGTGCAATCGAGACTCGTTTTCCCGTCGAACTACGTTTGCTCTGATCTCTCGTGCCAGACGAGAGTACGTAGGCATATGATGCGACATCCAAGCGAGCTACCTCCCTTCTCCCTTTTCCCTTTTACGTTCTTCCCGTTTTCCCCGTTTTGCTGTAGTGGGCTGAACTACAGCTGCTCTGATTTCTCATATCGAATGAGAATATGTAGGCATAAGATGCGATATCCTAGCGAGCACACTAACAACTAACCTCTCTGTTCTCTCGCTGCCGTGCGATCGAGACTTTCCCGCTGACGACTGATGTTTCCCTTTCTCTTGCCCTTGCGCATTTGAGACTAGACCGTAGTTTTAAGTTCCGTAGGTTCCCGTACCTCTAAAACCAACTTAATCTCTCACCCCTGTGTGATTGAGAACACCCTGTCTAGCCGTAGTTAGCCTGAACTACGTAAGCTCTGATCTTTCACGTTGTGTGGAAGTACGTAGGCACAAGACGCGAAGTCTTGGCAAACAATTCCCTGTAGTTTCTCCAACTACGATGACTCTGACTTTCTCTCTTGAGAATACGTAGGCATAGAGTGCGACGCTCTACCGAGTCAGTTTCTTTCCATTTAGCCTTAGTAGCCGTAGATAGATTGTTTTTACATCCTTTAGACAAACCAGCAAGCGTGGATCCCGTCGAGTACGACGGACGTGAGGGGTGCTAATACCTTCCCCTTGCGTAACCGACTCCCGAATCTAGGATTTGGTTGCAATGACCATTCCTTTCCCGTCTTTGCGGTAGGTTTACTTCGAGCGTTTCCTTTCCCTCCTGTGGGATAAATAACGCACGGTGGTGACTCTTATGTTTAGCCGGCGCCGATTTTCGCAGTAGCGACAATATGATTCATCATGAGATTGAAGTCTATGTTGATGACATGATTGCGAAGTCCCAAACGGAGGAGGGACATCTGGTCAATTTGCTGAAGCTTTTTGAGAGGCTTAGGAAGTTCAGGTTGAGGCTAAATCCTAACAAGAAATGCCAGCGCCAAAAAACCAAAAAAGAAGTTCGTGGTTTCCTGGGCAGAATAAACTACATTGCAAGGTTTATTTCTCAGCTCACAGCCACGTGTGAACCGATGTTCAAACTACTGAAGAAAGATCAGGCGATTATCTGGAATGAGGATTTCCATAAGGCATTTGATAAGATAAAACAGTATCTGCAGGAACCTCCGATCTTGATACCCCCAGTGGCTGGACGACCCTTAATCATGTACTTGACAGTTCTTGAGAATAGTATGGGGTGTGTTCTTGATCAGCACGACGAGACGGGCAGAAAAGACCATGCCATTTACTATTTGAGTAAAAAGTTCACAGATTGTGAATCTCGTTACTCGATGCTGGAGAAGACGTGTTGTGCACTAGCCTGGGCTGCCAAACGTTTACGACAGTACATGCTCAATCACACAACCATGCTAATTTCGAAGATGGATCCGATCAAGTACGTCTTCGAGAAGCAAGCGCTTTTGGGCAGGATTGCCAGATGGCAAATGGTGCTGATGGAATATGACATTCAGTATGTTCCCCAGAAGGCCATCAAGGGAAGCGTATTGTCTGAATACCTTGCCGAACAGCCGATCGATGATTATCAGCCGATGAAATTTTAATTCCCTGATAAGGATATCATGTTTCTCAAGGTGAAAGATTGCGATGAACCGTTGCCCAACGAGGGTCCAGATACGAAATCCCAATGGAAATTGATATTTGACGGGGCGGTTAATTCTTATGGAAGTGGCATCGGGGCCATCATCACGACTCCCCATGGATCCCACATCCCGTTTACGGCTAGACTGATGTTTCTGGTCACCAATAACGAAGTGGAGTACGAAGCATGCATCATGGGTCTAGAAGAAGCGATTGATTTGAGAATTAAGAATTTAGATGTATATGGTGACTCGGCACTTGTGATCAACCAGATTAAAGGGGAGTGGGAGACTCGCCAGCCGAATTTGGTGCCGTAGATGAACTATGCCAGAAGGCTGCTTCTGTTCTTTGATCGAGTGGAACTCCATCATGTGCCCAGAGCTGAAAATCAGATGGCTGATGCTTTAGCCACGTTGGCTTCGATGTATAAAGTCAATTTTTGGAATGAAGCTCCAAGAATTGTCCTTTCTCGTCTTGATAGACCTGCATTCGTCCTTTTGATCGAGGAAGCCTCCGATGGCAAACCATGGTTCCATGATATCCAGACTTTCCTTATGACTAAGGAGTATCCTAAGGGAGCGTCAACCCAGGATAAGAAGACTCTGAGGAGGCTGTTTGGAAATTTTTATCTCAATCCTGATGGAGTTCTGTATAAAAGAAACCACGATCTCGTGCTACTCAGATGTGTAGATGAGAAAGAAGCGAGTATGCTCATGGAAGAAGTCCATGAAGGCACATTTGGTACGCACGCCGGCGGGCATGCTATGACAAGGAAGATCCTGAGAGCAGGATATTACTGGCTGACGATGGAGTCAGATTGCTTTAAATTCGCGAAGAGATGTCATAAATGCCAGATTTATGCTGATAAGATTCATGTGCCGCCGTGCCCATTGAATGTCATGTCCTCCCCGTGGCCGTTCTCCATGTGGGGAATCAACATGATAGGCAAGATCGAGCCCACTGCATTTAACGGTCATCGCTTCATTCTAGTAGCCATTGACTACTTCACCAAGTGGGTGGAGGCAGCCTCGTATGCTAACGTGACCAAGCAGGTGGTGGCTAAATTCATAAAGAGGGACATCATCTGTCGTTACAGAATCCCCGAGCTGATCATTACTGATAATGGTTCGAATCTGAATAACAAAATGATGAAGGAGCTGTGCCAGAGTTTCAAGATTGAACACCACAACTCATCTCCTTACCGGCCGAAGATGAATGGCGCCGTTGAAGCGGCCAATAAGAACATCAAGAAGATTGTACAGAAGATGGTTGTGACCTATAAGGATTGGCATGAGATGTTGCCATTTGCACTGCACGGTTATCGTACAACGGTGCGTACATCAACCGGGGCAACTTCTTTCTCACTAGTGTACGGTATGGAAGTTGTCCTACCGTTAGAAGTTGAGATTCCTTCTTTACGAGTTTTGGTTGACGTGAAACTCGATGAGGCAGAATGGATTAAGAACCGAATAAACCAACTCATCCTGATGGACGAGAAGAGGTTGGCATCGATTGCATATGGTCGTCTATACCAGAGCCGAATGAAGAAAGCTTATGATAAGAAGGTGCGTCCTAGAAGCTTTCAGACGGGTGATCTCGTCCTGAAGAAGATTCTTCCTCCACACTCCGATCACCGGGGCAAGTGGACTCCCAATTACGAAGGTCCGTACATCGTCAGCAAGGTCTTCTCGGGAGGAGCCTTGTTGTTATCCACGATGGATGGCAAAGATTTTGCATCCACGGCGAACGCAGACGCAGTTAAAAAATACTTTGCTTAAAGAATGACCCGTTGGAAAGAAAAAGAGTATCCAGGCAAAAATGGGGCATCCTGGCGAACCATGAAAAAGGAAAAAGGGTTCGGGCAAAAATTAGGGATATAAAAGAAAAGAATGTACACCCGCAAAGTCGAAAACCTGGAAGGGCGACTTTGGCAAAAAAGGGTATCCCGGTGAATTGAAAACCCGAAAGGGCGATTCAGGCAAAAGTTAGGGATTTGAAAAAGCAAATGACTGCGTTTCGCGTGTGGACTTTCATTGTTTTGTGGTTTGGAAGACCTGAGGGCCGTTTATCTGAATCAATCTCTTCTGAGGCTGAAGCATCGGAGAAGTATCGAAGTCGGGTGGGTCATAGAGGGATCAACTCATGGTGTTCGTCTACGCCACGTTGCCGACATTTGTGTATATACTAATGTATATTTATGTTTTTATATTTGCGCAGCTTCCTCATTCCAGGAGCTTGCATCTGTTGTAAAACATTTTTGCCCATTCAGGGGTTCATTATCAATGAAATATATATTGTTCAGCAATTATGTTTGCTTGTTTAGCATCTATCTGTTTTGTTTGCGAAAAAGAACGCCGATGTTTTTGATAAAATGCGCATACATAAACTTACTGGCCTAGGCCACTGATTGTTGAAACAATGAATTACTTGAACATTGTCACAAGATGATAACCTTGATAGGTCCCTGTGAGAAGGGTATCTTGTCTGTTTGTTTGCATTGTTGTAGGTATAGCATATTCCCGGCAGTACGCCGTATGCATCCCCAAGCAGGATGATTCCTTCTTCTCCAGCAAATGTAGCAGCATCTCCCCACGGAGTGGGAACAGGGGACTAAGCGCATTGATATGTAACCCCTAAGAAGAGAAGATTCTCCCCAATCAGAGGTATCCTAAAGGAACATCATCCCCCCCCCCAGCTGAGTCATGCACTGAAGTGTGCATTCATTCCCCAACACTAGGTCAAAGTGCAGTTTTAGCAGAAGACTATCCGCAAGTATGCAGCACTCGATAGTTCAAGACTGAAGTCTCCAGCAGAATTGAGATTCCCCACAGAGTTGTACTCTCCCCCCTGTAAGCAGGACAATTCCTTCTACCGCAGCCGAGCTGAAAATCCCCAAGAGAGCCGAGTCCTTGGAAGCCGTCGAAGCCATGATTGGTTTTCCCCAGTAGAGTGTTGAATAGTTGATGCTGTTTTTCCCCATCGGAGTCGTTTTCTCCAGGAAAGTTTTGCGGCGAATGCCGTGCAATTTATTTCTGCGATTGACATCGTTTTCCTCAGCAGTTGTGGTTCGTACACCTAGATGAGCAGGTCCAGGTTCTCGCAGAACTTTGTTCCCCTACAGCAGTCGACTGAAGTTCGTTTCCCCAGGCGGAATCCAATTGAGATTGGTGTGATTTCTTCTCCTCGGCAGGATGTTTCCTCCTCTCCACCAGAGTGGTTCCTTCTCCTTGACAGGAGGATTCTCCCTTCAGCATTTATTTTGCTGATGGGGTCATAGCATTTTTGCATGATTGCATAGCATTTACCCTAAAAAATGCGTAGCATTTCCACCGTGTGGAGCATTGCGCCATAGTCAAACATATGCATATGAAACATGAGCTAGGTCGTTACCGTTCTCGTTTTGCTGGTGTTCCTACGCAGAATGGTTTGCTCAAGATGATTCTTGAATTCCCCAACGAAGTTGATTGTTTAGGATGATTCTTAAAATCCCCGGTGAAGTCGCCAGAGTTGGTTGCTCAAGTTGACGCTTAGAGTCCCCAGCAGAGTGTTTGCTCAGGATGATTCCAAAAATCTCCAGCAGAGTTATTGGTTCAGGATGATTCTTGAAGTCCCCGACGGAGTTATTTGTTCAAGATGATTCTTGAAGTCCTCAGCGGAGTTGATTCACCCAGAATGATTTCTGAATCCCCGAAGAAGAGTTACTTGATATTTCTCCAGAATCCCCAGCGGAGATGTGTCATCCCCAGCAGGTTCTAAACAGAGAAATTGAAATTTCCTTGAAGACTTGATGATTGAAGCCCGACAACAGTGCCAAAACCCCAGACTTACTGATGAAGTCCAATTGCAATGTCGAAGCAGTTATCTCAGCTGACGCAGAGTGCCTGACGGCAAGAGATGTATATCCTTATTGATCCGTAATTGATTAAGGAATCCATTTGAAGACTTACTGATGAAGTCCAACTGTGATGTCGAAGCAGTTCTCTCAGCTGATGCGGAGTGCCTGAGGGCGGAAGTTTGTATATCCCTATTTGGTTCATGATTGACCGAGAATTTTATTTCCAACTTAATGACAAAGTCCGGCTGACGCCCGAAAATTTCTTTGAATGCCCGATGGCATAATTAACTTAATTGTTAAAAAGTTCCTAATGACCTGATGAGTCCCAAGGAATTCTTCTGGTGCCGCGCCGCAGAATGCCTGACGGCAATATCAGCTATGTATCGCCGGTTACCGAGTGACCAGTGATCCCTTGATGACTTGAGGAAGAAGCTGCAGCGAAATCTAATAATCATCCCGACGGAGATTTGAGAGTAGCCATTCACTAGTTACCGAATAACCGGTGATCCCTTATTGACTTACTGATGAAGTCTGACAAAGATATTGTCGACGTTCCTAGCGACATGATGAGTCCATAGGCGACGATAAGGAATTCTTCTGCAGTGGCGCAGAATGCCTAACGGCAGAATCAGCCATCATTCACCAGTTACCGAGCAACCGGTGATCCCTTATTGACTTACTGATGAAGTCTAACAAAGATGTTGTCGACGTTCCTAGCGACAGGATAAGTCCATAGGCGACGATAAGGAATTCTTCTGCTATGTCACAAAACGCCTGACGGTATAATCAACCATTCATTACCAGTTACTGTGTAACCGGTGACCCCTTGATGACTTGAGGACGAAGATCTACAGCAAAATCAGATGATCATCCTGACGGGGATTTGAGATTAGACCCTTCACCAATTACCATGTGACCAGTTCCCCAGCAGAGTTGCGGTGTAACTGTCATGTTCAGTTTTGAAGATGTTCCTGCCAATCAGAGTATCGTTTACCTGTGCGGTTGGCAAATCACCAGTTGCCGTGTAACCAGTGATCCCTCGATGATTTGAGGATGCAATGATATCAGATAAATCAGAGAATCATCCTGACGGAGATTCAGATCAGGGTTTCTCCAGCTAATTGCCGTGCAACTATCATTTCAGTTTCCGAAGATTTGTCCCCATCAGAGTACCGTGTACTTGTGCAGTTGGAAAATTTCCGGGTTTGTTGGTATTCAACCGTCTTTTACCTTGATTGTTTGAGATTCGTTCGCTTCTCACCCAGTCAGGTCCAAGCCGTTTGAATAGGGGCAGTTGTTGCACCCCAAAATTTGCCCAACATTTCTTCACCTAGCTTGTGTTTCATTTCATTCACATTAGCATTATCATTTGCATTTCATTGACATGTATGCAGGAGATTAAGAGGTATGATTACCAATCAAGAGCTATACAAGATTACGAAGCTATCTAAGAAGGTTATTCAGGTGCTCAAGGGTTGATATCCTTGCTAGAGAAGTTAAAAGATCCTCAGAGAGAGTGATTGAAGCCAAGTGTGTAGGTCTCCTAACTTGAGAGTTGTGGGAAGCCATCAGATGATTCTAAGGTCATGAAGAAGGACTTGAGGTCTTGAGAGAGCTCATGAGAATGTGTTGAAGATTACTTTGAGGCCTATACAGGTCATTGTGCAAGATTAAGAAGACTTAGCCATGAGTGGTGCAACTAGGGTTTGACTGGGTCAACCCTAAGACAACTGATGATTTAAAGAAGGTTGATACCTAATCTAAGAGCCATGTGACCATGGATGGACATGTTAATATGTTATAAGGATGATTCCAAGGTTAACTCATCATGATTAAAGAGTTTGAGAAGTTTCAGGCTAGGGTTTCTAAGACTTGACAATGTAAAATCCCCTAGTTTGACCCCTATCTTCAAGGCAATTTAGCTCAAGATATGATTGTCATCTCATCTTGACCCCAACATGATTGTTGTATAGCATGGTCTTAGCTTTAATTTGAGTTCTACAAGTCCTTGATAGGATTTGTAGAACTCAAGTTATGGTTTTGGCATGTTACAAGTCATCTGAGGTATGTGAATTTGGAGCTTGAAAGTTACCCAACTTGCATGAAACGTTTGCCCAAGAAGGATGATTCCTATGAACTTTTGGTCAACATGAATGTTGTTCCTTATTCTCTTAGCTTTCTAGAGAGTACTATAAGTCCTTGATAGGATTTGTAGAACTCAAGTTATGGCTTTGACAAGTCAAGGGTATTTTGGGAAGTTATGATAATAGGTCATTTATGGTTATAGGTCATTTTCACCAACTTAGACACCTCAAATGAAATTATTTTCAACTTGAAAGTTGCTCAAAATAGGGTTTTAACCTTGACCATGTATCAAGGAGGCATTGAAATGGCTCAAGTAAGGACTTGGTTCAAGGAGTTGTGAAAAAGGAAGAATTAAAGGCATTAAATGACCAAAAAATTGAAATAATTCATTTTGTGTCCAAACAAGGCAAAATGATAGGTCATTTTGATTGGGAAAATCATTTTAGAAACTTTGGCAATACTAGAATTTTGGTTTGAGGTCAAATTCATGCCATTCCATTTCATTTCTTCATGATGAAGCAACATAATCAACATGAACCATTGGATTGCAAACAAGGAAGTAAGCATAACCAACCAATTCAATATCTCATGAGATGAATTTCCCAAGTATTTTCATGCCCAAATAGAGCTAGAATCGTGACTGGTGTGGATGACATTTTGGAGAGAAATTGAAATTTGTAAAATCTCATTTGGAAGCTTACAGAACTTTCTAGACATTTCCATTTAGTTCTATATAAGATTTGGAGTGTATTCAGCCAGTTTCTTTGAAGCATTTGAAGCTGGTAGCAGAGAGAGCATTGGATTTTGCAGAGCTTCAACTCAAGATCGTGTGCTTGGATTGAGGAAGAATCAGAGCAAATTGAAGTGTGCATTAGCTTTGGGAGTGAATTTTGAGTGATTTTGGACAAGCTTGGAGGAAGAATCGAGCAAGGATTGTATCTGTTCTTCATCTGAAACCATGTTTGTACAAATCCAAATTCTACTTAATCTATGGAGAGATAGCTTGAAACCTGCATGTGGTTAGGTTCTTAGCATGACATAGATGGATTTTGGTACAAGAATTTGATGGATAGAGACACTCTAGGTCATGGATCACTTTCTGTTGAGGCTGATATCTCAAGATTCTTGAAGGAATAATCATGTTTGGATAGTGGAAATTGATCAGTGAGAAGTGTAGATTACATTAGGATCATTATTTTTGAGAATTGTGATGATCAAGATTTGGTGTATTTCTGAAAATGTGATCGTGTTTTAAGTTAGAGGAAGAATCAGTGAATTTGGAGGTTGGATTCGTGTTCAGGATGAAAAATTGAGTGAGATGATGATTTGTCTTGTTGTTTTTGATGACCCGAGGACACCACTTCACCGAAGAAGACAGTGGCGCTGCAACTCCGGCCACCTTCTGGGAAATTCCCTCCATCAGTTTGAATTTGGGGACGATGCATGGGAGCCATCAGATGAGCGTTTGACCATTGACTTGGGCAAGGAATGGATGGCCACGATTTGTTTTTGAACTCTGAAGAGAGATTGATGAATGAAACACACCGTTTCGTTAATTGGTTGGTTTGGGCTTAGTGAACTAAGTGATAACCACACCCCCGTTTTGCCCAAATTCTTGAATAGAATTGAAAATATTTGCTATTCAGCACACAAGTTTTATTATTTTCTTTCTTTTTCTTTTATTTTTCATCATTTCATATAGTTTGAAAATAATTCATAATAAATAGGAAAATAACTCAATTTGATCCAGATTGTTTTCCCCTAACTCATGAATGAGTCTAGAATTTTAGGAAATTAAGAATTGAGGAATTCATGCATTTTTTATTTTAATTGCATTTTTTGTATTTTAATTGATATTAATTTCATTATGGTTTATACCTTGTCTTGTTAATTTTTGTGTGATCATTTGATGATGATTTTTGAGCTGATTATTTGTGTGTAGTTAGTGTAGACATGTATGCTCCCATAGTATTTTTCTCACATTTTTGTGATGAATTTAGATGAGGTTTTTAGATTGAAACTTTAGGTGCTCTAGTTTTAGGGTTTAACCTTAGTACCCCAGAGTTTAGGATTTAATTCTAGGACTTTTTGGATGAGTTGATCTCTGGAATTAACATGGTAGAGTCATGATTGACTTAGCTTCCTATAGTTATTTTTGTAGGATTTTACAATTGGTTTTAGTATTTTAGTTGGAATTAACTTTAGTACTAGGTTTTAGGTAATCCTAACTTGCTAATTCAACTAGAATGACTTCATTAGTTCCCTTAGACTAGGGTGTTGCTTCTCTTGCTCTTTGATGATGATGAAGACATGTGTGGGCTACTGAGGAATGCATGGTGGAGCTTGGACTTGAAGATTTCTCTTCCTTTGGTGTAGTTTGTTTAGGGCTAAGAATTAGGGTTTTAGGGAGATCTCTTAGAATAGATTTTCTTCCTTCATGAAACATGGAAGATGTTGATCACTTCCATCCCTCCGTATGATGTAGGGTCCCATTGTGAAGACCTCATCCCTCCTTTGGTAGGATGATTGGATCCTCACAAATTGGTAGAACCTTTGAGGGTTCCTTTCCTTGATGGTGGAGTGCTTAGAGGTGACCTTTGGTCTTCACTTTGCTCACCACTATCCACACCTTGCTCTTGTTAGATGAATCTTTCTCCCTTGCTAGAGGATGGAGTTCCTTGTCAGAAGATTAGAGATGCTAGAGGTTGCACTTCCCCTTTTGTTTGAAGATTTCCCTTGGAGCTGAAGCTTGAAGATCAAGAAGAACAAGTTGACACTTGTAAAGAAGATCAAATTAAGAGCTAAAGCTTGAAGAAGATGGAGAACAAGTTGATGCTTGTGTTTGATGCATTGAAAGCTTGAAGAAGCAAGTTGATACTTGCTATTGAAGATGAAAGCCTTGAAGAACAGTTACAGACTGAAGACTGAGTTGTTGTCAGAGGATTGCTTTGCTGTGAAGCTGGGGGAAGCTGTTGATCTGTTTTCTTTCCTGTCTGTTTGCTTTCTGTGCAACTGTATTGATGTGACTTGTTTGATTTGCTTGATGCATTAGAATAAGTTCAGGTTTAGATTGTGTTAAGCAAGGAGCATGATTGCACTAGAGTTTGAGTTGCTCCCTCTGCTTGTATTTTTATTGTATGTCTTTGCTTGCTGGTATTCAATAGAGCCTTGCTCCCTTGCCTATGTGGTTTGTGTTTGCTTGATGGCATTTTATTCTTCCTGTATGATTGCAGTTATTCATATCTGGCTTGAGGTCGAGACGAGCTTGTGGAGGCTGATGCCCCACACACATTTCCTCCCTCACTTGCATTGCATGCATTTTACAGTTGTTTACTGTTTACTGTTTAGCTGATGCTTTATCTGTTTCTGTATCATTGACATGATCCCCTAGGAATCTCATTTCCTTTGATAAGGAAGTGATGATTAGAACTTTAAGTTGAAACCTATGCATGATAACTTATATGAGCTCCCTGTTTCAAACCTCAACCATAGGATGAATCCTTGGCATGACAACAGTAGGACTTGATAGTCTCCCCGTAGTTGTCCCACTCTCTTCTCATCTCAAAACAACAGTAAAAAAACATAATAAAAGCAAGTTAGTATAAGCGCGTTACGAGCCTTAAGCTACTTGGGTAATGATAATTGAGCGGCCTCCTCTCAATCGTCTAGAATGTTTAGTATATGTCCTTTGGACGATATGCGACGCATTCGCTCCCAGGTCATAGTCTCTAGTGTTGTACGAACTACAGACAAACTAAAAAATAGTTCTTCCGTAAAAGACAGAAAACAAACTTCAAACCTTTTTGCCCCGTGGGACCATAATTCAAAGGAAGTTTTTCTGAAGAAAAAAGTGTCGTTAACTCCCAGTTCTACCGCAAACGGTAACGCCTAAGTCTCCAAGGGTCGAGCTGCGTACACCAAACTGCTGGAACTGTTTGTTAACCCTACTCAAAAAACAGATGAATCTGAATTCCCGTAATCCGTATTATCCCGAACTACGTAAGCTCTGATCTCTCATACCTGTTGAGAGTACGTAGGCATACGTAGGCATAAAGTGCGACGCTTTACCGAGTCATTTTTCTTTTCTTTTCAGACCAGCCTTGATAGGTAGATAGTAAATAAACCCATCAGATAAACACAACAAGCATGGATCCCATCGAGTACGATGGATGTGAGGGGTGCTAATGCCTTCCTCTTGCGTAACCGACTCCCGAACCCAGACAATGGTTGCGATGGCCTTGTCTTATACCTTTTCGTCAGGATTTTCCGATCGTTTCCTTTCCCGTTCTGAGGGATAAATAACGAAAGGTGGCGACTCTTCTGTTTTTCCGGCACCTTATTTTCGCGGTAGCGACAGTGGGTCTTTCAGCTTTTTGATGTCAGATTGTGCGAGTTTTTGCAATATCATCTTTTGGTGGTAGTAGCCGGTGTGAATTTGCTCCGTCATCCTTTTGGTGGCGGGTCTGTCATCTTAGTGATTTCAGACTGTGCGAGTGTTTTGTCTATCATCCTTTCAGTGGTAGTAGCCGGTGTGAGTTCGCTCCATCATCCGTTTGGTAGTCAGTCTGTCATCTTGTTGATGTCAGATTGTGCAAGTATTTTGCTCTATCATCCCTTTGGTGGTGGTAGCTGGTTTGAGTTAGCTCCATCATCCTTATGGTGGTGTGTCTATCATCTTGTTGACGTTAGATTGTGCATGTGTTTTCTCTATCATCCTTTTGGTGGTAGTAGCCGGTGTGAGTTTGCTCCATCAGCCTTTTGGTGGTGGGTCTTTCAGCTTTTTGATGTCAGATTGTGCGAGTTTTTGCAATATCATCTTTTGGTGGTAGTAGCCTGTGTGAATTCGCTCTGTCATGCTTTTGGTGGCGGGTCTGTCATATTAGTGATGTTAGATTGTGCGAGTGTTTTGCTCTATCATCCTTTTGGTGGTAGTAGCCGGTGTGAGTTTGCTTCATCATCCGTTTGGTAGTGGGTTTGTCATCTTGTTGATGTTAGATTGTGCAAGTGTTTTGCTCTATCAACCCTTAGGTGGTGGTAGCTGCTGTGAGTTAGCTCCATCATCCTTATGGTTGTGTGTCTATCATCTTGTTGACGTCAGATTGTGCGAGTCTTTTCTCTATCATCCTTTTGGTGGTAGTGTCATACCCCAAATTTGTCCTACTTCGGTATTTAATGGAGGTTTGACTGTTTCACGACCATGTGTGTACACATTATGGTTATAATCCCTAGCAATTTATGATGAAGAATGTGCCTCCAGCCCTTATATCGAAACTCATGTGTATCCTCGCTCTCACGATCAGACAAATATGATATGGTCAATGGCATAAAATACATGATTGGATCTATCTTGCAACGTGATTGTTGGATTTCAAGAAATTTAAACCCTATTTTAACTTGGTTACGAACTTCTCTGAAGGTTGGGTGAGCCTCACTAGAATTTGATTGTACAAGTCGCTTGTTATGGCATGCGCCTGATCCAAGTTGTTCAAAAGTACTTGCTTCTAGACACGGTCGATTTAACCTCAAGCTTTGTTCGAATTGAACGCAAGCGTCGAGCTATGTTTTGTTTCTAAATCGGTTTATGACAAACTTAGATTTATCTTACAAGATTTTGCATCATAATTGAATTAGAATTTAGATGCAATTAGTCAAGAAATTCATCAATTGGTGATGGCATTAGATTAGCAAATTTAATATCGTTACTAGCCAATGTGGATTTAAAATTGCAAATAAGTACGAGTTTGCCACAAGATGGATGCCAAAATACCAATGGATGTTAATATGGCCATGTTTTATTGCTTGGATTATAAGGAAATAATAATACTACAAGCTAGCAGGTGCACAATATGTTCATCCCGGCGTTTATCAAATCAAACTTACGGGATTAAATTCATGAGTGATTGTACATATCAAGTCCATATGAAAAGGTGATATCCTACGATCTCTATCATGCCTAATAGCCAATTCCCCGCTCAAAAGACTATGGGTTAGCTATCAAGTTGATGCTATATAGTTAAGTTATAAAAAATACCAAGTTCAACAGATAAAATTCCATGGTCCTCAAGAATTTGTCTTGTAAAGCATGGAAAAAGCAATAGGGCAAGATGTTTGAATAGAAGGGTAAACACCAAAGACTTCTCACTTTCAATGATTCAAAAGGGATACAAATTTACTATATAAAAGAATACAAAGATTGTCACAAAATGATATATGTGTTGGTTCTCTCATTCTCATTATATGGAAACTCGAAAATGGAAAAATGAGTGAGTTGTGTGTTTAATATCATGGTGCAAACTGATACAAATGCTATCCTACACTCTAATATTTCCTGTACAAATTATGCTCTTCCTTCACGTTTGGAGGGCACTGATTTCGAGCTCCTAAGTTTCTGTGTGTGTCATTTGATTTTTTCCCAGCTTTCTGTTGCATTGTCATCTCTCATGTTCTCGATTGATTTGCTTCTTTGACTGTTAACTTCAGAAAACTTGGTTGAACTTACCATTTCAAGAAGCTTAGAGAAGGAACCGCAAGTGTTGTATTTTGCTGTGCTTGACAGATCTTCAACTTCTGAGTTGCTATCTGAGCATGATCCTATCTTTTCAGGATTTTGATTATTTGAAAAATCTCCAGATATTTGAGATGAAATGACAGAGGATTGGGATGAAATAATGTCATTTAACTCTTTCCCAGTACCATCATGACATGATTTTTCTTCTCTGTCCTCAATCACCACCATTGAGCTTTGACATTCTGTACTATTTCTTTGAGGTGATTTTGTTCGTTTGAAGTTTGATTCATCTGTTAACATAATCGGGCTACTGGTAATTCTGCAGGAATCATTGTTGTTGATAGTTTTTTCTTCAAAATGCTCAATTATATCTACTGTCATAGAACTTTGGTTGCAAACAGATTCATTTAATAAGTTTACATCACATTTGGTGTTCTCTTCTGGTTCCACCACACACACTTGTTGTTTGTTGACTGTCAGGCTCGTGCCTTCTCCGCACATGCTGCATGATTTTTTTTTTGGAAATCGAGCAGCAAGTGACATGAATGCAGAACTGTCAACAGAGAAAAAATTTGTTGTGGCATGTTGTTAAATTCAAAGTCAGCTAAAAAAAACTAGAAGAATATATACCTGGAAAGATGGTTTGTAACATTTTGAGTGAGGAAAACTCCCACCACTGAATCCCTAATTGATCCTTTCCATCGAGAAAATCGCCTGTCTCCTGTTGATTATGTTTTATATTAATATACTGTATGAAATATGCAACTAAAGCCAATGAGTGCAAAGGATCAAACTTTGATTGAAGGTCTTGCACTGATACCTTGTACAAGATGCATCCGTGCAATAAATGATTCCGCTCGTCCACGGAAAACATTACCTTCTCCTTCCCACCATTTGGCCTTGTCTTCATCTGTTCCATCAACCCCATCATGGTTTATATCTAACAGCAAAAGATTCCACACTCTATCAGTCTCCTCATCAAGGTCAACTTTAGGTCGTGGGCGCTGTTTTTTGATGGGATCAAATAAGCCCTGAAAGGGAACAAGTGCACTCTGCCCATATAAGGCAAGTTCTTTCGCTCCCAAATTTATCGATTGAACCTTATTCATCAACCCTAGTAAATTTTTTCCCGGTACTCGTTGAACTCCTCCAGTGTTCCGGAGCTCATCGAACCCTAATACCTCTGTTAACCGTCGTTCACTGACATCGGTCAATGTCACTGTGGCTCACGGTTATATAAATATTTTGGTAAATTCATTTCAATGTTCTGAAGTTCATCCTTGCTGGCGAAGTTCGGAGATAGAGGATTCTTACCAATCAGTTAGTTCTCAGTTTCGTTTAAGCTGGATTCTGGACTTATATGTGTTCTGCAGCTTCAGTCAGAGGAGCAAGACACAGGTTTTCCTACGCATCCAATAGACATAGCTTATTCGGGCTATGCTTTGTTGAAAATGTTCCGACTATTGCATCATCCCCTACCAGATATTTTCGATCTTTTACTCCTTACTCCATACATCCAAGAACTTACAGCATACCAAGACATCTTTCAAAAATTACCCCCTCTATGTTCTCCATCAACTTTTGTTTCACAGCTGAGATCAAATGTCACTGGAAGCCAAGGTAATCAGGCAAACTGGCTACCTTTCAGATACATAAGTAATTCATCAGTTGAACTGAAGACCCAAAATGATGTTGTACGGTTCTCTTTGTATAAGCCCAGCGATATTAGTTCTGGAATGAAGAGCCCAAATAAAAAAACAATGAAAAAATCTAAAAGGGCCAAAGTGAATGAGCTTAATACCTTCGAATAACAAGCAACACACAAGGAAAAGCTGGCGCAAGCTTGTTGTTGGTCTTTCTCCTTGTCGTATCAAACCCGTGTTATGCCAAGCCTCCCATGAGCGCATACATGAATAAGAAATAAAGGTGGTTAGTACAATATACAAGCCATAATCAGTTCACAATGCAAAAAAAAAGAGACAATGAGATCCCTCGTTTCAACAGAGCAGCCATAGTGAAGGGTCCTGGTCTCTACACCGACATTTGCAAGAAAGCCAGAGATCTGTTGTGCAAGGATTATCACAATGACAAGAAGTTCACTATCAAACACTGACTTGCCTATTGGAGTTTCTATAACGTCCTCAGGAACAAAAAGTGTTATTGGAACTAATGCTCTTGCTTTGGTGATGATCTTTCTTATTGGGGTACTTACAAAATCCAAAGCTGATGTCGAGTTTTGTCAAAGATGACTTGGTTGGGTCATTGACTCTAAATCAAAAAAGGTGATCATTGGTTAGTATAAGAACAGGCCATAACAGTAAGAGATGCGCAATGAGACGCTTAAGATTGAATCCCGGATTTACCTGCCAAGCTCTGCAAGGTGCCTTCCGTCACTGCCAATGACTCAAGCTACAAACTTCATGAGGCTTCACGCTGGTTAAGCAATCCTCATACGGAATGATGATTAATATAATCTACAAAGATATTCAAATTAAGGCTATTAGCACACCACAACTATTCCTTACAAACTCAAATGCATAAAGAACTCTCGAAACACCAAACCACACTCTAACCTCATTCATTATTTCTCCACAACTTTTCAACTCAATATCAAGATCGGTATCAAACTGATTTGGAAGAATTGGTCGTTTGTTCGCAAGAGTTGCTCTTCAAAGAAACGATGTTGAACTCGTTGCCATCAAAAATCCTTTTCATCACTACTGATTTATATGTTCAAGTGGACTTTGTTCATGGCCAATGGAAGCATTTTGAATTTAAGGATAAAGATTCTAAAACCCTTCTTTTCTATGAGAAAGAAGTTGTTATTTTCGGAACTAGGAACCATGAGGAGATCCCATGGGGTGAAGTTGGAGCTAACTTTGTTGTTGAGTCTACCGGTGTTTTCACTAACAAAGATAAAGTTGTTGCTCATTTGAAGGGTGGTGCCAAGAAAGTTGTCATTTATGTCCTTGCAAAAATCGTTCAAACGATAAGATGTCTCGCAACACAATAACTATGATAAAAAACAATCTGCATAATAAGTCATGAGGGAAGAAATAAGAGCAAAAATTCAAGAATCGTGTTGAGTCAACCAAAGGCCACAAATTAGTAAAAGCAATAGCAGTAAAAAAATATCTTTTACATGTGGTAAAAATTCAGGTAACAATAGATATTTTCTTTCACACTACAGACAAATCAACAGGTCACTGTCATCCTGGTCCCCCCAAAATCTCCCTACCAAAAGATTTTGTGCAAAACCTCTCTAACGGTATTAAAGTTACAGCTCACAACCTCACACACTTGAAGGAATATTCCTCAGGATTTCTCTAAAAATCACACGTATGAGAATATCTTGAATCCTCCTATAAAAAGGGACCTAATGATTAGTGAAAAAAGGAGAGGAAAAAACCCTAAAAAAAAACTACAGCAGAAAAGGGGAAAAACCCTAAGGAGGCTCTGCCCAAATCAATTCCTAAACCTTCCCAAAGGCTCTTTATCCAAACCTCTTTAGATCTCACGCTAGAACTCTGAGGGAGGTAAAATTAGCCACAGACCACACGCGGTAAAGAAGAAGAAGTAAGCGAAACAGAAGCAAAAGTAGGAAGAAGAAACTGTTACCTTGGAGAAGCTCAAATTTGACCTCTTTACTTGTTAGTACTCATTCCATTAAACTTATGAACTCTTTGAAATGCAATGAATTTAGGGGTATGGGTTTTGGTCGAGGTTAGGGTTTTAATTTGAGTTTTGTGTGTTGATGACTGCTTTGATATGTATTTGCTTGACGTGATGTGTGGGTCACCGCTGTTGATAGCCTAGGGTTTGTATTTTGATATGCGTTTTAGGATTGTTGAGTTTATTGTTGAGGGATTTTTGAAGGGTCTGTGTTTAGAAAGTGAAGAGGGTGGTTCTTCCATGGTGAAATCGGATGTCGAGAGAGAGAAAGAACATGAAGGAGGAAGGAGACACGCGTGCAAAATGGCTGGGGTTTATGAGTTTTTTTTGTCGCTTTTTTTTTTCATTTGGGCCGAGAGAGATATTCGAATATGATGGCCCGTGTTCTCTTTTCACTCTTTGCCAGTTTGGTTAAGTGACTATTGGGGCCATTTAGCTTGTTTGCATTATTGATGGGCCTTATAAGGCCAATAGGAGACAGGTTTAGTTTGTGTTATTATTTAGTTTAATTTTAGGTAATTAATCTAAAGTTAATTATAATATTATCTATAAATTATGACTTTTATTTTCTTATATTATTACTAATTGATGATTAATCTTGTATTGATGGAATAACAAATATGTAACCTTGACTTTACTCAAATGTTTTTTGGTTAATTAATAAAAATCTCAATCCAATTTAGTTTCTAACAATTATTTATTATTTAATTATTTCTCAATTTAAGACCACCAATTGTTTTCTTAATCAATGAAAGTAGCGGGCTCTTGGGGTCTAGCACTCCTTGGGTCCTTGGACAACTGCTCTCGAGGCGCACGCCTTTGAGTTGTGGTTGTTCCGTCTTTTGATTTTCATAACCGTTTTTCACTCAATTCAACTGAAATTTCTAAAAGATATTATTAGTCGATTTTTATTTGATTATATATTTATAAGAAATTTCCAATTATTATTTTTAAATAAATATATTCCAAAACTATAAACAAATAATATTTTAAGTATTGAAAAAGTATATATATATTAATTAAGTTAAAATATTTTCTCTAAGATATTAAACTTTTTCAAAACAATTAGATATTATTAGCTTTTCTCAAGATTTTTTACAATTGATTAATTTATTTGATATATGAAAGTTAAACTATTTTTCTTAATCAAATTTCAAAACAATTAAATTCTTGGATCTCGCCTTTCTTGAATTTTTAAGCAACCGCTCTCGAGGTGCACACCTTGAGTTGTGACCCTTCCGATCTTATTTTATAGAATACCTAGCGTGCCTAGTCCGAGTACGCTAATATTTTCAAATTGTTTTCATAATTAAATCACGAAATAATCGAGTTCTTGGAGTCGCGCATTCCTCGAATTCGAGAGTGACTGCTATTGAGGCATACGCCTTGAATGGCGTGTCACTCAAACTTTCGTTCCTAAGACACCTCTTCTAATTACTTGGACAAGTATTCACTGTCCAACGAATATATTTTATAATTAATGGAATGAAATAGATGTCGTTGGGATCTAGCATTCCAACGATATCCCGACTAATTGGTTACGAGGCCGACGTCTCGTTTATCGAATAGTCGTCGTTCCTCCTAATTTTTTCAAATCATCCAATCTCGTTCCCCACCTTCGTGCGATAGAGTCTAAACCTTAGCATGTTTCTAAACCATACGTCAAATCTAAACTATTTTCTTGATGAAAAATTACGAAAGAATTGAGTTCTTGGAGTCTCGCATTCCTTGAATTCTTGAGTAACCACTCTTGGGGCATACGCTTTAGGTTGTGGTTCGCTCAACCTTTCGTTTATAAAACACGTGCCCTAACTATTTGGAAAAATGCCATAATTGTCCATTCAAATACAATTTCATAATTAATTATTTGAAAAAGGTGTTGTTGGAATCTAGCATTCCAATGATACCCTGATTAATTGATTGCGAGGCCGACGTCTCGTTTATCGAGTAGTCGTCATTCTCCCTTAAAATATCTAATCATTCCAACTCTTTTCTCGCCCCCGTGCGATCGAAACCTTATTAACTATTCAAATATATCCCAAACCAAAACGTCCAATGCAATAAACACAAATTCCTCGCCCTCGTGCGATTTCCAACCAAGACACCTTTTGTTAAGAACATTGTTTAGTCCCTTCTTCCGCGCATAACAAACTAGTGCTTCAGCCTCCTCTAGCGAGCAGACAAGCCAACGTTTAGCAGTTAGAATGCGACCTAAACACTCGTTCGGTTTCAAACCCTTTTACCGTAGTTAGCCGAACTACGGTTGCTCTGATTCTTCATTCTCTTCTGAATGTAAGATACGTAGGCACAAGAATGCGATGATCTTGGCGAGCACAATCCCCCTTTTTATCCGTAGTCCCACGAACTACGAATGCTCTAATTTTCCACTTCCTACAAGTGAAGATACGTAGGCACAAGGGCCCCAATCCTTGGCGAGCACCCTATCTATAAACCATCCATTCCCCCCTATAGGAGAAACCTTAAAAGAAAACTAACAGTTTAGCTAACTTTACTCTCGAATCGAATCAAGAGGTTCCCGTTGGGTACAACGGACATGAGGGGTGCTAATACCTTCCCCTCATGTAACCGACTCCCGAACCTAGAATATTGGTTGCGATGATCATGTTCTTATCTCCTTAATGGTTTTATCGATATTTTCCTATTCCATCCTTGGAATGAATAAAGTTCGGTGGCGACTCTGTTTTGAACAGTATTTTCCGCGTCCATCGCGAGGATCGTATTTTTCGAGGTACGACAGATGGCGACTCTGCTGGGGATATGCATAGCCCTATGCAAGAGAGAGTCAAGCCTAACTTGACTCGATTCGAGAGTACTAACCTTTTGCTTACCTATTTTCTTTATGTTTATTTTCTCCTATTGTTTATTTCTTGTTCTCTCTTTCTATCATATGTTGTTTATTATATCTGCCTGCTGGATTCGGGGATAGCATTGCAAGTAAAGCTCTACACCTGAGCTTTAGAAAAAGAAGAGAGAAAACATAGTTTAGAATTGGTAGTGATTAGTGTTAGTCCCCAAGGACTCGCTCCTTGTGTGCCTAGCATGAAAGCTCCTCCAGAATAGACCTTTTTGTAGATCCTACCGTAACGCAGCTAGCCTGTTGCACGATTTGATTCATGAAGGGTCCATGACTCTGGGAACCACTCTTATAACTAGTTTCTATATTGGTAGTCGTGTAGTGTTAGTCTCCGAGGACCCGCTCCTCGTGTGCCTGGCATGAGGACTCCACTCAGGAGAGACCCTATCGTACTCTCGTTAAAATACAGCTAGCCTGTTGCATAATGTTGATGCGATTGGTGTCCGTGATCCTGGGAACCTTATCTGTCAGCATAGAAGCTATCCTGTGAGTGGGTATGTGGGTAAAGAAAATAGAACTTGCCTAGTATAACCTACCGGTTAGGGAGCTTTGACCTTCTTATGTTATCCTGTATCCTGCCTGCATTGCATTCGCATGTCATTGCATATGCATTTTATTTGCATTCCAAAACCAAAAAGCTCATCCATCTTTTGTCTATAATCCATAGTTGATTTCCTGACACACGTGTTGGACTTGAAGCAGTGCTAGAAGACTATGGAACACTTGAGGAAAAATCAATTTGAGCTGAGAAAAGACGAGAATAGCAGGGAAGGCAAGATGAAGCAGACGCCAGAAGTGGGAAAAAGAAAGAAAAAGCTTCAAGAAGGTACCACAACTAGGAGTTTTACTCCCATATTTCATCCCACTCCACAGCCTCTTAGTTTTTATCCCCAACCATTTCTTCCAAATCCTCGGAATCAACGGTCATCACCTGTTCTATCCCAAGAACAGGGGAATCTAAACCAGAGAGGCGTCAAGAAGTCTCAGTCACGCCCTATTCACGACCCTATTCCTGTACCGTGTGGACAAGTGCTCTCGCACCTGATTCAGAGTTCATTAGTGGCACCCATATCCCTCGGGCCAGCTCGTACTCCTCCTCCACCTGGATATGATCCTGATGCATAGTGTGAATACCATAAGGGAGCGAGAGGGCACTCTATTGAAGGTTGTTGGTCATTCAAGAATAAAGATCGAGAGCTAATTAATAACAAGCGCATAGTGTTCGAGGAAGACAACCCAGGGGCAGAGTGTGGGTATCATACTGGAACCGTAGGGCATGCTGTCGAAGAATGTAAAAGCTTTTGAAACAAGTGGCAAAGATTGACCAGAAAGGAAGACCCTATCCCAAATGGTTCAACTCAAAGATCTGGCAAAGAGGAAGTACAAGAGTTTTGTGGACCAATCAGAATTCGGTACCACAAGGAAAAGGTTGAGTTTTTGGCCGATGAGATGTCTTTATCCTCTAATAATCATGTGGAGACCATGATCTCAAGAGAGGACATGGAAGTGAAGTCTAAAAGGGTTGTATTTGCTGAAGAGACCTCGAAAAGTCACATGGGAGAGCATCCTACCGATACTGAGGAAGATGATGACATCCACCTTTGGATCCCAAAAGGATAGCCAACAATACCCAGGGAACCATGTCAGAAGCCTTGGATTGCTCCCTATGCAAATCAACGTGCGTATGGCCAAGGAAATCAGGATCCACGCTAGAACCAACACAGGCCTCGCAATAATTTGGGAAGAAGGAACGCTCCTCTTTACCCCGTTCCTGTATCGCACACTCAGCTTCTGCCACATTTGATTCGAAATTCACTAGTGGAGCCTAAGTCTCTCAAGCCAATGCCAGAACCATACCCTCCTGGGTATGATCCCAAGGCACATTGTGGATACCATGCTGGATCAATGGGGCATTCAACAGAAGACTGCAAAGCCTTCCAAGCTAGGGTGCAAGAATTGATTGACCAGGGATGTATATCCTTTCAAGAAGGGAGTTTGGTTGTGCGTCTCCACCTCGCACCTGAATGAGTTTGGGGACTTCAAGACGCATCTTCTCAAGACAACTGATCAAGCAAGAAAAGCCCAGTTCCTCCATGCTGGCATTTTTTATGCATTTGTAGTTTCTTTTCTGTTAATTACTACTTGCTTTTAGACATTGTTTCGTATTAATGGTATTGTTAATGTGATAATCATGCATGTTTTGATCAAATCCATTCGTATTCACTCAACAATTTCTCATTTATTGCCAAAATCACAAAAAATATTTCACTTCCTTTATCACACTGTTGTTTAGCAAAGATTTGAGGGAGGATGACGAAAGCTAAATACCCATAATTGCTGATAGTATGCTTTCGGATAAAATCCGCTAATGATGTACAGGCATTGTTTCGAACCCCCAAACACTAGAGAAATAAGGAGTTAGTCCCTAGATAACCACTTCGAGCCTAGAAGTAGGAGTTTCCTTCGGATTTCTAAACCCTTACACTTAACCTGGGGCAGGGGTAGTTGTTCAGTTAATTCAATCCCGCACTCGAGACAAAATCCAAAAGTTATGATGGTTGTTCTTCAAAGACCATTGACTTGGCGGTCACAAGTCTCCAAAAAAAAATCAAAAGCCTGCTAAGGCAAGCACCTTAAAGGAGACTTAGACAAAAATCAAGGCAATCCCGATGGATCTGACAAACAAAGTCAGTCCATGCAAAAGTTAGGGATCAAAAACAAAACCAAAAAGAGGTCCTCGAACCCTCGACAAAAATAAAATAAGATTCAGTGGCCACCCAAATCAAGGGGTTACTGACATCCATCAAAATAAGGTGGCTGCCGTTTCAAGAAAACCATGAACCATCAAGTTTACACCGTCAGGAAGCTGCAAAATTAACTGAGCGTAGGTATGGAGATCATTACGAAGAAAGGGTGGGTACAAATCATACTTTGAGCCTAATATCCTTTATTTCTATAACCGAGAACCAGACCGCGTTACAACCCTCAAAAGACCTAATTGAGGCGGGGTTTATTCTGAAAGCATACTAGTGTGAGGTTGTGTAAACTGAATCCTACATATTTGTTAATCTTATGTATTGGTGTCATATTCTTGCTATATCTTTCACACCAATTAAATCAACATTGCGTTTGGATTAACAGTACACTCGTCACACATTTTTTACATCATTCCCAATAAATGATGTTTTCATAACCTGTATGAATGTCGCATTAAATTTACCATTTTTTTTCAAATTAGTAATTGGCATAATGGAAATTCCAACAAAGTGCAATCAAAGAGGAACTTGATCACTCATTGGTGTTGACCTAAATTAAGACTTTCTCCTAACCCTACAAATCTGGGGCAAGTCCTTCTGAGGTTTAAACCGAGGCAGACCACTGCAAGGCCCAGACACTGGGGCAAATGGGTTCAAGCCATATCCTGGTATAATCATCGCCAAAGTTCTCATCCCAGAGGAAAGTCCTTCAAATACCCGGCAGACTGGGGCAAACTAGTTGAACTTAGGGCAAACTAACTGATGTTTTAGGTCAACAAGCGTCAAAGGCCTTGGGGCAGAGCAAAAGCACGACTAATACGCATTGGTTAAGTCGCTACGCTCAATCCATACGCATTGGTTAAGTCGCTACACTCGCGCAATCCAAACACATTGGTTAAGTCGCTACGCTCGCGCAATCCAAACGCATTGGTTAAGTCGCTACGCTCGCGCAGTCAACATGCTTTGGATAAATCGCTACGCTCAATGTTCCTAAGTCATCATGACATATCAGCTAGAAGCAAGGTTCTTACCAGAACAAGTATACCAGTTCTGCAAAGGATCCAACTTGGGACACCAAGAGTATCCACTTCTGTTTTCTGATTGTAGCACTGCCAGAAACTGTGTGTCGGGAAGTCAAATCCTTTTGTCAATAAAAGTCCAATCTCGTTTGGCACACCCCACATAAAGCCCAGTCTTCATTGGCAACCACTAAAAGTCCACCTCGATGGCATCCCCATAAAACCAAAGTCCAATCCATTTGGCAACTACCAAATCTAGTCCCTGGTGATACCCCCGACAAGATTTTATCCCCAGCATACCTGATCATATGCATTATCATATTAAGCATATGCACATCACTTGCATACGCATCTTGCATTCCCTAGCAGTAGCATTTTTAGTCGCACGTTTGTGCATCACAATGCATAATATTGTTATCCCCATTAGCATTACGTGGCATAAACAGCATAGCAGGATCTAGGATCGGTTCACAAACATCTTGGCCAGTCCTCCAGTGAAGTTGGTAGTATGACTCTGAAAAGAGTTAATACCCCACGAGTTCAGGAATTCTACTTCCTAGCAAGTCATTCTTCAACCATGCAGTTGATGATGATAATCCCCAGCAACTATTACTCTTATGGCTCCCCAAGCAGAGCTTCTTGAAGGCTTGCCCTGCAGAGTTTGCACAATGTTGTTCCTCCAATAGGAATTTTGGCTCAATTATTTCCCAACAAATTTTAGAGATACTGCCTTGGTATCATCGAAGAATCTTATTGGATAAGAGGCTGCTTCGACCACCCGAAGAATCTCACGTGTTTAGAGACACCACTTTGGTATCGCGAAGGACCTTAACGAATGAGGGACTGCTTCGACCACCCAAAGAGGATCGTTTATACCACTTTGGTATCGCAAAGGACCTTAACGAATGAGAGACTTCTTCGACCACCCAAAGAGGATCGTTTATACCACTTTGGTATCGCGAAGGACCTTAACGAATGAGGGACTGCGTCGACCAACCAAAGAGGTTTGTCTATACCACTTTGGTATCGCGAAGGACCTTAACGAATGAGGGACTGCTTCGACCACCCAAAGTGGATTGGTTATACTACTCTGGTATCGCAAAGAACTTTATTAGATAAGGGACTGCTTCGACCACCCAGAGAATATCAGGTTATCTGGTTCATCCTATTACCCCGTTCATGATACTTTTCACTCATCTACCAGACAAATTTCAGGGTCTTCTTGTATTTAATTGACTTCCACCTAAAAATGAACGCCATACGACAGTTCATCCACTCAGGTTTAAGGCAATTAGATAGGGGCATCTGTCATACCCCAAATTTGTCCTACTTCGGTATTTAATGGAGGTTTGACTGTTTCATGACTTCTGGCCATGACTCTATAAGGCTTTGTTTATAAAGACCATGTGTGTACACATTATGGTTATAATCCCTAGCAATTTATGATGAAGAATGTGCCTCCATCCCTTATATCCAAACTCATGTGTATCCTCGTTCTCACGATCAAACAAATATGATATGGTCAATGGCATAAAATACATGATTGGATCTATCTTGCAACGTGATTGTTGGATTTCAAGAAATTTAAACCCTATTTCAACTTGGTTACGAACTTCTCTAAAGGTTGGGTGAGCCTCACTAGAAGTTGATTGTACAAGTCGCTTGTTATGGCATGCGCCTGATCCAAGTTGTTCAAAAGTACTTGCTTCTAGACATGGTCGATTTAACCTCAAGCTTTGTTCGAATTGAACGCAAGCGTCCAGCTATGTTTTGTTTCTAAATCGGTTTGTGACAAACTTAGACTTAGCTTACAAGATTTTGCATCATAATTGAATTAGAATTTAGATGCAATTAGTCAAGAAATTCATCAATTGGTGATGGCATTAGATTAGAAAATTTAATATCGTTACTAGCCAATGTGGATTTAAAATTGCAAATAAGTACGAGTTTGCCACAAGATGGATGCCAAAATACCAATGGATGTTAATATGGCCACGTTTTATTGCTTGGATTATAAGGAAATAATAATACTACAAGCTGGCAGGTGCACAATATGTTCATCCCGGCGTTTATCAAATCAAACTTACGGGATTAAATTCATGAGTGATTGTACAAATCAAGTCCATATGAAAAGGTGATATCCTACGATCTCTATCATGCCTAATAGCCAATTCCCCGCTCAAAAGACTATGGGTCAGCTATCAAGTTGATGCTATATAGTTAAGTTATAAAAAATACCAAGTTCAACAGATAAAATTCCATGGTCCTCAAGAATTTGTCTTGTAAAGCATGGAAAAAGCAATAGGGCAAGATGTTTGAATAGAAGGGTAAACACCAAAGACTTCTCACTTTCAATGATTCAAAAGGGATACAAATTTACTATATAAAAGAATACAAAGATTGTCACAAAATGATATATGCGTTGGTTCTCTCATTCTCATTATATGGAAACTCGAAAATGGAAAAATGAGTGAGTTGTGTGTTTAATATCATGGTGCAAACTGATACAAATGCTATCCTACACTCTAATATTTCCTGTACAAATTATGCTCTTCCTTCATGTTTGGAGGGCACTGATTTCGAGCTCCTAAGTTTCTGCGTGTGTCATTTGATTTTTTCCCAGCTTTCTGTTGCATTGTCATCTCTCATGTTCTCGATTGATTTGCTTCTTTGACTGTTAACTTCAGAAAACTTGGTTGAACTTACCATTTCAAGAAGCTTAGAGAAGGAACCGCAAGTGTTGTATTTTGCCGTGCTTGACAGATCTTCAACTTCTGAGTTGCTATCTGAGCATGATCCTATCTTTTCAGGATTTTGATTATTTGAAAAATCTCCAGATATTTGAGATGAAATGACAGAGGATTGGGATGAAATAATGTCATTTAACTCTTTCCCAATACCATCATGACATGATTTTTCTTCTCTGTCCTCAATCACCACCATTGAGCCGTGGCATTTTGTACTATTTATTTGAGGTGATTCTGTTCGTTTGAAGTTTGATTCATCTGTTAAGATAATCGGGCTACTGGTAATTCTGCAGGAATCATTGTTGTTGATAGTTTTTTCTTCAAAATGCTCAATTATATCTACTGTCATAGAACTTTGGTTGCAAACAGATTCATATAATAAGTTTACATCACATTTGGTGTTCTCTTCTGGTTCCACCACACACACTTGTTGTTTGTTGACTGTCAGGCTCGTGCCTTCTCCGCACATGCTGCATGATTTTTTTTTTGGAAATCGAGCAGCAAGTGACATGAATGCAGAACTGTCAACAGAGAAAAAAGTTGTTGTGGCATGTTGTTAAATTCAAAGTCAGCTAAAAAACCTAGAAGAGTATATACCTGGAAAGATGGTCTGTAACATTTTGAGTGAGGAAAACTCCTACCACTGAATCCACAATTGATCCTTTCCATCGAGAAAATCGCCTGTCTCCTGTTGATTATGTTTTATATTAATATACTGTATGAAATATGCAACTAAAGCCAATGAGTGCAAAGGATTAAACTTTGATTGAAGGTCTTGCACTGATACCTTGTACAAGATGCATCCGTGCAATAAATGATTCCGCTCGTCCACGGAAAACATTACGTTATCCTTCCCACCATTTGGCCTTGTCTTCATCTGTTCCATCAACCCCATCATGGTTTATATTTAACAGCAAAAGCTTCCACACTCTATCAGTCTCCTCATCAAGGTCAACTTTAGGTCGTGGGCGCTGTTTTTTGATGGGATCAAATGAGCCCTGAAAGGGAACAAGTGTACTCTGCCCATATAAGGCAAGTTCTTTCGCTCCCAAATTTATCGATTGAACTTTATTCATCAACCCTAGTAAATTTTTTCCCGGTACTCGTTGAACTCCTCCAGTGTTCCGGAGCTCATCGAACCCTAATACCTCTGTTAATCGTCGTTCACTGACATCGGTCAATGTCACTGTGGCTCACGGTTATATAAAGATTTTGGTAAATTCATTTCAATGTTCTGAAGTTCATCCTTGCTGGCGAAGTTCGGAGATAAAGGATTATTACCAATCAGTTAGTTCTCAGTTTCGTTTAAGCAGGATTCTGGACTTATATGTGTTCTGCAACTTCAGTCATAGGAGCAAGACACAGGTTTTCCTACGCATCCAATAGACATAGCTTATTCGGGCTATGCTTAGTTGAAAATGTTCCGACTATTGCATCATCCCCTATCAGATATTTTCGATCTTTTACTCCTTACTCCATACATCCAAGAACTTACAGCATACCAAGACATCTTTCAAAAATTACCCCCTCTATGTTCTCCATCAGCTTTTGTTTCACAGCTGAGATCAAGTGTCACTGGAAGCCAAGGTAATCAGGCAAACTGGCCACCTTCCAGATACATAAGTAATTCATCAGTTGAATTGAATACCCAAAATGATGTTGTACGGTTCTCTCTGTATAAGCCCAGCGATATTAGTTCTGGAATGAAGAGCCCAAATAAAAAAACAATGAAAAAATCTAAAAGGGCCAAAGTGAATGAGCTTAATACCTTCGAATAACAAGCAGCACACAAGGAAAAGCTGGCGCAAGCTTGTTGTTGGTCTTTCTCCTTGTCGTATCAAACCCGTGTTATGCCAAGCCTCCCATGAGCGCATACATGAATAAGAAATAAAGGTGGTTAGTACAATATACAAGCCATAATCAGTTCACAATGCAAAAAAAAAAAGAGACAATGAGATCCCTCGTTTCAACAGAGCAGCCATGGTGAAGGGTCCTGGTCTCTACACCGACATCGGCAAGAAAGCCAGAGATCTGTTGTGCAAGGATTATCACAATGACAAGAAGTTCACTATCAAACACTGACTTGCCTATTGGAGTTGCTATAACGTCCTCAGGAACAAAAAGTGTTATTGGAACTAATGCTCTTGCTTTGGTGATGATCTTTCTTATTGATAACCAAACTTGGGGTACTTACAAAATCCAAAGCTGCTGTCGAGTTTTGTCAAAGATGACTTGGTTGGGTCATTGACTCTAAATGAAAAAAGGTGATCATTGGTTAGTATAAGAACAGGCCATAACAGTAAGAGATGCGCAATGAGACACTTAAGATTGAATCCCAGATTTACCTGCCAAGCACTGCAAGGTGCCTTCCGTCACTGCCAATGACTCAAGCTACAAACTTCACGAGGCTTCACGCTGGTTAAGCAATCCTCATACCGAAGGATGATTAATATAACCTATAAAGATATTCAAATTAAGGCTATTAGTACACAACAACTATTCCTTACAAACTCAAATGCATAAATAACTCGCGAAACACCAAACCACACTATAACCTCATTCATTATTTCTCCACAACTTTTCAACTCAATATCAAGATCGGTATCAAACTGATTTGGAAGAATTGGTCGTTTGTTCGCAAGAGTTTCTCTTCAAAGAAACGATGTTGAACTCGTTGCCATCAACAATCCTTTTCATCACTACTGATTTATATGTTCAAGTGGACTTTGTTCATGGCCAATGGAAGCATTTTGAATTTAAGGATAAAGACTCTAAAACCCTTCTTTTCAGTGAGAAAGAAGTTGTTATTTTTGGAACTAGGAACCATGAGGAGATCCCATGGGGTGAAGTTGGAGCTAACTTTGTTGTTGAGTCTACCGGTGTTTTCACTAACAAAGATAAAGTTGTTGCTCATTTGAAGGGTGGTGCCAAGAAAGTTGTCATTTATGTCCCTGCAAAAATCATTCAAACGATAAGATGTCTCGCAACACAATAACTATGATAAAAAACAATCTGCATAATAAGTCATGAGGGAAGAAATAAGAGCAAAAATTCAAGAATCGTGTTGAGTCAACCAAAGGCCACAAATTAGTAAAACCAATAGCAGTAAAAAAACATCTCTTACATGTGGTAAAAATTCAGGTAACAATAGATATTTTCTTTCACACTACAGATAAATCAACAGGTCACTGTCATCCTGGTCCCCCCAAAATCTCCCTACCAAAAGATTTTGTGCAAAACCTCTTTAACGGTATTAAAGTTACAGCTCACAACCTCACACACTTGAAGGAATATTCCTCAGGATTTCTCTAAAAATCACACGTATGAGAATATCTTGAATCCTCCTATAAAAAGGGACCTAATGATTAGTGAAAAAAGGAGAGGAAAAAACCCTAAAAAAAAACTACAGCAGAAAAGGGGAAAAACCCTAAGGAGGCTCTGCCCAAATCAATTCCTAAACCTTCCCAAAGGATCTTTATCCAAACCTCCTTAGATCTCACGTTAGAACTCTGAGGGAGGTAAAATTAGCCATAGACCACACACGGTAAACAATAAGAAGTAAGCGAAACAGAAGCAAAAGTAGGAAGAAGAAACTGTTACGTTGGAGAAGCTCAAATTCGACCTCTTTACTTGTTAGTACTCATTCCATTAAACTTATGAACTCTTTGAAATGCAATGAATTTAGGGGTATGGGTTTTGGTCGAGGTTAGGGTTTTAATTTGAGTTTTGTGTGTTGATGACTGCTTTGATATGTATTTGCTTGACGTGATGTGTGGGTCACCGCTGTTGATAGCCTAGGGCTTGTATTTTGATCTGCGTTTTTGGATTGTTGAGTTTATTGTTGAGGGATTCTTGAAGGGTCTATGTTTAGAAAGTGAAGAGGGTGGTTCTTCCATGGTGAAATCGGATGTCGAGAGAGAGAAAGAACATGAAGGAGGAAGGAGACACGCGTGCAAAATGGCTGGGGTTTATGAGTTTTTTTTTGTCGCTTTTTTTTTTCATTTGGGCTGAGAGAGAAATTCGAATATGATGGCATGAGTTCTCTTTTCACTCTCTGCCAGTTTGGTTAAGTGACTATTGGGGCCATTTAGCTTGTTTGCATTATTGATGGGCCTTATAAGGCCAATAGGAGACAGGTTTAGTTTGTGTTATTATTTAGTTTAATTTTAGGTAATTAATCTAAAGTTAATTATAATATTATCTATAGATTATGACTTTTATTTTCTTATTTTATTACTAATTGATGATTAATCCTGTATTGATGGGATGACAAATACGTAACCTTGACTTTACTCGAATGTTTTTTGGTTAATTAATAAAAATCTCAATCCAATTTAGTTTCTAACAATTATTTATTATTTAATTATTTCTCAATTTAAGACCACCAATTGTTTTCTTAATCAATGAAAGTAGCGGGCTCTTGGGGTCTAGCACTCCTTGGGTCCTTGCACAACCGCCTTTGAGTTGTGGTTGTTCCGTCTTTTGATTTTCAAAACCGTTTTTCACTCAATTCAACTGAAATTTCTAAAAGATATTATTAGTCGATTTTTATTTGATTATATATTTATAAGAAATTTCCAATTATTATTTTTAAATAAATATATTCCAAAACTATAAACAAATAATATTTTAAGTATTGAAAAAATATATATATATATATATATTAATTAAGTTAAAATATTTTCTCTAAGATATTAAACTTTTTCAAAACAATTAGATATTATTAGCTTTTCTCAAGATTTTTTACAATTGATTAATTTATTTGATATATGAAAGTTAAATTATTTTTCTTAATCAAATTTCAAAACAATTAAATTCATGGATCTCGCCTTCCTTGAATTTTTAAGCAACCGCTCTCGAGGTGCACACCTTGAGTTGTGACCCTTCCGATCTTATTTTCTAGAATACCTAGCGCGCCTAGTCCGAGTACGCTAATATTTTCAAATTGTTTTCATAATTAAATCACGAAATAATCGAGTTCTTGGAGTCGCGCATTCCTCGAATTCGAGAGTGACTGCTATTGAGGCATACGCCTTGAATGACGTGTCACTCGAACTTTCGTTCCTAAGACACCTCTTCTAATTACTTGGACAAGTATTCACTGTCCAACGAATATATTTTATAATTAATGGAATGAAATAGATGTCGTTGGGATCTAGCATTCCAACGATATCCCGACTAATTGGTTACGAGGCCGACGTCTCGTTTATCGAATAGTCGTCGTTCCTCCTAATTTTTTCAAACCATCCAATCTCGTTCCTCACCTTCGCGCGATAGAGTCTAAACCTTAGCATGTTTCTAAACCATACGTCAAATCTAAACTATTTTCTTGATGAAAAATTATGAAAGAATTGAGTTCTTGGAGTCTCGCATTCCTTGAATTCTTGAGTAACCACTCTTGGGGCATACGCTTTAGGTTATGGTTCGCTCAACCTTTCGTTTATAAAACACGTGCCCTAACTATTTGGAAAAATACCATAATTGTCCATTCAAATACAATTTCATAATTAATTATTTGAAAAAGCTGTTGTTGGAATCTAGCATTCCAATGATACCCTGATTAATTGATTGCGAGGCCGACGTCTCGTTTATCGAGTAGTCGCCATTCTCCCTTAAAATATCTAATCATTCCAACTCTTTTCTCGCCCCCGTGCGATCGAAACCTTATTAACTATTCTAATATATCCAAAACCAAAACGTCCAATGCGATAAACACAAATTCCTCGCCCTCGTGCGATTTCCAACTAAGACACCTTTTGTTAAGAACATTGTTTAGTCCCTTCTTCCGCGCATAACAAACTAGTGCTTCAGCCTCCCCTAGCGAGCAGACAAGCCAATGTTTAGCAGTTAGAATGAGACCTAAACACTCGTTCGGTTTCAAACCCTTTTACCGTAGTTAGCCGAACTACGGTTGCTCGGATTCTTCATTCTCTTCTGAATGTAAGATACGTAGGCACAAGATTGCGATGATCTTGGCGAGCACAATCCCCCTTTTTATCCGTAGTCCCACGAACTACGAATGCTCTGATTTTCCACTTCCTACAAGTGAAGATACGTAGGTACAGGGGCCCCAATCCTTGGCGAGCACCCTATCTATAAACCATCCATTCCCCCCTATAGGAGAAACCTTAAAAGAAAACTAACAGTTTAGCTAACTTTACCCTCGAATCGAATCAAGAGGTTCCCGTTGGGTACAACAGACATGAGGGGTGTTAATACCTTCCCCTCATGTAACCGACTCCCGAACCTAGAATATTGGTTGCGATGATCATGTTCTTATCTCCTTAATGGTTTTATCGATATTTTCCTATTCCATCCTTGGAATGAGCAAAGTTCGGTGGCGACTCTGTTTCGAACAGTATTTTCCGCGTCCATCGCGAGGATCGTATTTTTCGAGGTACGACAGGTAGTAGCCGGTGTGAGTTCGCTCCATCAGCCTTTTGGTGGTGGGTCTTTCAACTTTTTGATGTCAGATTGTGCAAGTTTTTGCAATATCATCTTTTGGTGGTACTAGCCGGTGTGAATTCGCTCCGTCATGCTGTTGGTGGCGGGTCTGTCATCTTAGTGATGTCAGATTGTGCGAGTGTTTTGCTCTATCATCCTTTTGGTGGTAATAGCCGGTGTGAGTTCGCTTCATCATCCATTTGGTAGTGGGTCTATCATCTTGTTGATGTCAGATTGTGCAAGTGTTTTGCTCTATCATCCCTTAGGTGGTGGTAGCTGGTGTGAGTTAACTCCATCATCCTTATGGTGGTGTGTCTATCATCTTGTTGACGTCAGATTGTGCGAGGTATTCTCTATCATCCTTTTGGTGGTAGTAGCCGGTGTGAGTTCGCTCCATCAGCCTTTTGGTGGTGGGTCTTTCATCTTTTTGATGTCAGATTTTGCGAGTTTTTGCAATATCATCTTTTGGTGGTAATAGCCGGTGTGAATTCGCTCTGTCATCCTTTTGGTGGCGGGTCTGTCATCTTAGTGATGTCAGATTGTGCGAGTGTTTTACTATATCATCCTTTTGGTGGTAGTAGCCGGTGTGAGTTCGCTCCATCATCCGTTTGGTAGTGGGTCTGTCATCTTGTTGATGTCAAATTGTGCAAGTGTTTTGTTTTATCATCACTTTGGTGGTGGTAGCTAGTTTGAGTTAGCTCCATCATCCTTATGGTGGTGTGTCTATCATCTTGTTGACGTCAGATTGTGCGAGTGTATTCTCTATCATCCTTTTGGTGGTAGTAGCCGATGTGAGTTCGCTCCATCAGCCTTTTGGTGGTGGGTCTTTCAGCTTTTTGATGTCAGATTGTGCGAGTTTTTGCAAAATCATCTTTTGGTGGTAGTAGCCTGTGTGAATTCGCTCCGTCATCCTTTTGGTGGCGGGTCTGTCATCTTAATGATGTCAGATTGTGCGAGTGTTTTACTATATCATCCTTTTGGTGGTAGTAGCCGGTGTGAGTTCACTCCATCATCCGTTTGGTAATGGGTCTGTCATCTTGTTGATGTCAGATTGTGCAAGTGTTTTGCTCTATCATCCCTTTGGTGGTGGTAGCTGGTTTGAGTTAGCTCCATCATCCTTATGGTGGTGTGTCTATCATCTTGTTGACGTCAGATTGTGCGAGTGTTTTCTCTATCATCCTTTTGGTGGTAGTAGCCGGTGTGAGTTCACTCCATCAGCCTTTTGGTGGCGGGTCTTTCATCTTTTTGATGTCAGATTGTGCGAGTTTTTGCAATATCATCTTTTGGTGGTAGTAGCCGGTGTGAATTCGCTCTTTCATCCTTTTGGTGGCGGGTCTGTCATCTTAGTGATGTCAGATTGTGCGAGTGTTTTTCTCTATCATCTTTATGGTGGTGCGTCTATCATCTTGTTGACGTCAGATTGTGCGAGTGTATTCTCTATCATCCTTTTGGTGGTAGTAGCCGGTGTGAGTTCGCTCCATCAGCCTTTTGGTGGTGGGTCTTTCAGCTTTTTGATGTCAGATTGTGCGAGTTTTTGCAATATCATCTTTTCGTGGTAGTAGCCGGTGTGAATTCGCTCCGTCATCCTTTTGGTGGCGGGTCTGTCATCTTAATGATGTCAGATTGTGTGAGTGTTTTACTATATCATCCTTTTGGTGGTAGTAGCCGGTGTGACTTTGCTCCATCATCCGCTTGGTAGTGGGTCTGTCATCTTGTTGATGTCAGATTGTGCAAGTGTTTTGCTCTGTCATCCCTTTGGTGGTGGTAGCTGGTTTGAGTTAGCTTCATCATCCTTATGGTGGTGTGTCTATCATCTTGTTGACGTCAGATTGTGCGAGTGTTTTCTCTATCATCCTTTTGGTGGTAGTAGCCGGTGTGAGTTCACTCCATCAGCCTTTTGGTGGTGGGTCTTTCAGCTTTTTGATGTCAGATTGTGCGAGTTTTTGCAATATCATCTTTTGGTGGTAGTAGCCGGTGTGAATTCGCTCTTCCATCCTTTTGGTGGCGGGTCTGTCATCTTAGTGATGTCAGATTGTGCGAGTGTTTTGCTCTATCATCCTTTTGCTGGTAATAGCCGGTGTGAGTTCGCTTCATCATCCATTTGGTAGTGGGTCTGTCATCTTGTTGATGTCAGATTGTGCAAGTGTTTTTCTCTATCATCCCTTAGGTGGTGGTAGCTGGTGTGAGTTAGCTCCATCATCCTTATGGTGGTGTGTCTATCATCTTGTTGACGTCAGATTGTGCGAGTGTATTCTCTATCATCCTTTTGGTGGTAGTAGCCGGTGTGAGTTCGCTCCATCAGCTTTTTGGTGGTGGGTCTTTCAGCTTTTTGATGTCAGATTTTGCGAGTTTTTGCAATATCATCTTTTGGTGGTAATAGCCGGTGTGAATTTGCTCTGTCATCCTTTTGGTGGCGGGTCTGTCATCTTAGTGATGTCAGATTGTGCGAGTGTTTTACTATATCATCCTTTTGGTGGTAGTAGCCGGTGTGAGTTCGCTCCATCATCCGTTTGGTAGTGGGTCTGTCACATTGTTGATGTCAAATTGTGCAAGTGTTTTGCTCTATCATCACTTTGGTGGTGGTAGCTAGTTTGATTTAGCTCCATCATCCTTATGGTGGTGTGTCTATCATCTTGTTGATGTCAGATTGTGCGAGTGTATTCTCTATCATCCTTTTGGTGGTAGTAGCCGATGTGAGTTCGCTCCATCAGCCTTTTGGTGGTGGGTCTTTCAGCTTTTTGATGTCAGATTGTGCGAGTTTTTGCAAAATCATCTTTTGGTGGTAGTAGCCGCTTGTGAATTCGCTCCGTCATCCTTTGGGTGGCGGGTCTGTCATCTTAATGATGTCAGATTGTGCGAGTGTTTTACTATATCATCCTTTTGGTGGTAGTAGCCGGTGTGAGTTCGCTCCATCATCCGTTTGGTAGTGGGTCTGTCATCTTGTTGATGTCAGATTGTGCAAGTGTTTTGCTCTATCATCCCTTTGGTGGTGGTAGCTGGTTTGAGTTAGCTCCATCATCCTTATGGTGGTGTGTCTATCATCTTGTTGACGTCAGATTGTGCGAGTGTTTTCTCTATCATCCTTTTGGTGGTAGTAGCCGGTGTGAGTTCACTCCATCAGCCTTTTGGTGGCGGGTCTTTCAGCTTTTTGATGTCAGATTGTGTGAGTGTTTGCAATATCATCTTTTGGTGGTAGTAGCCGGTGTGAATTCGCTCTTTCATCCTTTTGGTGGCGGGTCTGTCATCTTAGTGATGTCAGATTGTGCGAGTGTTTTTCTCTATCATCTTTATGGTGGTGTGTCTATCATCTTGTTGACGTCAGATTGTGCGAGTGTATTCTCTATCATCCTTTTGGTGGTAGTAGCCGGTGTGAGTTCGCTCCATCAGCCTTTTGGTGGTGGGTCTTTCAGCTTTTTGATGTCAGATTGTGCGAGTTTTTGCAATATCATCTTTTGGTGGTAGTAGCCGGTGTGAATTCGCTCCGTCATCCTTTTGGTGGCGGGTATGTCATCTTAATGATGTCAGATTGTGCGAGTGTTTTACTATATCATCCTTTTGGTGGTAGTAGCCGGTGTGAGTTCGCTCCATCATCTGTTTGGTAATGGGTCTGTCATCTTGTTGATGTCAGATTGTGCAAGTGTTTTGCTCTATCATCCCTTTGGTGGTGGTAGCTGGTTTGAGTTAGCTCCATCATCCTTATGGTGGTGTGTCTATCATCTTGTTGACGTCAGATTGTGCGAGTGTTTTCTCTATCATCCTTTTGGTGGTAGTAGCCGGTGTGAGTTCACTCCATCAGCCTTTTGGTGGCGGGTCTTTCAGCTTTTTGATGTCAGATTGTGCGAGTTTTTGCAATATCATCTTTTGGTGGTAGTAGCCGGTGTGAATTCGCTCTTTCATCCTTTTGGTGGCGGGTCTGTCATCTTAGTGATGTCAGATTGTGCGAGTGTTTTTCTCTATCATCTTTATGGTGGTGCGTCTATCATCTTGTTGACGTCAGATTGTGCGAGTGTATTCTCTATCATCCTTTTGGTGGTAGTAGCCGGTGTGAGTTCGCTCCATCAGCCTTTTGGTGGTGGGTCTTTCAGCTTTTTGATGTCAGATTGTGCGAGTTTTTGCAATATCATCTTTTCGTGGTAGTAGCCGGTGTGAATTCGCTCCGTCATCCTTTTGGTGGCGGGTCTGTCATCTTAATGATGTCAGATTGTGTGAGTGTTTTACTATATCATCCTTTTGGTGGTAGTAGCCGGTGTGACTTTGCTCCATCATCCGCTTGGTAGTGGGTCTGTCATCTTGTTGATGTCAGATTGTGCAAGTGTTTTGCTCTGTCATCCCTTTGGTGGTGGTAGCTGGTTTGAGTTAGCTCCATCATCCTTATGGTGGTGTGTCTATCATCTTGTTGACGTCAGATTGTGCGAGTGTTTTCTCTATCATCCTTTTGGTGGTAGTAGCCGGTGTGAGTTCACTCCATCAGCCTTTTGGTGGTGGGTCTTTCAGCTTTTTGATGTCAGATTGTGCGAGTTTTTGCAATATCATCTTTTGGTGGTAGTAGCCGGTGTGAATTCGCTCTTCCATCCTTTTGGTGGCGGGTCTGTCATCTTAGTGATGTCAGATTGTGCGAGTGTTTTGCTCTATCATCCTTTTGGTGGTAATAGCCGGTGTGAGTTCGCTTCATCATCCATTTGGTAGTGGGTCTGTCATCTTGTTGATGTCAGATTGTGCAAGTGTTTTTCTCTATCATCCCTTAGGTGGTGGTAGCTGGTGTGAGTTAGCTCCATCATCCTTATGGTGGTGTGTCTATCATCTTGTTGACGTCAGATTGTGCGAGTGTATTCTCTATCATCCTTTTGGTGGTAGTAGCCGGTGTGAGTTCGCTCCATCAGCTTTTTGGTGGTGGGTCTTTCAGCTTTTTGATGTCAGATTTTGCGAGTTTTTGCAATATCATCTTTTGGTGGTAATAGCCGGTGTGAATTTGCTCTGTCATCCTTTTGGTGGCGGGTCTGTCATCTTAGTGATGTCAGATTGTGCGAGTGTTTTACTATATCATCCTTTTGGTGGTAGTAGCCGGTGTGAGTTAGCTCCATCATCCGTTTGGTAGTGGGTCTGTCACATTGTTGATGTCAAATTGTGCAAGTGTTTTGCTCTATCATCACTTTGGTGGTGGTAGCTAGTTTGATTTAGCTCCATCATCCTTATGGTGGTGTGTCTATCATCTTGTTGATGTCAGATTGTGCGAGTGTATTCTCTATCATCCTTTTGGTGGTAGTAGCCGATGTGAGTTCGCTCCATCAGCCTTTTGGTGGTGGGTCTTTCAGCTTTTTGATGTCAGATTGTGCGAGTTTTTGCAAAATCATCTTTTGGTGGTAGTAGCCGCTTGTGAATTCGCTCCGTCATCCTTTGGGTGGCGGGTCTGTCATCTTAATGATGTCAGATTGTGCGAGTGTTTTACTATATCATCCTTTTGGTGGTAGTAGCCGGTGTGAGTTCGCTCCATCATCCGTTTGGTAGTGGGTCTGTCATCTTGTTGATGTCAGATTGTGCAAGTGTTTTGCTCTATCATCCCTTTGGTGGTGGTAGCTGGTTTGAGTTAGCTCCATCATCCTTATGGTGGTGTGTCTATCATCTTGTTGACGTCAGATTGTGCGAGTGTTTTCTCTATCATCCTTTTGGTGGTAGTAGCCGGTGTGAGTTCACTCCATCAGCCTTTTGGTGGCGGGTCTTTCAGCTTTTTGATGTCAGATTGTGTGAGTGTTTGCAATATCATCTTTTGGTGGTAGTAGCCGGTGTGAATTCGCTCTTTCATCCTTTTGGTGGCGGGTCTGTCATCTTAGTGATGTCAGATTGTGCGAGTGTTTTTCTCTATCATCTTTATGGTGGTGTGTCTATCATCTTGTTGACGTCAGATTGTGCGAGTGTATTCTCTATCATCCTTTTGGTGGTAGTAGCCGGTGTGAGTTCGCTCCATCAGCCTTTTGGTGGTGGGTCTTTCAGCTTTTTGATGTCAGATTGTGCGAGTTTTTGCAATATCATCTTTTGGTGGTAGTAGCCGGTGTGAATTCGCTCCGTCATCCTTTTGGTGGCGGGTATGTCATCTTAATGATGTCAGATTGTGCGAGTGTTTTACTATATCATCCTTTTGGTGGTAGTAGCCGGTGTGAGTTCGCTCCATCATCTGTTTGGTAATGGGTCTGTCATCTTGTTGATGTCAGATTGTGCAAGTGTTTTGCTCTATCATCCCTTTGGTGGTGGTAGCTGGTTTGAGTTAGCTCCATCATCCTTATGGTGGTGTGTCTATCATCTTGTTGACGTCAGATTGTGCGAGTGTTTTCTCTATCATCCTTTTGGTGGTAGTAGCCGGTGTGAGTTCACTCCATCAGCCTTTTGGTGGCGGGTCTTTCAGCTTTTTGATGTCAGATTGTGCGAGTTTTTGCAATATCATCTTTTGGTGGTAGTAGCCGGTGTGAATTCGCTCTTTCATCCTTTTGGTGGCGGGTCTGTCATCTTAGTGATGTCAGATTGTGCGAGTGTTTTTCTCTATCATCTTTATGGTGGTGCGTCTATCATCTTGTTGACGTCAGATTGTGCGAGTGTATTCTCTATCATCCTTTTGGTGGTAGTAGCCGGTGTGAGTTCGCTCCATCAGCCTTTTGGTGGTGGGTCTTTCAGCTTTTTGATGTCAGATTGTGCGAGTTTTTGCAATATCATCTTTTCGTGGTAGTAGCCGGTGTGAATTCGCTCCGTCATCCTTTTGGTGGCGGGTCTGTCATCTTAATGATGTCAGATTGTGTGAGTGTTTTACTATATCATCCTTTTGGTGGTAGTAGCCGGTGTGACTTTGCTCCATCATCCGCTTGGTAGTGGGTCTGTCATCTTGTTGATGTCAGATTGTGCAAGTGTTTTGCTCTGTCATCCCTTTGGTGGTGGTAGCTGGTTTGAGTTAGCTCCATCATCCTTATGGTGGTGTGTCTATCATCTTGTTGACGTCAGATTGTGCGAGTGTTTTCTCTATCATCCTTTTGGTGGTAGTAGCCGGTGTGAGTTCACTCCATCAGCCTTTTGGTGGTGGGTCTTTCAGCTTTTTGATGTCAGATTGTGCGAGTTTTTGCAATATCATCTTTTGGTGGTAGTAGCCGGTGTGAATTCGCTCTTCCATCCTTTTGGTGGCGGGTCTGTCATCTTAGTGATGTCAGATTGTGCGAGTGTTTTGCTCTATCATCCTTTTGGTGGTAATAGCCGGTGTGAGTTCGCTTCATCATCCATTTGGTAGTGGGTCTGTCATCTTGTTGATGTCAGATTGTGCAAGTGTTTTTCTCTATCATCCCTTAGGTGGTGGTAGCTGGTGTGAGTTAGCTCCATCATCCTTATGGTGGTGTGTATATCATCTTGTTGACGTCAGATTGTGCGAGTGTATTCTCTATCATCCTTTTGGTGGTAGTAGCCGGTGTGAGTTCGCTCCATCAGCCTTTTGGTGGTGGGTCTTTCAGCTTTTTGATGTCAGATTGTGCGAGTTTTTGCAATATCATCTTTTGGTGGTAGTAGCCGGTGTGAATTCGCTCCGTCATCCTTTTGGTGGCGGGTCTGTCATCTTAATGATGTCAGATTGTGCGAGTGTTTTACTATATCATCCTTTTGGTGGTAGTAGCCGGTGTGACTTTGCTCCATCATCCGCTTCGTAGTGGGTCTGTCATCTTTTTGATGTCAGATTGTGCAAGTGTTTTGCTCTATCATCCCTTTGGTGGTGGTAGCTGGTTTGAGTTAGCTCCATCATCCTTATGGTGGTGTGTCTATCATCTTGTTGACGTCAGATTGTGCGAGTGTTTTCTCTATCATCCTTTTGGTGGTAGTAGCCGGTGTGAGTTCACTCCATCAGCCTTTTGGTGGCGGGTCTTTCAGCTTTTTGATGTCAGATTGTGCGAGTTTTGCAATATCATCTTTTGGTGGTAGTATCCGGTGTGAATTCGCTCTTTCATCCTTTTGGTGGCGGGTCTGTCATCTTAGTGATGTCAGATTGTGCGAGTGTTTTTCTCTATCATCTTTATGGTGGTGTGTCTATCATCTTGTTGACGTCAGATTGTGCGAGTGTATTCTCTATCATCCTTTTGGTGGTAGTAGCCGGTGTGAGTTCGCTCCATCAGCCTTTTGGTGGTGGGTCTTTCAGCTTTTTGATGTCAGATTGTGCGAGTTTTTGCAATATCATCTTTTGGTGGTAGTAGCCGGTGTGAATTCGCTCCGTCATCCTTTTGGTGGCGGGTCCGTCATCTTAATGATGTCAGATTGTGCGAGTGTTTTACTATATCATCCTTTTGGTGGTAGTAGCCGGTGTAAGTTCGCTCCATCATCCGTTTGGTAATGGGTCTGTCATCTTGTTGATGTCAGATTGTGCAAGTGTTTTGCTCTATCATCCCTTTGGTGGTGGTAGCTGGTTTGAGTTAGCTCCATCATCCTTATGGTGGTGTGTCTATCATCTTGTTGACGTCAGATTGTGCGAGTGTTTTCTCTATCATCCTTTTGGTGGTAGTAGCCGGTGTGAGTTCACTCCATCAGCCTTTTGGTGGCGGGTCTTTCAGCTTTTTGATGTCAGATTGTGCGAGTTTTTGCAATATCATCTTTTGGTGGTAGTAGCCGGTGTGAATTCGCTCTTTCATCCTTTTGGTGGCGGGTCTGTCATCTTAGTGATGTCAGATTGTGCGAGTGTTTTTCTCTATCATCTTTATGGTGGTGCGTCTATCATCTTGTTGAAGTCAGATTGTGCGAGTGTATTCTCTATCATCCTTTTGGTGGTAGTAGCCGGTGTGAGTTCGCTCCATCAGCCTTTTGGTGGTGGGTCTTTCAGCTTTTTGATGTCAGATTGTGCGAGTTTTTGCAATATCATCTTTTGGTGGTAGTAGCCGGTGTGAATTCGCTCCGTCATCCTTTTGGTGGCGGGTCTGTCATCTTAATGATGTCAGATTGTGCGAGTGTTTTACTATATCATCCTTTTGGTGGTAGTAGCCGGTGTGACTTTGCTCCATCATCTGCTTGGTAGTGGGTCTGTCATCTTGTTGATGTCAGATTGTGCAAGTGTTTTGCTCTATCATCCCTTTGGTGGTGGTAGCTGGTTTGAGTTAGCTCCATCATCCTTATGGTGGTGTGTCTATCATCTTGTTGACGTCAGATTGTGCGAGTGTTTTCTCTATCATCGTTTTGGTGGTAGTAGCCGGTGTGAGTTCACTCCATCAGCCTTTTGGTGGTGGGTCTTTCAGCTTTTTGATGTCAGATTGTGCGAGTTTTTGCAATATCATCTTTTGGTGGTAGTAGCCGGTGTGAATTCGCTCTTCCATCCTTTTGGCGGCGGGTCTGTCATCTTAGTGATGTCAGATTGTGCGAGTGTTTTGCTCTATCATCCTTTTGGTGGTAATAGCCGGTGTGAGTTCGCTTCATCATCCATTTGGTAGTGGGTCTGTCATCTTGTTGATGTCAGATTGTGCAAGTGTTTTTCTCTATCATCCCTTAGGTGGTGGTAGCTGGTGTGAGTTAGCCCCATCATCCTTATGGTGGTGTGTCTATCATCTTGGTGACGTCAGATTGTGCGAGTGTATTCTCTATCATCCTTTTGGTGGTAGTAGCCGGTGTGAGTTCGCTCCATCAGCCTTTTGGTGGTGGGTCTTTCAGCTTTTTGATGTCAGATTTTGCGAGTTTTTGCAATATCATCTTTTGGTGGTAATAGCCGGTGTGAATTTGCTCTGTCATCCTTTTGGTGGCGGGTCTGTCATCTTAGTGATGTCAGATTGTGCGAGTGTTTTACTATATCATCCTTTTGGTGGTAGTAGCCGGTGTGAGTTCGCTCCATCATCCGTTTGGTAGTGGGTCTGTCACATTGTTGATGTCAAATTGTGCAAGTGTTTTGCTCTATCATCACTTTGGTGGTGGTAGCTAGTTTGAGTTAGCTCCATCATCCTTATGGTGGTGTGTCTATCATCTTGTTGATGTCAGATTGTGCGAGTGTATTCTCTATCATCCTTTTGGTGGTAGTAGCCGATGTGAGTTCGCTCCATCAGCCTTTTGGTGGTGGGTCTTTCAGCTTTTTGATGTCAGATTGTGCGAGTTTTTGCAAAATCATCTTTTGGTGGTAGTAGCCGCTTGTGAATTCGCTCCGTCATCCTTTGGGTGGCGGGTCTGTCATCTTAATGATGTCAGATTGTGCGAGTGTTTTACTATATCATCCTTTTGGTGGTAGTAGCCGGTGTGAGTTCGCTCCATCATCCGTTTGGTAGTGGGTCTGTCATCTTGTTGATGTCAGATTGTGCAAGTGTTTTGCTCTATCATCCCTTTGGTGGTGGTAGCTGGTTTGAGTTAGCTCCATCATCCTTATGGTGGTGTGTCTATCATTTTGTTGACGTCAGATTGTGCGAGTGTTTTCTCTATCATCCTTTTGGTGGTAGTAGCCGGTGTGAGTTCACTCCATCAGCCTTTTGGTGGCGGGTCTTTCAGCTTTTTGATGTCAGATTGTGTGAGTGTTTGCAATATCATCTTTTGGTGGTAGTAGCCGGTGTGAATTCGCTCTTTCATCCTTTTGGTGGCGGGTCTGTCATCTTAGTGATGTCAGATTGTGCGAGTGTTTTTCTCTATCATCTTTATGGTGGTGTGTCTATCATCTTGTTGACGTCAGATTGTGCGAGTGTATTCTCTATCATCCTTTTGGTGGTAGTAGCCGGTGTGAATTCGCTCCATCAGCCTTTTGGTGGTGGGTCTTTCAGCTTTTTGATGTCAGATTGTGCGAGTTTTTGCAATATCATCTTTTGGTGGTAGTAGCCGGTGTGAATTCGCTCCGTCATCCTTTTGGTGGCGGGTCCGTCATCTTAATGATGTCAGATTGTGCGAGTGTTTTACTATATCATCCTTTTGGTGGTAGTAGCCGGTGTAAGTTCGCTCCATCATCCGTTTGGTAATGGGTCTGTCATCTTGTTGATGTCAGATTGTGCCAGTGTTTTGCTCTATCATCCCTTTGGTGGTGGTAGCTGGTTTGAGTTAGCTCCATCATCCTTATGGTGGTGTGTCTATCATCTTGTTGACGTCAGATTGTGCGAGTGTTTTCTCTATCATCCTTTTGGTGGTAGTAGCCGGTGTGAGTTCACTCCATCATCCTTTTGGTGGCGGGTCTTTCAGCTTTTTGATGTCAGATTGTGCGAGTTTTTGCAATATCATCTTTTGGTGGTAGTAGCCGGTGTGAATTCGCTCTTTCATCCTTTTGGTGGCGGGTCTGTCATCTTAGTGATGTCAGATTGTGCAAGTGTTTTTCTCTATCATCTTTATGGTGGTGCGTCTATCATCTTGTTGACGTCAGATTGTGCGAGTGTATTCTCTATCATCCTTTTGGTGGTAGTAGCCGGTGTGAGTTCGCTCCATCAGCCTTTTGGTGGTGGGTCTTTCAGCTTTTTGATGTCAGATTGTGCGAGTTTTTGCAATATCATCTTTTGGTGGTAGTAGCCGGTGTGAATTCGCTCCGTCATCCTTTTGGTGGCGGGTCTGTCATCTTAATGATGTCAGATTGTGCGAGTGTTTTACTATATCATCCTTTTGGTGGTAGTAGCCGGTGTGACTTTGCTCCATCATCCGCTTGGTAGTGGGTCTGTCATCTTGTTGATGTCAGATTGTGCAAGTGTTTTGCTCTATCATCCCTTTGGTGGTGGTAGCTGGTTTGAGTTAGCTCCATCATCCTTATGGTGGTGTGTCTATCATCTTGTTGACGTCAGATTGTGCGAGTGTTTTCTCTATCATCCTTTTGGTGGTAGTAGCCGGTGTGAGTTCACTCCATCAGCCTTTTGGTGGTGGGTCTTTCAGCTTTTTGATGTCAGATTGTGCGAGTTTTTGCAATATCATCTTTTGGTGGTAGTAGCCGGTGTGAATTCGCTCTTCCATCCTTTTGGTGGCGGGTCTGTCATCTTAGTGATGTCAGATTGTGCGAGTGTTTTGCTCTATCATCCTTTTGGTGGTAATAGCCGGTGTGAGTTCGCTTCATCATCCATTTGGTAGTGGGTCTGTCATCTTGTTGATGTCAGATTGTGCAAGTGTTTTTCTCTATCATCCCTTAGGTGGTGGTAGCTTGTGTGAGTTAGCTCCATCATCCTTATGGTGGTGTGTCTATCATCTTGTTGACGTCAGATTGTGCGAGTGTATTCTCTATCATCCTTTTGGTGGTAGTAGCCGGTGTGAGTTTGCTCCATCAGCCTTTTGGTGGTGGGTCTTTCAGCTTTTTGATGTCAGATTTTGCGAGTTTTTGCAATATCATCTTTTGGTGGTAATAGCCGGTGTGAATTTGCTCTGTCATCCTTTTGGTGGCGGGTCTGTCATCTTAGTGATGTCAGATTGTGCGAGTGTTTTACTATATCATCCTTTTGGTGGTAGTAGCCGGTGTGAGTTCGCTCCATCATCCGTTTGGTAGTGGGTCTGTCACATTGTTGATGTCAAATTGTGCAAGTGTTTTGCTCTATCATCACTTTGGTGGTGGTAGCTAGTTTGAGTTAGCTCCATCATCCTTATGGTGGTGTGTCTATCATCTTGTTGATGTCAGATTGTGCGAGTGTATTCTCTATCATCCTTTTGGTGGTAGTAGCCGATGTGAGTTCGCTCCATCAGCCTTTTGGTGGTGGGTCTTTCAGCTTTTTGATGTCAGATTGTGCGAGTTTTTGCAATATCATCTTTTGGTGGTAGTAGCCGCTTGTGAATTCGCTCCGTCATCCTTTTGGTGGCGGGTCTGTCATCTTAATGATGTCAGATTGTGCGAGTGTTTTACTATATCATCCTTTTGGTGGTAGTAGCTGGTGTGAGTTCGCTCCATCATCCGTTTGGTAGAGGGTCTGTCATCTTGTTGATGTCAGATTGTGCAAGTGTTTTGCTCTATCATCCCTTTGGTGGTGGTAGCTAGTTTGAGTTAGCTCCATCATCCTTATGGTGGTGTGTCTATCATCTTGTTGACGTCAGATTGTGCGAGTGTTTTCTCTATCATCATTTTGGTGGTAGTAGCCGGTGTGAGTTCACTCCATCAGCCTTTTGGTGGTGGGTCTTTCAGACTTTTGATGTCAGATTGTGCGAGTTTTTGCAATATCATCTTTTGGTGGTAGTAGCCGCTGTGGATTTGCTCTTTCATCCTTTTGGTGGCAGGTCTGTCATCTTAGTGATGTCAGATTGTGGGAGTTTTTTTCTCTATCATCTTTATGGTGGTGTGTCTATCACCTTGTTGACGTCAGATTGTGCGAGTGTATTCTCTATCATCCTTTTGGTGGTAGTAGCCGGTGTGAGTTTGCTCCATCAGCCTTTTGGTGGTGGGTCTTTCAGCTTTTTGATGTCAGATTGTGCGAGTTTTGGCAATATCATCTTTTGGTGGTAGTAGCCGGTGTGAATTCGCTCCGTCATCCTTTTGGTGGCGGGTCTGTCATCTTAATGATGTCAGATTGTGCGAGTGTTTTACTATATCATCCTTTTGGTGGTAGTAGCTGGTGTGAGTTCGCTCCATCATCCGTTTGGTAGTGGGTCTGTCATCTTGTTGATGTCAGATTGTGCAAGTGTTTTGCTCTATCATCCCTTTGGTGGTGGTAGCTAGTTTGAGTTAGCTCCATCATCCTTATGGTGGTGTGTCTATCATCTTGTTGACGTCAGATTGTGCGAGTGTTTTCTCTATCATCCTTTTGGTGGTAGTAGCCGGTGTGAGTTCACTCCATCAGCCTTTTGGTGGTGGGTCTTTCAGCTTTTTGATGTCAGATTGTGCGAGTTTTTGCAATATCATCTTTTGGTGGTAGTAGCCGGTGTGAATTCGCTCTTTCATCCTTTTGGTGGCGGGTCTGTCATCTTAGTGATGTCAGATTGTGCGAGTGTTTAACTCTATCATCTTTATGGTGGTGTGTCTATCATCTTGTTGACGTCAGATTGTGCGAGTGTATTCTCTATCATCCTTTTGGTGGTAGTAGCCGGTGTGAGTTTGCTCCATCAGCCTTTTGGTGGTGGGTCTTTCAGCTTTTTGATGTCAGATTGTGCGAGTTTTTGCAATATCATCTTTTGGTGGTAGTAGCCGGTGTGAATTCGCTCCGTCATCCTTTTGGTGGCGGGTCTGTCATCTTAATGATGTCAGATTGTGCGAGTGTTTTACTATATCATCCTTTTGGGGGTAGTAGCCGGTGTGAGTTCGCTCCATCATCCGTTTGGTAGTGGGTCTGTCATCTTGTTGATGTCAGATTATGCAAGTGTTTTGCTCTATCATTCCTTTGGTGGTGGTAGCTGGTTTGAGTTAGCTCCATCATCCTTATGGTGGTGTGTCTATCATCTTGTAGACGTAAGATTGTGCGAGTGTTTTCTCTATCATCCTTTTGGTGGTAGTAGCCGGTGTGAGTTCACTCCATCAGCCTTTTGGTGGTGGGTCTTTCAGCTTTTTGATGTCAGATTGTGCGAGTTTTTGCAATATCATCTTTTGGTGGTAGTAGCCGGTGTGAATTCGCTCTTTCATCCTTTTGTTGGCGGGTCTGTCATCTTAGTGATGTCAGATTGTGCGAGTGTTTTGCTCTATCATCCTTTTGGTGGTAATAGCCAGTGTGAGTTCGCTTCATCATCCGTTTGGTAGTGGGTCTGTAATCTTGTTGATGTCAGATTGTGCAAGTGTTTTGCTCTATCATCCCTTAGGTGGTGGTAGGTGGTTTGAGTTAGCTCCACAATTCTTATGGTGGTGTGTCTATCATCTTGTTGACGTCAGATTGTGCGAGTGTATTCTCTATCATCCTTTTGGTGGTAGTAGCCGGTGTGAATTCGCTCCATCAGCCTTTTGGTGGTGGGTCTTTCAGCTTTTTGATGTCAGATTGTGCGAGTTTTTGCAATATCATCTTTTGGTGGTAGTAGCCGGTGTGAATTCGCTATTTCATCCTTTTGGTGGCGGGTCTGTCATCTTAGTGATGTCAGATTGTGCGAGTGTTTTGCTCTATCATCCTTTTGGTGGTAATAGCCGGTGTGAGTTTGCTTCATCATCTGTTTGGTAGTGGGTCTGTAATCTTGTTGATGTCAGATTGTGCAAGTGTTTTGCTCTATCATCCCTTAGGTGGTGGTAGCTGGTTTGAGTTAGCTCCATCATTCTTATGGTGGTGTGTCTAACATCTTGTTGACGTTAGATTGTGCGAGTGTATTATCTATCATCCTTTTGGTGGTAGTAGCCGGTGTGAGTTCGCTCCATCAGCCTTTTGGTGGTGGGTCTTTCAGCATTTTGATGTTAGATTGTGCGAGTTTTTGCAATATCATCTTTTGGTGGTAGTAGCCGGTGTAAATTCGCTCCGTCATCCTTTTGGTGGCGGGTCTGTCATCTTAATGATGTCAGATTGTGCGAGTGTTTTACTATATCATCCTTTTGGTGGTAGTAGCCGGTGTGAGTTCGCTCCATCATCCGTTTGGTAGTGGGTCTGTCATCTTGTTGATGTCAGATTGTGCAAGTGTTTTGCTCTATCATCCCTTTGGTGGTGGTAGCTGGTTTGAGTTAGCTCCATCATCCTTATGGTGGTGTGTCTATCATCTTGTTGACGTCAGATTGTGCGAGTGTTTTCTCTATCATACTTTTGGTGGTAGTAGCCGGTGTGAGTTCACTCCATCAGCCTTTTGGTGGTGGGTCTTTCAGCTTTTTGATGTCAGATTGTGCGAGTTTTTGCAATATCATCTTTTGGTGGTAGTAACCGGTGTGAATTCCCTCTTTCATCCTTTTGGTGGCGGGTCTGTCGTCTTAGTGATGTCAGATTGTGCGAGCGTTTTGCTCTATTATCCTTTTGGAGGTTATAGCCGGTGTGAGTTTGCTTCATCATCCGTTTGGTAGTGGGTCTGTCATCTTGTTGATGTCTGATTGTGCAAGTGTTTTGCTCTATCATCCCTTTGGTGGTGGTAGCTGGTTTGAGTTAGCTCCATCATCCTTATGGTGGTGTGTCTATCATCTTGTTGACGTCAGATTGTGCGAGTGTTTTCTCTATCATCCTTTTGGTGGTAGTAGCCGGTGTGAGTTCACTCCATCAGCCTTTTGGTGGTGGGTCTTTCAGCTTTTTGATGTCAGATTGTGCGAGTTTTTGCAATATCATCTTTTGGTGGTAGTAGCCTGTGTGAATTCGCTCTTCCATCCTTTTGGTGGCGGGTCTGTCATCTTAGTGATGTCAGATTGTGCGAGTGTTTTTCTCAATCATCTTTATGGTGGTGTGTCTATCATCTTGTTGACGTCAGATTGTGCGAGTGTATTCTCTATCATCCTTTTGGTGGTAGTAGCCGGTGTGAGTTCGCTCCATCAGCCTTTTGGTGGTGGGTCTTTCAGCTTTTTGATGTCAGATTGTGCGAGTTTTTGCAATATCATCTTTTGGTGGTAGTAGCCGGTGTGAATTCGCTTCGTCATCCTTTTGGTGGCGGGTCTGTCATCTTAATGATGTCAGATTGTGCGAGTGTTTTACTATATCATCCTTTTGGTGGTAGTAGCCGGTGTGAGTTCGCTCCATCATCCGTTTGGTAGTGGGTCTGTCATCTTGTTGATGTCAGATTGTGCAAGTGTTTTGCTCTATCATCCCTTTGGTGGTGGTAGCTGGTTTGAGTTAGCTCCATCATCCTTATGGTGGTTTGTCTATCATCTTGTTGACGTCAGATTGTGCGAGTGTTTTCTCTATCATCCTTTTGGTGGTAGTAGCCGGTGTGAGTTCACTCCATCGGCCTTTTGGTGGTGGGTCTTTCAGCTTTTTGATGTCAGATTGTGCGAGTTTTTGCAAAATCATCTTTTGGTGGTAGTAGCCGGTGTGAATTCGCTCTTTCACCCTTTTGGTGGCGGGTCTGTCATCTTAGTGATGTCAGATTGTGCGAGTGTTTTGCTCTATCATCCTTTTGGTGGTAATAGCCAGTGTGAGTTCGCTTCATCATCCGTTTGGTAGTGGGTCTGTAATCTTGTTGATGTCAGATTGTGCAAGTGTTTTGCTCTATCATCCCTTAGGTGGTGGTAGCTGGTTTGAGTTAGCTCCATCATTCTTATGGTGGTGTGTCTATCATCTTGTTGACGTCAGATTGTGCGAGTGTATTATCTATCATCCTTTTGGTGGTAGTAGCCGGTGTTAGTTCGCTCCATCAGCCTTTTGGTGGTGGGTCTTTCAGCTTTTTGATGTCAGATTGTGCGAGTTTTTGCAATATCATCTTTTGGTGGTAGTAGCTGGTGTGAATTTGCTCTTTCATCCTTTTGGTGGCGGGTCTGTCATCTTAGTGATGTCAGATTGTGCGAGTGTTTTTCTCTATCATCTTTATGGTGGTGTGTCTATCATCTTGTTGACGTCAGATTGTGCGAGTGTATTCTCTATCATCCTTTTGGTGGTAGTAGCCGGTGTGAGTTTGCTCCATCAGCCTTTTGGTGGTGGGTCTTTCAGCTTTTTGATGTCAGATTGTGCGAGTTTTTGCAATATCATCTTTTGGTGGTAGTAGCCGGTGTGAATTCGCTCCGTCATCCTTTTGGTGGCGGGTCTGTCATCTTAATGATGTCAGATTGTGCGAGTGTTTTACTATATCATCCTTTTGGGGGTAGTAGCCGGTGTGAGTTCGCTCCATCATCCGTTTGGTAGTGGGTCTGTCATCTTGTTGATGTCAGATTGTGCAAGTGTTTTGCTCTATCATTCCTTTGGTGGTGGTAGCTGGTTTGAGTTAGCTCCATCATCCTTATGGTGGTGTGTCTATCATCTTGTTGACGTAAGATTGTGCGAGTGTTTTCTCTATCATCCTTTTGGTGGTAGTAGCCGGTGTGAGTTCACTCCATCAGCCTTTTGGTGGTGGGTCTTTCAGCTTTTTGATGTCAGATTGTGCGAGTTTTTGCAATATCATCTTTTGGTGGTAGTAGCCGGTGTGAATTCGCTCTTTCATCCTTTTGTTGGCGGGTCTGTCATCTTAGTGATGTCAGATTGTGCGAGTGTTTTGCTCTATCATCCTTTTGGTGGTAATAGCCAGTGTGAGTTCGCTTCATCATCCGTTTGGTAGTGGGTCTGTAATCTTGTTGATGTCAAATTGTGCAAGTGTTTTGCTCTATCATCCCTTAGGTGGTGGTAGGTGGTTTGAGTTAGCTCCACAATTCTTATGGTGGTGTGTCTATCATCTTGTTGACGTCAGATTGTGCGAGTGTATTATCTATCATCCTTTTGGTGGTAGTAGCCGGTGTGAATTCGCTCCATCAGCCTTTTGGTGGTGGGTCTTTCAGCTTTTTGATGTCAGATTGTGCGAGTTTTTGCAATATCATCTTTTGGTGGTAGTAGCCGGTGTGAATTCGCTATTTCATCCTTTTGGTGGCGGGTCTGTCATCTTAGTGATGTCAGATTGTGCGAGTGTTTTGCTCTATCATCCTTTTGGTGGTAATAGCCGGTGTGAGTTCGCTTCATCATCTGTTTGGTAGTGGGTCTGTAATCTTGTTGATGTCAGATTGTGCAAGTGTTTTGCTCTATCATCCCTTAGGTGGTGGTAGCTGGTTTGAGTTAGCTCCATCATTCTTATGGTGGTGTGTCTAACATCTTGTTGACGTTAGATTGTGCGAGTGTATTATCTATCATCCTTTTGGTGGTAGTAGCCGGTGTGAGTTCGCTCCATCAGCCTTTTGGTGGTGGGTCTTTCAGCTTTTTAATGTTAGATTGTGCGAGTTTTTGCAATATCATCTTTTGGTGGTAGTAGCCGGTGTAAATTCGCTCCGTCATCCTTTTGGTGGCGGGTCTGTCATCTTAATGATGTCAGATTGTGCGAGTGTTTTACTATATCATCCTTTTGGTGGTAGTAGCCGGTGTGAGTTCGCTCCATCATCCGTTTGGTAGTGGGTCTGTCATCTTGTTGATGTCAGATTGTGCAAGTGTTTTGCTCTATCATCCCTTTGGTGGTGGTAGCTGGTTTGAGTTAGCTCCATCATCCTTATGGTGGTGTGTCTATCATCTTGTTAACGTCAGATTGTGCGAGTGTTTTCTCTATCATACTTTTGGTGGTAGTAGCCGGTGTGAGTTCACTCCATCAGCCTTTTGGTGGTGGGTCTTTCAGCTTTTTGATGTCAGATTGTGCGAGTTTTTGCAATATCATCTTTTGGTGGTAGTAACCAGTGTGAATTCCCTCTTTCATCCTTTTGGTGGCGGGTCTGTCGTCTTAGTGATGTCAGATTGTGCGAGCGTTTTGCTCTATTATCCTTTTGGTGGTTATAGCCGGTGGGAGTTTGCTTCATCATCCGTTTGGTAGTGGGTCTGTCATCTTGTTGATGTCTGATTGTGCAAGTGTTTTGCTCTATCATCCCTTTGGTGGTGGTAGCTGGTTTGAGTTAGCTCCATCATCCTTATGGTGGTGTGTCTATCATCTTGTTGACGTCAGATTGTGCGAGTGTTTTCTCTATCATCCTTTTGGTGGTAGTAGCCGGTGTGAGTTCACTCCATCAGCCTTTTGGTGGTGGGTCTTTCAGCTTTTTGATGTCAGATTGTGCGAGTTTTTGCAATATCATCTTTTGGTGGTAGTAGCCGGTGTGAATTCGCTCTTTCATCCTTTTGGTGGCGGGTCTGTCATCTTAGTGATGTCAGATTGTGCGAGTGTTTTACTATATCATCCTTTTGGTGGTAGTAGCCGGTGTGAGTTCGCTCCATCATCCGTTTGGTAGTGGGTCTGTCATCTTGTTGATGTCAGATTGTGCAAGTGTTTTGCTCTATGATCCCTTTGGTGGTGGTAGCTGGTTTGAGTTAGCTCCATCATCCTTATGGTGGTGTGTCTATCATCTTGTTAACGTCAGATTGTGCGAGTGTTTTCTCTATCATACTTTTGGTGGTAGTAGCCGGTGTGAGTTCACTCCATCAGCCTTTTGGTGGTGGGTCTTTCAGCTTTTTGATGTCAGATTGTGCGAGTTTTTGCAATATCATCTTTTGGTGGTAGTAACCAGTGTGAATTCCCTCTTTCATCCTTTTGGTGGCGGGTCTGTCGTCTTAGTGATGTCAGATTGTGCGAGCGTTTTGCTCTATTATCCTTTTGGTGGTTATAGCCGGTGTGAGTTTGCTTCATCATCCGTTTGGTAGTGGGTCTGTCATCTTGTTGATGTCTGATTGTGCAAGTGTTTTGCTCTATCATCCCTTTGGTGGTGGTAGCTGGTTTGAGTTAGCTCCATCATCCTTATGGTGGTGTGTCTATCATCTTGTTGACGTCAGATTGTGCGAGTGTTTTCTCTATCATCCTTTTGGTGGTAGTAGCCGGTGTGAGTTCACTCCATCAGCCTTTTGGTGGTGGGTCTTTCAGCTTTTTGATGTCAGATTGTGCGAGTTTTTGCAATATCATCTTTTGGTGGTAGTAGCCGGTGTGAATTCGCTCTTTCATCCTTTTGGTGGCGGGTCTGTCATCTTAGTGATGTCAGATTGTGCGAGTGTTTTTCTCTATCATCTTTATGGTGGTGTGTCTATCATCTTGTTGACGTCAGATTGTGCGAGTGTATTCTCTATCATCCTTTTGGTGGTAGTAGCCGGTGTGAGTTCGCTCCATCAGCCTTTTGGTGGTGGGTCTTTCAGCTTTTTGATGTCAGATTGTGCGAGTTTTTGCAATATCATCTTTTGGTGGTAGTAGCCGGTGTGAATTCGCTTCGTCATCCTTTTGGTGGCGGGTCTGTAATCTTAATGATGTCAGATTGTGCGAGTGTTTTACTATATCATCCTTTTGGTGGTAGTAGCCGGTGTGAGTTCGCTCCATCATCCGTTTGGTAGTGGGTCTGTCATCTTGTTGATGTCAGATTGTGCAAGTGTTTTGCTCTATCATCCCTTTGGTGGTGGTAGCTGGTTTGAGTTAGCTCCATCATCCTTATGGTGGTTTGTCTATCATCTTGTTGACGTCAGATTGTGCGAGTGTTTTCTCTATCATCCTTTTGGTGGTAGTAGCCGGTGTGAGTTCACTCCATCGGCCTTTTGGTGGTGGGTCTTTCAGCTTTTTGATGTCAGATTGTGCGAGTTTTTGCAAAATCATCTTTTGGTGGTAGTAGCCGGTGTGAATTCGCTCTTTCACCCTTTTGGTGGCGGGTCTGTCATCTTAGTGATGTCAGATTGTGCGAGTGTTTTGCTCTATCATCCTTTTGGTGGTAATAGCCAGTGTGAGTTCGCTTCATCATCCGTTTGGTAGTGGGTCTGTAATCTTGTTGATGTCAGATTGTGCAAGTGTTTTGCTCTATCATCCCTTAGGTGGTGGTAGCTGGTTTGAGTTAGCTCCATCATTCTTATGGTGGTGTGTCTATCATCTTGTTGACGTCAGATTGTGCGAGTGTATTATCTATCATCCTTTTGGTGGTAGTAGCCGGTGTTAGTTCGCTCCATCAGCCTTTTGGTGGTGGGTCTTTCAGCTTTTTGATGTCAGATTGTGCGAGTTTTTGCAATATCATCTTTTGGTGGTAGTAGCTGGTGTGAATTTGCTCTTTCATCCTTTTGGTGGCGGGTCTGTCATCTTAGTGATGTCAGATTGTGCGAGTGTTTTTCTCTATCATCTTTATGGTGGTGTGTCTATCATCTTGTTGACGTCAGATTGTGCGAGTGTATTCTCTATCATCCTTTTGGTGGTAGTAGCCGGTGTGAGTTTGCTCCATCAGCCTTTTGGTGGTGGGTCTTTCAGCTTTTTGATGTCAGATTGTGCGAGTTTTTGCAATATCATCTTTTGGTGGTAGTAGCCGGTGTGAATTCGCTCCGTCATCCTTTTGGTGGCGGGTCTGTCATCTTAATGATGTCAGATTGTGCGAGTGTTTTGCTCTATCATCCTTTTGGTGGTAATAGCCAGTGTGAGTTCGCTTCATCATCCGTTTGGTAGTGGGTCTGTAATCTTGTTGATGTCAGATTGTGCAAGTGTTTTGCTTTATCATCCCTTAGGTGGTGGTAGGTGGTTTGAGTTAGCTCCACAATTCTTATGGTGGTGTGTCTATCATCTTGTTGACGTCAGATTGTGCGAGTGTATTATCTATCATCCTTTTGGTGGTAGTAGCCGGTGTGAATTCGCTCCATCAGCCTTTTGGTGGTGGGTCTTTCAGCTTTTTGATGTCAGATTGTGCGAGTTTTTGCAATATCATCTTTTGGTGGTAGTAGCCGGTGTGAATTCGCTATTTCATCCTTTTGGTGGCGGGTCTGTCATCTTAGTGATGTCAGATTGTGCGAGTGTTTTGCTCTATCATCCTTTTGGTGGTAATAGCCGGTGTGAGTTCGCTTCATCATCTGTTTGGTAGTGGGTTTGTAATCTTGTTGATGTCAGATTGTGCAAGTGTTTTGCTCTATCATCCCTTAGGTGGTGGTAGCTGGTTTGAGTTAGCTCCATCATTCTTATGGTGGTGTGTCTAACATCTTGTTGACGTTAGATTGTGCGAGTGTATTATCTATCATCCTTTTGGTGGTAGTAGCCGGTGTGAGTTCGCTCCATCAGCCTTTTGGTGGTGGGTCTTTCAGCTTTTTGATGTTAGATTGTGCGAGTTTTTGCAATATCATCTTTTGGTGGTAGTAGCCGGTGTAAATTCGCTCCGTCATCCTTTTGGTGGCGGGTCTGTCATCTTAATGATGTCAGATTGTGCGAGTGTTTTACTATATCATCCTTTTGGTGGTAGTAGCCGGTGTGAGTTCGCTCCATCATCCGTTTGGTAGTGGGTCTGTCATCTTGTTGATGTCAGATTGTGCAAGTGTTTTGCTCTATCATCCCTTTGGTGGTGGTAGCTGGTTTGAGTTAGCTCCATCATCCTTATGGTGGTGTGTCTATCATCTTGTTAACGTAAGATTGTGCGAGTGTTTTCTCTATCATACTTTTGGTGATAGTAGCCGGTGTGAGTTCACTCCATCAGCCTTTTGGTGGTGGGTCTTTCAGCTTTTTGATGTCAGATTGTGCGAGTTTTTGCAATATCATCTTTTGGTGGTAGTAACCAGTGTGAATTCCCTCTTTCATCCTTTTGGTGGCGGGTCTGTCGTCTTAGTGATGTCAGATTGTGCGAGTGTTTTGCTCTATCATCCTTTTGGTGGTAATAGCCAGTGTGAGTTCGCTTCATCATCCGTTTGGTAGTGGGTCTGTAATCTTGTTGATGTCAGATTGTGCAAGTGTTTTGCTCTATCATCCCTTAGGTGGTGGTAGCTGGTTTGAGTTAGCTCCATCATTCTTATGGTGGTGTGTCTATCATCTTGTTGACGTCAGATTGTGCGAGTGTATTATCTATCATCCTTTTGGTGGTAGTAGCCGGTGTTAGTTCGCTCCATCAGCCTTTTGGTGGTGGGTCTTTCAGCTTTTTGATGTCAGATTGTGCGAGTTTTTGCAATATCATCTTTTGGTGGTAGTAGCTGGTGTGAATTCGCTCTTTCATCCTTTTGGTGGCAGGTCTGTCATCTTAGTGATGTCAGATTGTGCGAGTGTTTTCTCTATCATCTTTATGGTGGTGTGTCTATCATCTTGTTGACGTCAGATTGTGCGAGTGTATTCTCTATCATCCTTTTGGTGGTAGTAGCCGGTGTGAGTTTGCTCCATCAGCCTTTTGGTGGTGGGTCTTTCAGCTTTTTGATGTCAGATTGTGCGAGTTTTTGCAATATCATCTTTTGGTGGTAGTAGCCGGTGTGAATTCGCTCCGTCATCCTTTTGGTCGCGGGTCTGTCATCTTAATGATGTCAGATTGTGCGAGTGTTTTACTATATCATCCTTTTGGGGGTAGTAGCCGGTGTGAGTTCGCTCCATCATCCGTTTGGTAGTGGGTCTGTCATCTTTTTGATGTCAGATTGTGCAAGTGTTTTGCTCTATCATTCCTTTGGTGGTGGTAGCTGGTTTGAGTTAGCTCCATCATCCTTATGGTGGTGTGTCTATCATCTTGTTGACGTCAGATTGTGCGAGTGTTTTCTCTATCATACTTTTGGTGGTAGTAGCTGGTTTGAGTTCACTCCATCAGCCTTTTGGTGGTGGGTCTTTCAGCTTTTTGATGTCAGATTGTGCGAGTTTTTGCAAAATCATCTTTTGGTGGTAGTAGCCGGTGTGAATTCGCTCTTTCACCCTTTTGGTGGCGGGTCTGTCATCTTAGTGATGTCAGATTGTGCGAGTGTTTTTCTCTATCATCCTTTTGGTGGTAATAGCCAGTGTGAGTTCGCTTCATCATCCGTTTGGTAGTGGGTCTGTAATCTTGTTGATGTCAGATTGTGCAAGTGTTTTGCTCTATCATCCCTTAGGTGGTGGTAGCTGGTTTGAGTTAGATCCATCATTCTTATGGTGGTGTGTCTATCATCTTGTTGACGTCAGATTGTGCGAGTGTATTATCTATCATCCTTTTGGTGGTAGTAGCCGGTGTTAGTTCGCTCCATCAGCCTTTTGGTGGTGGGTCTTTCAGCTTTTTGATGTCAGATTGTGCGAGTTTTTGCAATATCATCTTTTGGTGGTAGTAGCTGGTGTGAATTCGCTCTTTCATCCTTTTGGTGGCGGGTCTGTCATCTTAGTGATGTCAGATTGTGCGAGTGTTTTCTCTATCATCTTTATGGTGGTGTGTCTATCATCTTGTTGACGTCAGATTGTGCGAGTGTATTCTCTATCATCCTTTTGGTGGTAGTAGCCGGTGTGAGTTTGCTCCATCAGCCTTTTGGTGGTGGGTCTTTCAGCTTTTTGATGTCAGATTGTGCGAGTTTTTGCAATATCATCTTTTGGTGGTAGTAGCCGGTGTGAATTCGCTCCGTCATCCTTTTGGTCGCGGGTCTGTCATCTTAATGATGTCAGATTGTGCGAGTGTTTTACTATATCATCCTTTTGGGGGTAGTAGCCGGTGTGAGTTCGCTCCATCATCCGTTTGGTAGTGGGTCTGTCATCTTTTTGATGTCAGATTGTGCAAGTGTTTTGCTCTATCATTCCTTTGGTGGTGGTAGCTGGTTTGAGTTAGCTCCATCATCCTTATGGTGGTGTGTCTATCATCTTGTTGACGTAAGATTGTGCGAGTGTTTTCTCTATCATCCTTTTGGTGGTAGTAGCCGGTGTGAGTTCACTCCATCAGCCTTTTGGTGGTGGGTCTTTCAGCTTTTTGATGTCAGATTGTGCGAGTTTTTGCAATATCATCTTTTGGTGGTAGTAGCCGGTGTGAATTCGCTCTTTCATCCTTTTGTTGGCGGGTCTGTCATCTTAATGATGTCAGATTGTGCGAGTGTTTTACTATCTCATCCTTTTGGTGGTAGTAGCCGGTGTGAGTTCTCTCCATCATCCGTTTGGTAGTGGGTCTATCATCTTGTTGATGTCAGATTGTGCAAGTGTTTTGCTCTATCATCCCTTTGGTGGTGGTAGCTGGTTTATGTTAGCTCCACAATTCTTATGGTGGTGTGTCTATCATCTTGTTGACGTCAGATTGTGCGAGTGTTTTCTCTATCATCCTTTTGGTGGTAGTAGCCGGTGTGAGTTCACTCCATCAGCCTTTTGGTGGTGGGTCTTTCAGCTTTTTGATGTCAGATTGTGCGAGTTTTTGCAATATCATCTTTTGGTGGTAGTAGCCGGTGTGAATTCGCTCTTTCATCCTTTTGGTGGCGGGTCTGTCATCTTAATGATGTCAGATTGTGCGAGTGTTTTACTATATCATCCTTTTGTTGGTAGTAGCCGGTGTGAGTTCTCTCCATCATCCGTTTGGTAGTGGGTCTGTCATCTTGTTGATGTCAGATTGTGCAAGTGTTTTGCTCTATCATCCCTTTGGTGGTGGTAGCTGGTTTATGTTAGCTCCATCATCCTTATGGTGGTGTGTCTATCATCTTGTTGACGTCAGATTGTGCGAGTGTTTTCTCTATCATCCTTTTGGTGGTAGTAGCCGGTGTGAGTTCGCTCCTTCAGCCTTTTGGTGGTGGGTCTTTCAGCTTTTTGATGTCAGATTGTGCGAGCTTTTGCAATATCATCTTTTGGTGGTAGTAGCCGGTGTGAATTCGCTCCGTCATCCTTTTGGTGGCGGGTCTGTCATCTTAATGATGTCAGATTGTGCGAGTGTTTTACTATATCATCCTTTTGTTGGTAGTAGCCGGTGTGAGTTCTCTCCATCATCCGTTTGGTAGTGGGTCTGTCATCTCGTTGATGTCAGATTGTGCAAGTGTTTTGCTCTATCATCCCTTTGGTGGTGGTAGCTGGTTTGAGTTAGCTCCATCATCCTTATGGTGGTGTGTCTATCATCTTGTTGACGTCAGATTGTGCGAGTGTTTTCTCTATCATCCTTTTGGTGGTAGTAGCCGGTGTGAGTTCACTCCATCAGCCTTTTGGTGGTGGGTCTTTCAGCGTTTTGATGTCAGATTGTGCGAGTTTTTGCAATATCATCTTTTGGTGGTAGTAGCCGGTGTGAATTCGCTCTTTCATCCTTTTGGTGGCGGGTCTGTCATCTTAGTGATGTCAGATTGTGCGAGTGTTTTTCTCTATCATCTTTATGGTGGTGTGTCTATCATCTTGTTGACGTCAGATTGTGCAAGTGTTTTACTATATCATCCTTTTGGTGGTAGTAGCCGGTGTGAGTTCGCTCCATCATCCGTTTGGTAGTGGGTCTGTCATCTTGTTGATGTCAGATTGTGCAAGTGTTTTGCTCTATCATCCCTTTGGTGGTGGTAGCTGGTTTGAGTTAGCTCCATCATCCTTATGGTGGTGTGTCTATCATCTTGTTGACGTCAGATTCTGCGAGTGTTTTCTCTATCATACTTTTGGTGGTAGTAGCTGGTGTGAGTTCACTCCATCAGCCTTTTGGTGGTGGGTCTTTCAGCTTTTTGATGTCAGATTGTGCGAGTTTTGGCAATATCATCTTTTGGTGGTAGTAGCCGGTGTGAATTCCCTCTTTCATCCTTTTGGTGGCGGGTCTGTCGTCTTAGTGATGTCAGATTGTGCGAGTGTTTTGCTCTATTATCCTTTTGGTGGTAATAGCCGGTGTGAGTTTGCTTCATCATCCGTTTGGTAGTGGGTCTGTCATCTTGTTGATGTCAGATTGTGCAAGTGTTTTGCTCTATCATGCCTTAGGTGGTGGTAGCTGGTTTGAGTTAGCTCCATCATCCTTATGGTGGTGTGTCTATCATCTTGTTGACGTTAGATTGTACGAGTGTATTCTCTATCATCCTTTTGGTGGTAGAAGCCGGTGTGAGTTCGCTCCTTCAGCCTTTTGGTGGTGGGTCTTTCAGCTTTTTGATGTCAGATTGTGCGAGTTTTTGCAATATCATCTTTTGGTGGTAGTAGCCGGTGTGAATTTGCTCCGTCATCCTTTTGGTGGCGGGTCTGTCATCTTAATGATGTCAGATTGTGCGAGTGTTTTACTATCTCATCCTTTTGTTGGTAGTAGCCGGTGTGAGTTCTCTCCATCATCCGTTTGGTAGTGGGTCTGTCATCTTGTTGATGTCAGATTGTGCAAGTGTTTTGCTCTATCATCCCTTTGGTGGTGGTAGCTGGTTTATGTTAGCTCCATCATCCTTATGGTGGTGTGTCTATCATCTTGTTGACGTCAGATTGTGCGAGTGTTTTCTCTATCATCCTTTTGGTGGTAGTAGCCGGTGTGAGTTCACTCCATCAGCCTTTTGGTGGTGGGTCTTTCAGCTTTTTGATGTCAAATTGTGCGAGTTTTTGCAATATCATCTTTTGGTGGTAGTAGCCGGTGTGAATTCGCTCTTTCATCCTATTTGGTGGCGGGTCTGTCATCTTAATGATGTCAGATTGTGCGAGTGTTTTACTATATCATCCTTTTGTTGGTAGTAGCCGGTGTGAGTTCTCTCCATCATCCGTTTTGTAGTGGGTCTGTCATCTTGTTGATGTCAGATTGTGCAAGTGTTTTGCTCTATCATCCCTTTGGTGGTGGTAGCTGGTTTATGTTAGCTCCATCATCCTTATGGTGGTGTGTCTATCATCTTGTTGACGTCAGATTGTGCGAGTGTTTTCTCTATCATCCTTTTGGTGGTAGTAGCCGGTGTGAGTTCACTCCATCAGCCTTTTGGTGGTGGGTCTTTCAGCTTTTTGATGTCAGATTGTGCGAGTTTTTGCAATATCATCTTTTGGTGGTAGTAGCTGGTGTGAATTCGCTCTTTCATCCTTTTGGTGGCGGGTCTGTCATCTTAGTGATGTCAGATTGTGCGAGTGTTTTCTCTATCATCTTTATGGTGGTGTGTCTATCATCTTGTTGACGTCAGATTGTTCGAGTGTATTCTCTATCATCCTTTTGGTGGTAGTAGCCGGTGTGAGTTTGCTCCATCAGCCTTTTGGTGGTGGGTCTTTTAGCTTTTTGATGTCAGATTGTGCGAGTTTTTGCAATATCATCTTTTGGTGGTAGTAGCCGGTGTGAATTCGCTCCGTCATCCTTTTGGTCGCGGGTCTGTCATCTTAATGATGTCAGATTGTGCGAGTGTTTTACTATATCATCCTTTTGGGGGTATTAGCCGGTGTGAGTTCGCTCCATCATCCGTTTGGTAGTGGGTCTGTCATCTTGTTGATGTCAGATTGTGCAAGTGTTTTGCTCTATCATTCCTTTGGTGGTGGTAGCTGGTTTGAGTTAGCTCCATCATCCTTATGGTGGTGTGTCTATCATCTTGTTGACGTAAGATTGTGCGAGTGTTTTCTCTATCATCCTTTTGGTGGTAGTAGCCGGTGTGAGTTCGCTCCTTCAGCCTTTTGGTGGTGGGTCTTTCAGCTTTTTGATGTCAGATTGTGCGAGTTTTTGCAATATCATCTTTTGGTGGTAGTAGCCAGTGTGAATTCGCTCCGTCATCCTTTTGGTGGCGGGTCTGTCATCTTAATGATGTCAGATTGTGCGAGTGTTTTACTATATCATCCTTTTGTTGGTAGTAGCCGGTGTGAGTTCGCTTCATCATCCGTTTGGTAGTGGGTCTGTAATCTTGTTGATGTCAGATTGTGCAAGTGTTTTGCTCTATCATCCCTTTGGTGGTGGTAGCTGGTTTGAGTTAGCTCCATCATCCTTATGGTGGTGTGTCTATCATCTTGTTGACATCATATTGTGCGAGTGTTTTCTCTACCATCCTTTTGGTGGTAGTAGCCGGTGTGAGTTCACTCCACCAGCCTTTTGGTGGTGGGTCTTTCAGCTTTTTGATGTCAGATTGTGCGAGTTTTTGCAATATCATCTTTTGGTGGTAGTAGCCGGTGTGAATTCGCTCTTTCATCCTTTTGGTGGCGGGTCTGTCATCTTAGTGATGTCAGATTGTGCGAGTGTTTTTCTCTATCATCTTTATGGTGGTGTGTCTATCATCTTGTTGACGTCAGATTGTGCGAGTGTTTTACTATATCATCCTTTTGGTGGTAGTAGCCGGTGTGAGTTTGCTCCATCATCCGTTTGGTAGTGGGTCTGTCATCTTGTTGATGTCAGATTGTGTAAGTGTTTTGCTCTATCATCCCTTTGGTGGTGGTAGCTGGTTTGAGTTAGCTCCATCATCCTTATGGTGGTGTGTCTATCATCTTGTTGACGTCAGATTGTGCGAGTGTTTTCTCTATCATCCTTTTGGTGGTAGTAGCCGGTGTGAGTTCGCTCCTTCAGCCTTTTGGTGGTGGGTCTTTCAGCTTTTTGATGTCAGATTGTGCGAGTTTTTGCAATATCATCTTTTGGTGGTAGTAGCCGGTGTGAATTCGCTCCGTCATCCTTTTGGTGGCGGGTCTGTCATCTTAATGATGTCAGATTGTGCGAGTGTTTTACTATATCATCCTTTTGTTGGTAGTAGCCGGTGTGAGTTCGCTTCATCATCCGTTTGGTAGTGGGTCTGTAATCTTGTTGATGTCAGATTGTGCAAGTGTTTTGCTCTATCATACCTTAGGTGGTGGTAGGTGGTTTGAGTTAGCTCCACAATTCTTATGGTGGTGTGTCTATCATCTTGTTGACGTCAGATTGTGCGAGTGTATTATCTATCATCCTTTTGGTGGTAGTAGCCGGTGTGAATTCGCTCCATCAGCCTTTTGGTGGTGGGTCTTTCAGCTTTTTGATGTCAGATTGTGCGAGTTTTTGCAATATCATCTTTTGGTGGTAGTAGCCAGTGTGAATTCGCTATTTCATCCTTTTGGTGGCGGGTCTGTCATCTTAGTGATGTCAGATTGTGCGAGTGTTTTGCTCTATCATCCTTTTGGTGGTAATAGCCGGTGTGAGTTCGCTTCATCATCCGTTTGGTAGTGGGTCTGTAATCTTGTTGATGTCAGATTGTGCAAGTGTTTTGCTCTATCATCCCTTAGGTGGTGGTAGCTGGTTTGAGTTAGCTCCATCATTCTTATGGTGGTGTGTCTAACATCTTGTTGACGTCAGATTGTGCGAGTGTATTATCTATCATCCTTTTGGTGGTAGTAGCCGGTGTGAGTTCGCTCCATCAGCCTTTTGGTGGTGGGTCTTTCAGCTTTTTGATGTCAGATTGTGCGAGTTTTTGCAATATCATCTTTTGGTGGTAGTAGCCGGTGTGAATTCGCTCCGTCATCCTTTTGGTGGCGGGTCTGTCATCTTAATGATGTCAGATTGTGCGAGTGTTTTACTATATCATCCTTTTGGTGGTAATAGCCGGTGTGAGTTTGCTTCATCATCCGTTTGGTAGTGGGTCTGTCATCTTGTTGATGTCAGATTGTGCAAGTGTTTTGCTCTATCATCCCTTAGGTGGTGGTAGCTGGTTTGAGTTAGCTCCATCATCCTTATGGTGGTGTGTCTATCATCTTGTTGACGTTAGATTGTACGAGTGTATTCTCTATCATCCTTTTGGTGGTAGTAGCCGGTGTGAGTTCGCTCCTTCAGCATTTTGGTAGTGGGTCTTTCAGCTTTTTGATGTCAGATTGTGCGAGTTTTTGCAATATCATCTTTTGGTGGTAGTAGCCGGTGTGAATTCGCTCCGTCATCCTTTTGGTGGCGGGTCTGTCATCTTAATGATGTTAGATTGTGCGAGTGTTTTACTATATCATCCTTTTGTTGGTAGTAGCCGGTGTGAGTTCTCTCCATCATCTGTTTGGTAGTGGGTCTGTCATCTTGTTGATGTCAGATTGTGCAAGTGTTTTGCTCTATCATCCCTTTGGTGGTGGTAGCTGGTTTGAGTTAGCTCCATCATCCTTATGGTGGTGTGTCTATCATCTTGTTGACATCATATTGTGCGAGTGTTTTCTCTACCATCCTTTTGGTGGTAGTAGCCGGTGTGAGTTCACTCCATCAGCCTTTTGGTGGTGGGTCTTTCAGCTTTTTGATGTCAGATTGTGCGAGTTTTTGCAATATCATCTTTTGGTGGTAGTAGCCGGTGTGAATTCGCTCTTTCATCCTTTTGGTGGCGGGTCTGTCATCTTAGTGATGTCAGATTGTGCGAGTGTTTTTCTCTATCATCTTTATGGTGGTGTGTCTATCATCTTGTTGACGTCAGATTGTGCGAGTGTTTTACTATATCATCCTTTTGGTGGTAGTAGCCGGTGTGAGTTCGCTCCATCATCCGCTTGGTAGTGGGTCTGTCATCTTGTTGATGTCAGATTGTGCAAGTGTTTTGCTCTATCATCCCTTTGGTGGTGGTAGCTGGTTTGAGTTAGCTCCATCATCCTTATGGTGGTGTGTCTATCATCTTGTTGACGTTAGATTATACGAGTGTATTCTCTATCATCCTTTTGGTGGTAGTAGCCGGTGTGAGTTCGCTCCTTCAGCCTTTTGGTGGTGGGTCTTTCAGCTTTTTGATGTCAGATTGTGCGAGTTTTTGCAATATCATCTTTTGGTGGTAGTAGCCGGTGTGAATTCGCTCCGTCATCCTTTTGGTGGCGGGTCTGTCATCTTAATGATGTCAGATTGTGCGAGTGTTTTACTATATCATCCTTTTGGTGGTAATAGCCGGTGTGAGTTTGCTTCATCATCCGTTTGGTAGTGGGTCTGTCATCTTGTTGATGTCAGATTGTGCAAGTGTTTTGCTCTATCATCCCTTATGTGGTGGTAGCTGGTTTGAGTTAGCTCCATCATCCTTATGGTGGTGTGTCTATCATCTTGTTGACGTTAGATTGTACGAGTGTATTCTCTATCATCCTTTTGGTGGTAGTAGCCGGTGTGAGTTCGCTCCTTCAGCCTTTTGGTGGTGGGTCTTTCAGCTTTTTGATGTCAGATTGTGCGAGTTTTTGCAATATCATCTTTTGGTGGTAGTAGCCGGTGTGAATTCGCTCCGTCATCCTTTTGGTGGCGGGTCTGTCATCTTAATGATGTCAGATTGTGCGAGTGTTTTACTATATCATCCTTTTGTTGGTAGTAGCCGGTGTGAGTTCTCTCCATCATCTGTTTGGTAGTGGGTCTGTCATCTTGTTGAAGTCAGATTGTGCAAGTGTTTTGCTCTATCATCCCTTTGGTGGTGGTAGCTGGTTTGAGTTAGCTCCATCATCCTTATGGTGGTGTGTCTATCATCTTGTTGACATCATATTGTGCGAGTGTTTTCTCTATCATCCTTTTGGTGGTAGTAGCCGGTGTGAGTTCACTCCATCAGCCTTTTGGTGGTGGGTCTTTCAGCTTTTTGATGTCAGATTGTGCGAGTTTTTGCAATATCATCTTTTGGTGGTAGTAGCCGGTGTGAATTTGCTCTTTCATCCTTTTGGTGGCGGGTCTGTCATCTTAGTGATGTCAGATTGTGCGAGTGTTTTTCTCTATCATCTTTATGGTGGTGTGTCTATCATCTTGTTGACGTCAGATTGTGCGAGTGTTTTACTATATCATCCTTTTGGTGGTAGTAGCCGGTGTGAGTTCGCTCCATCATCCGTTTGGTAGTGGGTCTGTCATCTTGTTGATGTCAGATTGTGCAAGTGTTTTGCTCTATCATCCCTTTGGTGGTGGTAGCTGGTTTGAGTTAGCTCCATCATCCTTATGGTGGTGTGTCTATCATCTTGTTGACGTTAGATTATACGAGTGTATTCTCTATCATCCTTTTGGTGGTAGTAGCCGGTGTGAGTTCGCTCCTTCAGCCTTTTGGTGGTGGGTCTTTCAGCTTTTTGATGTCAGATTGTGCGAGTTTTTGCAATATCATCTTTTGGTGGTAGTAGCCGGTGTGAATTCGCTCCGTCATCCTTTTGGTGGCGGGTCTGTCATCTTAATGATGTCAGATTGTGCGAGTGTTTTACTATATCATCCTTTTGGTGGTAATAGCCGGTGTGAGTTTGCTTCATCATCCGTTTGGTAGTGGGTCTGTCATCTTGTTGATGTCAGATTGTGCAAGTGTTTTGCTCTATCATCCCTTATGTGGTGGTAGCTGGTTTGAGTTAGCTCCATCATCCTTATGGTGGTGTGTCTATCATCTTGTTGACGTTAGATTGTACGAGTGTATTCTCTATCATCCTTTTGGTGGTAGTAGCCGGTGTGAGTTCGCTCCTTCAGCCTTTTGGTGGTGGGTCTTTCAGCTTTTTGATGTCAGATTGTGCGAGTTTTTGCAATATCATCTTTTGGTGGTAGTAGCCGGTGTGAATTCGCTCCGTCATCCTTTTGGTGGCGGGTCTGTCATCTTAATGATGTCAGATTGTGCGAGTGTTTTACTATATCATCCTTTTGTTGGTAGTAGCCGGTGTGAGTTCTCTCCATCATCTGTTTGGTAGTGGGTCTGTCATCTTGTTGATGTCAGATTGTGCAAGTGTTTTGCTCTATCATCCATTTGGTGGTGGTAACTGGTTTGAGTTAGCTCCATCATCCTTATGGTGGTGTGTCTATCATCTTGTTGACATCATATTGTGCGAGTGTTTTCTCTATCATCCTTTTGGTGGTAGTAGCCGGTGTGAGTTCACTCCATCAGCCTTTTGGTGGTGGGTCTTTCAGCTTTTTGATGTCAGATTGTGCGAGTTTTTGCAATATCATCTTTTGGTGGTAGTAGCCGGTGTGAATTCGCTCTTTCATCCTTTTGGTGGCGGGTCTGTCATCTTAGTGATGTCAGATTGTGCGAGTGTTTTTCTCTATCATCTTTATGGTGGTGTGTCTATCATCTTGTTGACGTCAGATTGTGAGAGTGTTTTACTATATCATCCTTTTGGTGGTAGTAGCCGGTGTGAGTTCGCTCCATCATCCGTTTGGTAGTGGGTCTGTCATCTTGTTGATGTCAGATTGTGCAAGTGTTTTGCTCTATCATCCCTTTGGTGGTGGTAGCTGGTTTGAGTTAGCTCCATCATCCTTATGGTGGTGTGTCTATCATCTTGTTGACGTTAGATTATACGAGTGTATTCTCTATCATCCTTTTGGTGGTAGTAGCCGGTGTGAGTTCGCTCCTTCAGCCTTTTGGTGGTGGGTCTTTCAGCTTTTTGATGTCAGATTGTGCGAGTTTTTGCAATATCATCTTTTGGTGGTAGTAGCCGGTGTGAATTCCCTCTTTCATCCTTTTGGTGGCGGGTCTGTCGTCTTAGTGATGTCAGATTGTGCGAGTGTTTTGCTCTATTATCCTTTTGGTGGTAATAGCCGGTGTGAGTTTGCTTCATCATCCGTTTGGTAGTGGGTCTGTCATCTTGTTGATGTCAGATTGTGCAAGTGTTTTGCTCTATCATGCCTTAGGTGGTGGTAGCTGGTTTGAGTTAGCTCCATCATCCTTATGGTGGTGTGTCTATCATCTTGTTGACGTTAGATTGTACGAGTGTATTCTCTGTCATCCTTTTGGTGGTAGTAGCCGGTGTGAGTTCGCTCCTTCAGCGTTTTGGTGGTGGGTCTTTCAGCTTTTTGATGTCAGATTGTGCGAGTTTTTGCAATATCATCTTTTGGTGGTAGTAGCCGGTGTGAATTCGCTCCGTCATCCTTTTGGTGGCGGGTCTGTCATCTTAATGATGTCAGATTGTGCGAGTGTTTTACTATCTCATCCTTTTGTTGGTAGTAGCCGGTGTGAGTTCTCTCCATCATCCGTTTGGTAGTGGGTCTGTCATCTTGTTGATGTCAGATTGTGCAAGTGTTTTGCTCTATCATCCCTTTGGTGGTGGTAGCTGGTTTATGTTAGCTCCATCATCCTTATGGTGGTGTGTCTATCATCTTGTTGACGTCAGATTGTGCGAGTGTTTTCTCTATCATCCTTTTGGTGGTAGTAGCCGGTGTGAGTTCACTCCATCAGCCTTTTGGTGGTGGGTCTTTCAGCTTTTTGATGTCAGATTGTGCGAGTTTTTGCAATATCATCTTTTGGTGGTAGTAGCCGGTGTGAATTCGCTCCGTCATCCTTTTGGTGGCGGGTCTGTCATCTTAATGATGTCAGATTGTGCGAGTGTTTTACTATATCATCCTTTTGTTGGTAGTAGCCGGTGTGAGTTCTCTCCATCATCTGTTTGGTAGTGGGTCTGTCATCTTGTTGATGTCAGATTGTGCAAGTGTTTTGCTCTATCATCCCTTTGGTGGTGGTAGCTGGTTTGAGTTAGCTCCATCATCCTTATGGTGGTGTGTCTATCATCTTGTTGACATCATATTGTGCGAGTGTTTTCTCTATCATCCTTTTGGTGGTAGTAGCCGGTGTGAGTTCACTCCATCAGCCTTTTGGTGGTGGGTCTTTCAGCTTTTTGATGTCAGATTGTGCGAGTTTTTGCAATATCATCTTTTGGTGGTAGTAGCCGGTGTGAATTCGCTCTTTCATCCTTTTGGTGGCGGGTCTGTCATCTTAGTGATGTCAGATTGTGCGAGTGTTTTTCTCTATCATCTTTATGGTGGTGTGTCTATCATCTTGTTGACGTCAGATTGTGCGAGTGTTTTACTATATCATCCTTTTGGTGGTAGTAGCCGGTGTGAGTTCGCTCCATCATCCGTTTGGTAGTGGGTCTGTCATCTTGTTGATGTCAGATTGTGCAAGTGTTTTGCTCTATCATCCCTTATGTGGTGGTAGCTGGTTTGAGTTAGCTCCATCATCCTTATGGTGGTGTGTCTATCATCTTGTTGACGTTAGATTGTACGAGTGTATTCTCTATCATCCTTTTGGTGGTAGTAGCCGGTGTGAGTTTGCTCCTTCAGCCTTTTGGTGGTGGGTCTTTCAGCTTTTTGATGTCAGATTGTGCGAGTTTTTGCAATATCATCTTTTGGTGGTAGTAGCCGGTGTGAATTCGCTCCGTCATCCTTTTGGTGGCGGGTCTGTCATCTTAATGATGTCAGATTGTGCGAGTGTTTTACTATATCATCCTTTTGTTGGTAGTAGCCGGTGTGAGTTCTCTCCATCATCTGTTTGGTAGTGGGTCTGTCATCTTGTTGATGTCAGATTGTGCAAGTGTTTTGCTCTATCATCCCTTTGGTGGTGGTAGCTGGTTTGAGTTAGCTCCATCATCCTTATGGTGGTGTGTCTATCATCTTGTTGACATCATATTGTGCGAGTGTTTTCTCTATCATCCTTTTGGTGGTAGTAGCCGGTGTGAGTTCACTCCATCAGCCTTTTGGTGGTGGGTCTTTCAGCTTTTTGATGTCAGATTGTGCGAGTTTTTGCAATATCATCTTTTGGTGGTAGTAGCCGGTGTGAATTCGCTCTTTCATCCTTTTGGTGGCGGGTCTGTCATCTTAGTGATGTCAGATTGTGCGAGTGTTTTTCTCTATCATCTTTATGGTGGTGTGTCTATCATCTTGTTGACGTCAGATTGTGCGAGTGTTTTACTATATCATCCTTTTGGTGGTAGTAGCCGGTGTGAGTTCGCTCCATCATCCGTTTGGTAGTGGGTCTGTCATCTTGTTGATGTCAGATTGTGCAAGTGTTTTGCTCTATCATCCCTTTGGTGGTGGTAGCTGGTTTGAGTTAGCTCCATCATCCTTATGGTGGTGTGTCTATCATCTTGTTGACGTCAGATTGTGCGAGTGTTTTCTCTATCATACTTTTGGTGGTAGTAGCTGGTGTGAGTTCACTCCATCAGCCTTTTGGTGGTGGGTCTTTCAGCTTTTTGATGTCAGATTGTGCGAGTTTTTGCAATATCATCTTTTGGTGGTAGTAGCCGGTGTGAATTCCCTCTTTCATCCTTTTGGTGGCGGGTCTGTCGTCTTAGTGATGTCAGATTGTGCGAGTGTTTTGCTCTATTATCCTTTTGGTGGTAATAGCCGGTGTGAGTTTGCTTCATCATCCGTTTGGTAGTGGGTCTGTCATCTTGTTGATGTCAGATTGTGCAAGTGTTTTGCTCTATCATGCCTTAGGTGGTGGTAGCTGGTTTGAGTTAGCTCCATCATCCTTATGGTGGTGTGTCTATCATCTTGTTGACGTCAGATTGTGCGAGTGTTTTCTCTATCATCCTTTTGGTGGTAGTAGCCGGTGTGAGTTCACTCCATCAGCCTTTTGGTGGTGGGTCTTTCAGCTTTTTGATGTCAGATTGTGCGAGTTTTTGCAATATCATCTTTTGGTGGTAGTAGCCGGTGTGAATTCGCTCTTTCATCCTTTTGGTGGCGGGTCTGTCATCTTAATGATGTCAGATTGTGCGAGTGTTTTACTATATCATCCTTTTGTTGGTAGTAGCCGGTGTGAGTTCTCTCCATCATCCGTTTGGTAGTGGGTCTGTCATCTTGTTGATGTCAGATTGTGCAAGTGTTTTGCTCTATCATCCCTTTGGTGGTGGTAGCTGGTTTATGTTAGCTCCATCATCCTTATGGTGGTGTGTCTATCATCTTGTTGACGTCAGATTGTGCGAGTGTTTTCTCTATCATCCTTTTGGTGGTAGTAGCCGGTGTGAGTTCACTCCATCAGCCTTTTGGTGGTGGGTCTTTCAGCTTTTTGATGTCAGATTGTGCGAGTTTTTGCAATATCATCTTTTGGTGGTAGTAGCCGGTGTGAATTCGCTCTTTCATCCTTTTGGTGGCGGGTCTGTCATCTTAGTGATGTCAGATTGTGCGAGTGTTTTTCTCTATCATCTTTATGGTGGTGTGTCTATCATCTTGTTGACGTCAGATTGTGCGAGTGTTTTACTATATCATCCTTTTGGTGGTAGTAGCCGGTTTGAGTTCGCTCCATCATCCGTTTGGTAGTGGGTCTGTCATCTTGTTGATGTCAGATTGTGCAAGTGTTTTGCTCTATCATCCCTTTGGTGGTGGTAGCTGGTTTATGTTAGCTCCATCATCCTTATGGTGGTGTGTCTATCATCTTGTTGACGTCAGATTGTGCGAGTGTTTTCTCTATCATCCTTTTGGTGGTAGTAGCCGGTGTGAGTTCACTCCATCAGCCTTTTGGTGGTGGGTCTTTCAGCTTTTTGATGTCAGATTGTGCGAGTTTTTGCAATATCATCTTTTGGTGGTAGTAGCCGGTGTGAATTCGCTCTTTCATCCTTTTGGTGGCGGGTCTGTCATCTTAATGATGTCAGATTGTGCGAGTGTTTTACTATATCATCCTTTTGTTGGTAGTAGCCGGTGTGAGTTCTCTCCATCATCCGTTTGGTAGGGGGTCTGTCATCTTTTTGATGTCAGATTGTGCAAGTGTTTTGCTCTATCATCCCTTTGGTGGTGGTAGCTGGTTTATTTTTGCTCCATCATCCTTATGGTGGTGTGTCTATCATCTTGTTGACGTCTGATTGTGCGAGTGTTTTCTCTATCATCCTTTTGGTGGTAGTAGCCGGTGTGAGTTCACTCCATCAGCCTTTTGGTGGTGGGTCTTTCAGCTTTTTGATGTCAGATTGTGCGAGTTTTTGCAATATCATCTTTTGGTGGTAGTAGCCGGTGTGAATTCCCTCTTTCATCCTCTTGGTGGCGGGTCTGTCGTCTTAGTGATGTCAGATTGTGCGAGTGTTTTGCTCTATTATCCTTTTGGTGGTAATAGTCGGTGTGAGTTTGCTTCATCATCCGTTTGGTAGTGGGTCTGTCATCTTGTTGATGTCAGATTGTGCAAGTGTTTTGCTCTATCATGCCTTAGGTGGTGGTAGCTGGTTTGAGTTAGCTCCATCATCCTTATGGTGGTGTGTCTATCATCGTGTTGACGTTAGATTGTACGAGTGTATTCTCTATCATCCTTTTGGTGGTAGTAGCCGGTGTGAGTTCGCTCCTTCAGCCTTTTGGTGGTGGGTCTTTCAGCTTTTTGATGTCAGATTGTGCGAGTTTTTGCAATATCATCTTTTGGTGGTAGTAGCCGGTGTGAATTCGCTCCGTCATCCTTTTGGTGGCGGGTCTGTCATCTTAATGATGTCAGATTGTGCGAGTGTTTTACTATCTCATCCTTTTGTTGGTAGTAGCCGGTGTGAGTTCTCTCCATCATCCGTTTGGTAGTGGGTCTGTCATCTTGTTGATGTCAGATTGTGCAAGTGTTTTGCTCTATCATCCCTTTGGTGGTGGTAGCTGGTTTATGTTAGCTCCATCATCCTTATGGTGGTGTGTCTATCATCTTGTTGATGTCAGATTGTGCGAGTGTTTTCTCTATCATCCTTTTGGTGGTAGTAGCCGGTGTGAGTTCACTCCATCAGCCTTTTGGTGGTGGGTCTTTCAGCTTTTTGATGTCAGATTGTGCGAGTTTTTGCAATATCATCTTTTGGTGGTAGTAGCCGGTGTGAATTCGCTCTTTCATCCTTTTGGTGGCGGGTCTGTCATCTTAATGATGTCAGATTGTACGAGTGTTTTACTATATCATCCTTTTGTTGGTAGTAGCCGGTGTGAGTTCTCTCCATCATCCGTTTGGTAGGGGGTCTGTCATCTTTTTGATGTCAGATTGTGCAAGTGTTTTGCTCTATCATCCCTTTGGTGGTGGTAGCTGGTTTATGTTAGCTCCATCATCCTTATGGTGGTGTGTCTATCATCTTGTTGACGTCTGATTATGCGAGTGTTTTCTCTATCATCCTTTTGGTGGTAGTAGCCGGTGTGAGTTCACTCCATCAGCCTTTTGGTGGTGGGTCTTTCAGCTTTTTGATGTCAGATTGTGCGAGTTTTTGCAATATCATCTTTTGGTGGTAGTAGCCGGTGTGAATTTGCTCTTTCATCCTTTTGGTGGCGGGTCTGTCATCTTAGTGATGTCAGATTGTGCGAGTGTTTTTCTCTATCATCTTTATGGTGGTGTGTCTATCATCTTGTTGACGTCAGATTGTGCGAGTGTATTCTCTATCATCCTTTTGGTGGTAGTAGCCGGTGTGAGTTCGCTCCATCAGCCTTTTGGTGGTGGGTCTTTCAGCTTTTTGATGTCAGATTGTGCGAGTTTTTGCAATATCATCCTTTGGTGGTAGTAGCCGGTGTGAATTCTCTTCGTCATCCTTTTGGTGGCGGGTCTGTCATCTTAATGATGTCAGATTGTGCGAGTGTTTTACTATATCATCCTTTTGGTGGTAGTAGCCGGTGTGAGTTTGCTCCATCATCCGTTTGGTAGTGGGTCTGTCATCTTGTTGATGTCAGATTGTGCAAGTGTTTTGCTCTATCATCCCTTTGATGGTGGTAGCTGGATTGAGTTAGCTCCATCATCCTTATGGTGGTGTGTCTATCATCTTGTTGACGTCAGATTGTGCGAGTGTTTTCTCTATCATCCTTTTGGTGGTAGTAGTCGGTGTGAGTTCACTCCATCAGCCTTTTGGTGGTGGGTCTTTCAGCTTTTTGATGTCAGATTGTGCGAGTTTTTGCAATATCATCTTTTGGTGGTAGTAGCCGGTGTGAATTCGCTCTTTCATCCTTTTGGTGGCGGGTCTGTCATCTTAGTGACGTCAGATTGTGCGAGTGTTTTTCTCTATCATCTTTATGGTGGTGTGTCTATCATCTTGTTGACGTCAGATTGTGCGAGTGTATTCTCTATCATCCTTTTGGTGGTAGTAGCCGGTGTGAGTTCGCTCCATCAGCCTTTTGGTGGTGGGTCTTTCAGCTTTTTGATGTCAGATTGTGCGAGTTTTTGCAATATCATCTTTTGGTGGTAGTAGCCGGTGTGAATTCGCTTCGTCATCCTTTTGGTGGCGGGTCTGTCATCTTAATGATGTCAGATTGTGCGAGTGTTTTACTATATCATCCTTTTGGTGGTAGTAGCCGGTGTGAGTTCGCTCCATCATCCGTTTGGTAGTGGGTCTGTCATCTTGTTGATGTCAGATTGTGCAAGTGTTTTGCTCTATCATCCCTTAGGTTGTGGTAGCTGGTTTGAGTTAGCTCCATCATTCTTATGGTGGTATGTCTATCATCTTGTTGACGTCAGATTGTGCGAGTGTATTATCTATCATCCTTTTGGTGGTAATAGCCGGTGTTAGTTCGCTCCATCAGCCTTTTGGTGGTGGGTCTTTCAGCTTTTTGATGTCAGATTGTGCGAGTTTTTGCAATATCATCTTCTGGTGGTAGTAGCTGGTGTGAATTCGCTCTTTCATCCTTTTGGTGGCGGGTCTGTCATCTTAGTGATGTCAGATTGTGCGAGTGTTTTTCTCTATCATCTTTATGGTGGTGTGTCTATCATCTTGTTGACGTCAGATTGTGCGAGTGTATTCTCTATCATCCTTTTGGTGTTAGTAGCCGGTGTGAGTTCGCTCCATCAGCCTTTTGGTGGTGGGTCTTTCAGCTTTTTGATGTCAGATTGTGCGAGTTTTTGCAATATCATCTTTTGGTGGTAGTAGCCGGTGTGAATTCGCTCCGTCATCCTTTTGGTGGCGGGTCTGTCATCTTAATGATGTCAGACTGTGCGAGTGTTTTACTATATCATCCTTTTAGGGGTAGTAGCCGGTGTGAGTTCGCTCCATCATCCGTTTGGTAGTGGGTCTGTCATCTTGTTGATGTCAGATTGTGCAAGTGTTTTGCTCTATCATCCCTTTTGTGGTGGTAGCTGGTTTGAGTTAGCTCCATCATCCTTATGGTGGTGTGTCTATCATCTTGTTGACGTCAGATTATTCGAGTGTTTTCTCTGTCATCCTTTTGGTGGTAGTAGCCGGTGTGAGTTCACTCCATCAGCCTTTTGGTGGTGGGTCTTTCAGCTTTTTGATGTCAGATTGTGCGAGTTTTTGCAATATCATCTTTTGGTGGTAGTAGCCGGTGTGAATTCGCTCTTTCATCCTTTTGGTGGTGGGTCTGTCATCTTAGTGATGTCAGATTGTGCGAGTGTTTTGCTCTATCATCCTTTTGGTGGTAATAGCCAGTGTGAGTTCGCTTCATCATCCGTTTGGTAGTGGGTCTGTAATCTTTTTGATGTCAGATTGTGCAAGTGTTTTGCTCTATCATCCCTTAGGTGGTGGTAGGTGGTTTGAGTTAGCTCCACAATTCTTATGGTGGTGTGTCTATCATCTTGTTGACGTCAGATTATGCGAGTGTATTATCTATCATCCTTTTGGTGGTAGTAGCCGGTGTGAGTTCGCTCCATCAGCCTTTTGGTGGTGGGTCTTTCATCTTTTTGATGTCAGATTGTGCGAGTTTTTGCAATATCATCTTTTGGTGGTAGTAGCCGGTGTGAATTCGCTATTTCATCCTTTTGGTGGCGGGTCTGTCATCTTAGTGATGTCAGATTGTGCGAGTGTTTTGCTCTATCATCCTTTTTGTGGTAATAGCCGGTGTGAGTTCGCTTCATCATCCGTTTGGTAGTGGGTCTGTAATCTTGTTGATGTCAGATTGTGCAAGTGTTTTGCTCTATCATCCCTTAGGTGGTGGTAGCTGGTTTGAGTTAGCTCCATCATTCTTATGATGGTGTGTCTAACATCTTGTTGACGTCAGATTGTGCGAGTGTATTATCTATCATCCTTTTGGTGGTAGTAGCCGGTGTGAGTTCGCTCCATCAGCCTTTTGGTGGTGGGTCTTTCAGCTTTTTGATGTTAGATTGTGCGAGTTTTTGCAATATCATCTTTTGGTGGTAGTAGCCGGTGTAAATTCGCTCCGTCATCCTTTTGGTGGCGGGTCTGTCATCTTAATGATGTCAGATTGTGCGAGTGTTTTACTATATCATCCTTTTGGTGGTAGTAGCCGGTGTGAGTTCGCTCCATGATCCGTTTGGTAGTGGGTCTGTCATCTTGTTGATGTCAGATTGTGCAAGTGTTTTGCTCTATCATCCCTTTGGTGGTAATAGCTGGTTTGAGTTAGCTCCATCATCCTTATGGTGGTGTGTCTATCATCTTGTTGACGTCAGATTGTGCGAGTGTTTTCTCTATCATACTTTTGGTGGTAGTAGCCGGTGTGAGTTCACTCCATCAGCCTTTTGGAGGTGGGTCTTTCAGCTTTTTGATGTCAGATTGTGTGAGTTTTTGCAACATCATCTTTTGGTGGTAATAGTCGGTGTGAATTCCTTCTTTCATCCTTTTGGTGGCGGGTATGTCATCTTAGTGATGTCAGATTGTGCGAGTGTTTTGCTCTATCATCCTTTTGGTGGTAATAGCCGGTGTGAGTTTGCTTCATCATTCGTTTGGTAGTGGGTCTGTCATCTTGTTGATGTCATATTGTGCAAGTGTTTTGCTTTATCATCCCTTAGGTGGTGGTAGCTGGTTTGAATTAGCTCCATCATCCTTATGGTGGTGTGTCTATCATTTTGTTGACGTTAGATTGTACGAGTGTATTTTCTATCATCCTTTTGGTGGTAGTAGCCGGTGTGAGTTCGCTCCTTCAGCCTATTGGTGGTGGGTCTTTCAGCTTTTTGATGTCAGATTGTGCGAGTTTTTGCAATATCATCTTTTGGTGGTAGTAGCCGGTGTGAATTCCCTCCGTCATCCTTTTGGTGGCGGGTCTGTCATCTTAATGATGTCAGATTGTGCGAGTGTTTTACTATATCATCCTTTTGTTGGTAGTAGCCGGTGTGAGTTCTCTCCATCATCCGTTTTGTAGTGGGTCTGTCATCTTGTTGATGTCAGATTGTGCAAGTGTTTTGCTCTATCATCCCTTTGGTGGTGGTAGCTGGTTTGAGTTAGCTCCATCATCCTTATGGTGGTGTGTCTATCATCTTGTTGACATCAGATTATGCGAGTGTTTTCTCTATCATCCTTTTGGTGGTAGTAGCCGGTGTGAGTTCACTCCATCAGCCTTTTGGTGGTGGGTCTTTCAGCTTTTTGATGTCGGATTGTGCGAGTTTTTGCAATATCATCTTTTGGTGGTAGTAGCCGGTGTGAATTCGCTCTTTCATCCTTTTGGTGGCGGGTGTGTCATCTTAATCATGTCAGATTGTGCGAGTGTTTTACTATATCATCCGTTTGGTGGTAGTAGCCGGTGTGAGTTCGCTCCATCATCCATTTGGTAGTGGGTCTGTCATCTTGTTGATGTCAGATTGTGCAAGTGTTTTGCTCTATCATCCCTTTGGTGGTGGTAGCTGGTTTGAGTTAGCTCCATCATCCTTATGGTGGTGTGTCTATCATCTTGTTGACGTCAGATTGTGCAAGTGTTTTCTCTATCATCCTTTTAGTGGTAGTAGCCGGTGTGAGTTCGCCCCATCAGCCTTTTGGTGGTGGGTCTTCAAGCTTTTTGATGTCAGATTGTGCGAGTTTTTGCAATATCATCTTTTGGTGGTAGTAGCCGGTGTGAATTCGCTCTTTCATCCTTTTGGTGGCGGGTCTGTCATCTTAGTGATGTCAGATTGTGGGAGTGTTTTGCTCTATCATCCTTTTGGTGGTAATAGTCGGTGTGAGTTTGCTTCATCATCCGTTTGGTAGTGGGTCTGTCATCTTGTTGATGTCAGATTGTGCAAGTGTTTTGCTCTATCATCCCTTAGGTGGTGGTAGCTGGTTTGAGTTAGCTCCATCATCCTTATGGTGGTGTGTCTATCATCTTGTTGACGTCAGATTGTGCGAGTGTTTTCTCTATCATCCTTTTGGTGGTAGTAGCCGGTTTGAGTTCACTCCATCAGCCTTTTGGTGGTGGGTCTTTCAGCTTTTTGATGCCAGATTGTGCGAGTTTTTGCAATATCATATTTTGGTGGTAGTAGCCGGTATGAATTTGTTCTTTCATCCTTTTGGTGGCGGGTCTGTCATCTTAGTGATGTCAGATTGTGCGAGTGTTTTGCTCTATCATCCTTATGGTGGTAATAGCCGGTGTGAGTTTGCTTTATCATCCGTTTGGTAGTGGGTATGTCATCTTGTTGATGTCAGATTGTGCAAGTGTTTTGCTCTATCATCCCTTAGGTGGTGGTAGCTGGTGTGAGTTAGCTCCATCATCCTTATGGTGGTGTGTCTATCATCTTGTTGACGTCAGCTTGTGCAAGTGTTTTCTCTATCATCCTTTTAGTGGTAGTAACCGGTGTGAGTTTGCTTCATCAGCCTTTTCGTGGTGAGTCTTTCAGCTTTTTGATGTCAGATTGTGGGAGTTTTTGCAATATCATCTTTTGGTGGTAGTAGCCGGTGTGAATTCGCTCTGTCATCCTTTTGGTGGCGGGTGTGTCATCTTAATCATGTCAGATTGTGCGAGTGTTTTACTATATCATCCGTTTGGTGGTAGTAGCCGGTGTGAGTTCACTCCATCATCCATTTGGTAGTGGGTCTGTCATCTTGTTGATGTCAGATTGTGCAAGTGTTTTGCTCTATCATCCCTTTGGTGGTGGTAGCTGGTTTGAGTTAGCTCCATCATCCTTATGGTGGTGTGTCTATCATCTTGTTGATGTCAGATTGTGCGAGTGTTTTCTCTATCATCCTTTTAGTGGTAGTAGCCGGTGTGAGTTCACCCCATCAGCCTTTTGGTGGTGGGTCTTCAAGCTTTTTGATGTCAGATTGTGCGAGTTTTTGCAATATCATCTTTTGGTGGTAGTAGCCGGTGTGAATTCGCTCTTTCATCCTTTTGGTGGCGGGTCTGTCATCTTAGTGATGTCAGATTGTGGGAGTGTTTTGCTCTATTATCCTTTTGGTGGTAATAGTCGGTATGAGTTTGCTTCATCATCCGTTTGGTAGTGGGTCTATCATCTTGTTGATGTCAGATTGTGCAAGTGTTTTGCTCTATCATCCCTTAGGTGGTGGTAGGTGGTTTGAGTTAGCTCCACAATTCTTATGGTGGTGTGTCTATCATCTTGTTGACGTCAGATTATGCGAGTGTATTATCTATCATCCTTTTGGTGGTAGTAGCCGGTGTGAGTTCGCTCCATCAGCCTTTTGGTGGTGGGTCTTTCAGCTTTTTGATGTCAGATTGTGCGAGTTTTTGCAATATCATCTTTTGGTGGTAGTAGCCGGTGTGAATTCGCTATTTCATCTTTTTGGTGGCGGGTCTGTCATCTTAGTGATGTCAGATTGTGCGAGTGTTTTGCTCTATCATCCTTTTGGTGGTAATAGCCGGTGTGAGTTCGCTTCATCATCCGTTTGGTAGTGGGTCTGTAATCTTGTTGATGTCAGATTGTGCAAGTGTTTTGCTCTATCATCCCTTAGGTGGTGGTAGCTGGTTTGAGTTAGCTCCATCATTCTTATGGTGGTGTGTCTAACATCTTGTTGACGTCAGATTGTGCGAGTTTATTATCTATCATCCTTTTGGTGGTAGTAGCCGGTGTGAGTTCGCTCCATCAGCCTTTTGGTGGTGGGTCTTTCAGCTTTTTGATGTTAGATTGTGCGAGTTTTTGCAATATCATCTTTTGGTGGTAGTAGCCGGTGTAAATTAGCTTCGTCATCCTTTTGGTGGCGGGTCTGTCATCTTAATGATGTCAGATTGTGCGAGTGTTTTTTTATATCATCCTTTTGGTGGTAGTAGTTGGTGTGAGTTCGCTCCATGATCCGTTTGGTAGTGGGTTTGTCATCTTGTTGATGTCAGATTGTGCAAGTGTTTTGCTCTATCATCCCTTTGGTGGTGGTAGCTGGTTTGAGTTAGCTCCATCATCCTTATGGTGGTGTGTCTATCATCTTGTTGACGTCAGATTGTGCGAGTGTTTTCTCTATCATACTTTTGGTGGTAGTAGCCGGTGTGAGTTCACTCCATCAGCCTTTTGGAGGTGGGTCTTTCAGCTTTTTGATGTCAGATTGTGTGAGTTTTTGCAATATCATCTTTTGGTGGTAATAGTCGGTGTGAATTCCCTCTTTCATCCTTTTGGTGGCGGGTATGTCATCTTAGTGATGTCAGATTGTGCGAGTGTTTTGCTCTATCATCCTTTTGGTGGTAATAGCCGGTGTGAGTTTGCTTCATCATCCCTTTGGTAGTGGGTCTGTCATCTTGTTGATGTCAGATTGTGCAAGTGTTTTGCTTTATCATCCCTTAGGTGGTGGTAGCTGGTTTGAGTTAGCTCCATCATCCTTATGGTGGTGTGTCTATCATTTTGTTGACGTTAGATTGTACGAGTGTATTTTCTATCATCCTTTTGGTGGTAGTAGCCGGTGTGAGTTCGCTCCTTCAGCCTATTGGTGGTGGGTCTTTCAGCTTTTTGATGTCAGATTGTGCGAGTTTTTGCAATATCATCTTTTGGTGGTAGTAGCCGGTGTGAATTCCCTCCGTCATCCTTTTGGTGGCGGGTCTGTCATCTTAATGATGTCAGATTGTGCGAGTGTTTTACTATATCATCCTTTTGTTGGTAGTAGCCGGTGTGAGTTCTCTCCATCATCCGTTTTGTAGTGGGTCTGTCATCTTGTTGATGTCAGATTGTGCAAGTGTTTTGCTCTATCATCCCTTTGGTGGTGGTAGCTGGTTTGAGTTAGCTCCATCATCCTTATGGTGGTGTGTCTATCATCTTGTTGACGTCAGATTATGCGAGTGTTTTCTCTATCATCCTTTTGGTGGTAGTAGCCGGTGTGAGTTCACTCCATCAGCCTTTTGGTGGTGGGTCTTTCAGCTTTTTGATGTCGGATTGTGCGAGTTTTTGCAATATCATCTTTTGGTGGTAGTAGCCGGTGTGAATTCGCTCTTTCATCCTTTTGGTGGCGGGTGTGTCATCTTAATCATGTCAGATTGTGCGAGTGTTTTACTATATCATTCGTTTGGTGGTAGTAGCCGGTGTGAGTTCGCTCCATCATCCATTTGGTAGTGGGTCTGTCATCTTGTTGATGTCAGATTGTGCAAGTGTTTTGCTCTATCATCCCTTTGGTGGTGGTAGCTGGTTTGAGTTAGCTCCATCATCCTTATGGTGGTGTGTCTATCATCTTGTTGACGTCAGATTGTGCAAGTGTTTTCTCTATCATCCTTTTAGTGGTAGTAGCCGGTGTGAGTTCGCCCCATCAGCCTTTTGGTGGTGGGTCTTCAAGCTTTTTGATGTCAGATTGTGCGAGTTTTTGCAATATCATCTTTTGGTGGTAGTAGCCGGTGTGAATTCGCTCTTTCATCCTTTTGGTGGCGGGTCTGTCATCTTAGTGATGTCAGATTGTGGGAGTGTTTTGCTCTATCATCCTTTTGGTGGTAATAGTCGGTGTGAGTTTGCTTCATCATCCGTTTGGTAGTGGGTCTGTCATCTTGTTGATGTCAGATTGTGCAAGTGTTTTGCTCTATCATCCCTTAGGTGGTGGTAGCTGGTTTGAGTTAGCTCCATCATCCTTATGGTGGTGTGTCTATCATCTTGTTGACGTCAGATTGTGCGAGTGTTTTCTCTATCATCCTTTTGGTGGTAGTAGCCGGTTTGAGTTCACTCCATCAGCCTTTTGGTGGTGGGTCTTTCTGCTTTTTGATGCCAGATTGTGCGAGATTTTGCAATATCATATTTTGGTGGTAGTAGCCGGTGTGAATTTGTTCTTTCGTCCTTTTGGTGGCGGGTCTGTCATCTTAGTGATGTCAGATTGTGCGAGTGTTTTGCTCTATCATCCTTATGGTGGTAATAGCCGGTGTGAGTTTGCTTTATCATCCGTTTGGTAGTGGGTACGTCATCTTGTTGATGTCAGATTGTGCAAATGTTTTGCTCTATCATCCCTTAGGTGGTGGTAGCTGGTGTGAGTTAGCTTCATCATCCTTATGGTGGTGTGTCTATCAACTTGTTGACGTCAGATTGTGCAAGTGTTTTCTCTATCATCCTTTTGGTGGTAGTAGCCGGTGTGAGTTCGCTTCATCAGCCTTTTCGTGGTGAGTCTTTCAGCTTTTTGATGTCAGATTGTGCGAGTTTTTGCAATATCATCTTTTGGTGGTAGTAGCCGGTGTGAATTCGCTCCGTCATCCTTTTGGTGGCGGGTGTGTCATCTTAATCATGTCAGATTGTGCGAGTGTTTTACTATATCATCCGTTTGGTGGTAGTAGCCGGTGTGAGTTCGCTCCATCATCCATTTGGTAGTGGGTCTGTCATCTTGTTGATGTCAGATTGTGCAAGTGTTTTGCTCTATCATCCCTTTGGTGGTGGTAGCTGGTTTGAGTTAGCTCCATCATCCTTATAGTGGTGTGTCTATCATCTTGTTGACGTCAGATTGTGCGAGTGTTTTCTCTATCATCCTTTTAGTGGTAGTAGCCGGTGTGAGTTCGCCCCATCAGCCTTTTGGTGGTGGGTCTTCAAGCTTTTTGATGTCAGATTGTGCGAGTTTTTGCAATATCATCTTTTGGTGGTAGTAGCCGGTGTGAATTCGCTCTTTCATCCTTTTGGTGGCGGGTCTGTCATCTTAGTGATGTCATATTGTGGGAGTGTTTTGCTCTATCATCCTTTTGGTGGTAATAGTCAGTGTGAGTTTGCTTCATCATCCGTTTGGTAGTGGGTCTGTCATCTTGTTGATGTCAGATTGTGCAAGTGTTTTGCTCTATCATCCCTTAGGTGGTGGTAGCTGGTTTGAGTTAGCTCCATCATCCTTATGGTGGTGTGTCTATCATCTTGTTGACGTCAGATTGTGCGAGTGTTTTCTCTATCATCCTTTTGGTGGTAGTAGCCGGTTTGAGTTCACTCCATCAGCCTTTTGGTGGTGGGTCTTTCAGCTTTTTGATGCCAGATTGTGCGAGTTTTTGCAATATCATATTTTGGTGGTAGTAGCCGGTGTGAATTTGTTCTTTCATCCTTTTGGTGGCGGGTCTGTCATCTTAGTGATGTCAGATTGTGCGAGTGTTTTGCTCTATAATCCTTATGGTGGTAATAGCCGGTGTGAGTTTGCTTTATCATCCGTTTGGTAGTGGGTATGTCATCTTGTTGATGTCAAATTGTGCAAGTGTTTTGCTCTATCATCCCTTAGGTGGTGGTAGCTGGTGTGAGTTAGCTCCATCATCCTTATGGTGGTGTGTCTATCATCTTGTTGACGTCAGCTTGTGCAAGTGTTTTCTCTATCATCATTTTGGTGGTAGTAACCAGTGTGAGTTCGCTTCATCAGCCTTTTCGTGGTGAGTCTTTCAGCTTTTTGATGTCAGATTGTGGGAGTTTTTGCAATATCATCTTTTGGTGGTAGTAGCCGGTGTGAATTCGCTCCGTCATCCTTTTGGTGGCGGGTGTATCATCTTAATCATGTCAGATTGTGCGAGTGTTTTACTATATCATCCGTTTGGTGGTAGTAGCCGGTGTGAGTTCGCTCCATCATCCATTTGGTAGTGGGTCTGTCATCTTGTTGATGTCAGATTGTGCAAGTGTTTTGCTCTATCATCCCTTTGGTGGTGGTAGCTGGTTTGAGTTAGCTCCATCATCCTTATGGTGGTGTGTCTATCATCTTGTTGATGTCAGATTGTGCGAGTGTTTTCTCTATCATCCTTTTAGTGGTAGTAGCCGGTGTGAGTTCACCCCATCAGCCTTTTGGTGGTGGGTCTTCAAGCTTTTTGATGTCAGATTGTGCGAGTTTTTGCAATATCATCTTTTGGTGGTAGTAGCCGGTGTGAATTCGCTCTTTCATCCTTTTGGTGGCGGGTCTGTCATCTTAGTGATGTCAGATTGTGGGAGTGTTTTGCTCTATCATCCTTTTGGTGGTAATAGTCGGTGTGAGTTTGCTTCATCATCCGTTTGGTAGTGGGTCTGTCATCTTGTTGATGTCAGATTGTGCAAGTGTTTTGCTCTATCATCCCTTAGGTGGTGGTAGCTGGTTTGACTTAGCTCCATCATCCTTATGGTGGTGTGTCTATTATCTTGTTGACGTCAGATTGTGCGAGTGTATTCTCTATCATCCTTTTGGTGGTAGTAGCCGGTGTGAGTTTGCTCCATCAGCCTTTTAGTGGTGGGTCTTTCAGCTTTTTGATGTCAGATTGTGCGAGTTTTTGCAATATCATCTTTTGGTGGTAGTAGCCTGTGTGAATTCGCTCCGTCATCCTTTTGGTGGCGGGTCTGTCATCTTAATGATGTCACATTGTGCGAGTGTTTTACTATATCATCCTTTTGGTGGTAGTAGCCGGTGTGAGTTCGCTCCATAATCCGTTTGGTAGTGGGTCTGTCATCTTATTGATGTCAGATTGTGCAAGTGTTTTGCTCTATCATCCCTTAGGTGGTGGTAGCTGGTGTGAGTTAGCTCCATCATCCTTATGGTGGTGTGTCTATCATCTTGTTGACGTCAGCTTGTGCAAGTGTTTTCTCTATCATCCTTTTGGTGGTAGTAACCGGTGTGAGTTCGCTTCATCAGCCTTTTCGTGGTGAGTCTTTCAGCTTTTTGATGTCAGATTGTGGGAGTTTTTGCAATATCATCTTTTGGTGGTAGTAGCCGGTGTGAATTCGCTCCGTCATCCTTTTGGTGGCGGGTGTGTCATCTTAATCATGTCAGATTGTGCGAGTGTTTTACTATATCATCCGTTTGGTGGTAGTAGCCGGTGTGAGTTCGCTCCATCATCCATTTGGTAGTGGGTCTGTCATCTTGTTGATGTCAGATTGTGCAAGTGTTTTGCTCTATCATCCCTTTGGTGGTGGTAGCTGGTTTGAGTTAGCTCCATCATCCTTATAGTGGTGTGTCTATCATCTTGTTGACGTCAGATTGTGCGAGTGTTTTCTCTATCATCCTTTTAGTGGTAGTAGCCGGTGTGAGTTCGCCCCATCAGCCTTTTGGTGGTGGGTCTTCAAGCTTTTTGATGTCAGATTGTGCGAGTTTTTGCAATATCATCTTTTGGTGGTAGTAGCCGGTGTGAATTCGCTCTTTCATCCTTTTGGTGGCGGGTCTGTCATCTTAGTGATGTCAGATTGTGGGAGTGTTTTGCTCTATCATCCTTTTGGTGGTAATAGCCGGTGTGAGTTTGCTTCATCATCCGTTTGGTAGTGGGTCTGTCATCTTGTTGATGTCAGATTGTGCAAGTGTTTTGCTCTATCATCCCTTAGGTGGTGGTAGCTGGTTTGAGTTAGCTCCATCATCCTTATGGTGGTGTGTCTATCATCTTGTTGACGTCAGATTGTGCGAGTGTTTTCTCTATCATCCTTTTGGTGGTAGTAGCCGGTTTGAGTTCACTCCATCAGCCTTTTGGTGGTGGGTCTTTCAGCTTTTTGATGCCAGATTGTGCGAGTTTTTGCAGTATCATATTTTGGTGGTAGTAGCCGGTGTGAATTCGCTCCGTCATCCTTTTGGTGGCGGGTCTGTCATCTTAGTGATGTCAGATTGTGCGAGTGTTTTACTATATCATCCTTTTGGTGGTAGTAGCCGGTGTGAGTTCGCTTCATCATCCGTTTGGTAGTGGGTCTGTCATCTTGTTGATGTCAGATTGTGCAATTGTTTTGCTCTATCATCCCTTAGGTGGTGGTAGCTGGTGTGAGTTAGCTCCATCATCCTTATGGTGGTGTGTCTATCATCTTGTTGACGTCAGATTGTGCAAGTGTTTTCTCTATCATCCTTTTGGTGGTAGTAGCCGGTGTGAGTTCGCTCCATCAGCCTTTTGGTGGTTGGTCTTTCAGCTTTTTGATGTCAGATTGTGCGAGTTTTTGCAATATCATCTTTTGGTGGTAGTAGCCGGTGTGAATTTGCTCCGTCATCCTTTTGGTGGCGGGTCTGTCATCTTAATCATATCAGATTGTGCGAGTGTTTTACTATATCATCCGTTTGGTGGTAGTAGCCGGTGTGAGTTCGCTCCATCATCCGTTTGGTAGTGGGTCTGTCATCATGTTGATGTCAGATTGTGCAAGTGTTTTGCTCTATCATCCCTTTGGTGGTGGTAGCTGGTGTGAGTTAGCTCCATCATCCTTATGGTGGTGTGTCTATCATCTTGTTGACGTCAGATTGTGCAAGTGTTTTCTCTATCATCCTTTTGGTGGTAGTAGCCGGTGTGAGTTCGCTCCATCAGCCTTTTGGTGGTGGGTCTTTCAGCTTTTTGATGTCAGATTGTGCGAGTTTTTGCAATACCATCTTTTGGTGGTAGTAGCCGGTGTGAATTCGCTCCGTCATCCTTTTGGTGGCGGGTCTGTCATCTTAATCATGTCAGATTGTGCGAGTGTTTTACTATATTATCCGTTTGGTGGTAGTAGCCGGTGTGAGTTCGCTCCATCATCCGTTTGGTAGTGGGTCTGTCATCTTGTTGATGTTAGATTGTGCAAGTGTTTTGCTCTATCATCCCTTTGGTGGTGGTAGCTGGTGTGAGTTAGCTCCATCATCCTTATGGTGGTGTGTCTATCATCTTGTTGACGTCAGATTGTGCAAGTGTTTTCTCTATCATCCTTTTGGTGGTAGTAGCCGGTGTGAGTTTGCTCCATCAGCCTTTTGGTGGTGGGTCTTTCAGCTTTTTGATGTCAGATTGTGCGAGTTTTTGCAATATCATCTTTTGGTGGTAGTAGCCGGTGTGAATTCGCTCCGTCATCCTTTTGGTGGCGGGTCTGTCATCTTAATCATGTCAGATTGTGCGAGTGTTTTACTATATTATCCGTTTGGTGGTAGTAGCCGGTGTGAGTTCGCTCCATCATCCGTTTGGTAGTGGGTCTGTCATCTTGTTGATGTCAGATTGTGCAAGTGTTTTGCTCTATCATCCCTTTGGTGGTGGTAGCTGGTGTGAGTTAGCTCCATCATCCTTATGGTGGTGTGTCTATCATCTTGTTGACGTCAGATTGTGCAAGTGTTTTCTCTATCATCCTTTTGGTGGTAGTAGCCGGTGTGAGTTCGCTCCATCAGCCTTTTGGTGGTGGGTCTTTCAGCTTTTTGATGTCAGATTGTGCGAGTTTTTGCAATATCATCTTTTGGTGGTAGTAGCCGGTGTGAATTCGCTCCGTCATCCTTTTGGTGGCGGGTCTGTCATCTTAATCATGTCAGATTGTGCGAGTGTTTTACTATATCATCCGTTTGGTGGTAGTAGCCGGTGTGAGTTCGCTCCATCATCCGTTTGGTAGTGGGTCTGTCATCTCGTTGATGTCAGATTGTGCAAGTGTTTTGCTCTATCATCCCTTTGGTGGTGGTAGCTGGTTTGAGTTAGCTCCATCATCCTTATGGTGGTGTGTCTATCATCTTGTTGACGTCAGATTGTGCGAGTGTTTTCTCTATCATCCTTTTGGTGGTAGTAGCCGGTTTGAGTTCACCCCAGCAGCCTTTTGGTGGTGGGTCTTCAAGCTTTTTGATGTCAGATTGTGCGAGTTTTTGCAATATCATCTTTTGGTGGTAGTAGCCGGTGTGAATTCGCTCTTTCATCCTTTTGGTGGCGGGTCTGTCATCTTAGTGATGTCAGATTGTGCGAGTGTTTTACTATATCATCCATTTGGTGGTAGTAGCCGGTGTGAGTTCGCTCCATCATCCGTTTGGTAGTGGGTCTGTCATCTTGTTGATGTCAGATTGTGCAAGTGTTTTGCTCTATCATCCCTTTGGTGGTGGTAGCTGGTTTGAGTTAGCTCCATCATCCTTATGGTGGTGTGTCTATTATCTTGTTGACGTCAGATTGTGTGAGTGTTTTCTCTATCATCCTTTTGGTGGTAGTAGCCGGTGTGAGTTCACCCCATCAGTCTTTTGGTGGTGGGTCTTCAAGCTTTTTGATGTCAGATTATGCGAGTTTTTGCAATATCATCTTTTGGTGGTAGTAGCCGGTGTGAATTCGCTCTTTCATCCTTTTGGTGGCGCGTCTGTCATCTTAGTGATGTCAGATTGTGGGAGTGTTTTGCTCTATCATCCTTTTGGTGGTAATAGCCGGTGTAAGTTTGCTTCATCATCCGTTTGGTAGTGGGTCTGTCATCTTGTTGATGTCAGATTGTGCAAGTGTTTTGCTCTATCATCCCTTAGGTGGTGGTAGCTGGTTTGAGTTAGCTCCATCATCCTTATGGTGGTGTGTCTATCATCTTGTCGACGTCAGATTGTGCGAGTGTATTCTCTATCATCCTTTTGGTGGTAGTAGCCGGTGTGAGTTCTCTCCATCAGCCTTTTCGTGGTGGGTCTTTCAGCTTTTTGATGTCAGATTGTGCGAGTTTTTGCAATATCATCTTTTGGTGGTAGTAGCCGGTGTGAATTCGCTCCGTCATCCTTTTGGTGGCGGGTCTGTCATCTTAATGATGTCACATTGTGCGAGTGTTTTACTATATCATCCTTTTGGTGGTAGTAGCCGGTGTGAGTTCGCTCCATCAGCCTTTTGGTGGTGGGTCTTTCAGCTTTTTGATGTCAGATTGTGCGAGTTTTTGCAATATCATCTTTTGGTGGTAGTAGCCGGTGTGAATTCGCTCCGTCATCCTTTTGGTGGCGGGTCTGTCATCTTAATCATGTCAGATTGTGCGAGTGTTTTACTATATCATCCGTTTGGTGGTAGTAGCCGGTGTGAGTTCGCTCCATCATCCGTTTGGTAGTGGGTCTGTCATCTCGTTGATGTCAGATTGTGCAAGTGTTTTGCTCTATTATCCCTTTGGTGGTGGTAGCTGGTTTGAGTTAGCTCCATCATCCTTATGGTGGTGTGTCTATCATCTTGTTGACGTCAGATTGTGCGAGTGTTTTCTCTATCATCCTTTTGGTGGTAGTAGCCGGTTTGAGTTCACCCCAGCAGCCTTTTGGTGGTGGGTCTTCAAGCTTTTTGATGTCAGATTGTGCGAGTTTTTGCAATATCATCTTTTGGTGGTAGTAGCCGGTGTGAATTCGCTCTTTCATCCTTTTGGTGGCGGGTCTGTCATCTTAGTGATGTCAGATTGTGCGAGTGTTTTACTATATCATCCATTTGGTGGTAGTAGCCGGTGTGAGTTCGCTCCATCATCCGTTTGGTAGTGGGTCTGTCATCTTGTTGATGTCAGATTGTGCAAGTGTTTTGCTCTATCATCCCTTTGGTGGTGGTAGCTGGTTTGAGTTAGCTCCATCATCCTTATGGTGGTGTGTCTATTATCTTGTTGACGTCAGATTGTGTGAGTGTTTTCTCTATCATCCTTTTGGTGGTAGTAGCCGGTGTGAGTTCACCCCATCAGTCTTTTGGTGGTGGGTCTTCAAGCTTTTTGATGTCAGATTATGCGAGTTTTTGCAATATCATCTTTTGGTGGTAGTAGCCGGTGTGAATTCGCTCTTTCATCCTTTTGGTGGCGCGTCTGTCATCTTAGTGATGTCAGATTGTGGGAGTGTTTTGCTCTATCATCCTTTTGGTGGTAATAGCCGGTGTAAGTTTGCTTCATCATCCGTTTGGTAGTGGGTCTGTCATCTTGTTGATGTCAGATTGTGCAAGTGTTTTGCTCTATCATCCCTTAGGTGGTGGTAGCTGGTTTGAGTTAGCTCCATCATCCTTATGGTGGTGTGTCTATCATCTTGTTGACGTCAGATTGTGCGAGTGTATTCTCTATCATCCTTTTGGTGGTAGTAGCCGGTGTGAGTTCTCTCCATCAGCCTTTTCGTGGTGGGTCTTTCAGCTTTTTGATGTCAGATTGTGCGAGTTTTTGCAATATCATCTTTTGGTGGTAGTAGCCGGTGTGAATTCGCTCCGTCATCCTTTTGGTGGCGGGTCTGTCATCTTAATGATGTCACATTATGCGAGTGTTTTACTATATCATCCTTTTGGTGGTAGTAGCCGGTGTGAGTTCGCTCCATCAGCCTTTTGGTGGTGGGTCTTTCAGCTTTTTGATGTCAGATTGTGCGAGTTTTTGCAATATCATCTTTTGGTGGTAGTAGCCGGTGTGAATTCGCTCCGTCATCCTTTTGGTGGCGGGTCTGTCATCTTAATCATGTCAGATTGTGCGAGTGTTTTACTATATCATCCGTTTGGTGGTAGTAGCCGGTGTGAGTTCGCTCCATCATCCGTTTGGTAGTGGGTCTGTCATCTCGTTGATGTCAGATTGTGCAAGTGTTTTGCTCTATTATCCCTTTGGTGGTGGTAGCTGGTTTGAGTTAGCTCCATCATCCTTATGGTGGTGTGTCTATCATCTTGTTGACGTCAGATTGTGCGAGTGTTTTCTCTATCATCCTTTTGGTGGTAGTAGCCGGTTTGAGTTCACCCCAGCAGCCTTTTGGTGGTGGGTCTTCAAGCTTTTTGATGTCAGATTGTGCGAGTTTTTGCAATATCATCTTTTGGTGGTAGTAGCCGGTGTGAATTCGCTCTTTCATCCTTTTGGTGGCGGGTCTGTCATCTTAGTGATGTCAGATTGTGCGAGTGTTTTACTATATCATCCATTTGGTGGTAGTAGCCGGTGTGAGTTCGCTCCATCATCCGTTTGGTAGTGGGTCTGTCATCTTGTTGATGTCAGATTGTGCAAGTGTTTTGCTCTATCATCCCTTTGGTGGTGGTAGCTGGTTTGAGTTAGCTCCATCATCCTTATGGTGGTGTGTCTATTATCTTGTTGACGTCAGATTGTGTGAGTGTTTTCTCTATCATCCTTTTGGTGGTAGTAGCCGGTGTGAGTTCACCCCATCAGTCTTTTGGTGGTGGGTCTTCAAGCTTTTTGATGTCAGATTATTCGAGTTTTTGCAATATCATCTTTTGGTGGTAGTAGCCGGTGTGAATTCGCTCTTTCATCCTTTTGGTGGCGCGTCTGTCATCTTAGTGATGTCAGATTGTGGGAGTGTTTTGCTCTATCATCCTTTTGGTGGTAATAGCCGGTGTAAGTTTGCTTCATCATCCGTTTGGTAGTGGGTCTGTCATCTTGTTGATGTCAGATTGTGCAAGTGTTTTGCTCTATCATCCCTTAGGTGGTGGTAGCTGGTTTGAGTTAGCTCCATCATCCTTATGGTGGTGTGTCTATCATCTTGTTGACGTCAGATTGTGCGAGTGTATTCTCTATCATCCTTTTGGTGGTAGTAGCCGGTGTGAGTTCTCTCCATCAGCCTTTTCGTGGTGGGTCTTTCAGCTTTTTGATGTCAGATTATGCGAGTTTTTGCAATATCATCTTTTGGTGGTAGTAGCCGGTGTGAATTCGCTCCGTCATCCTTTTGGTGGCGGGTCTGTCATCTTAATGATGTCACATTGTGCGAGTGTTTTACTATATCATCCTTTTGGTGGTAGTAGCCGGTGTGAGTTCGCTCCATCTGCCTTTTGGTGGTGGGTCTTTCAGCTTTTTGATGTCAGATTGTGCGAGTTTTTGCAATATCATCTTTTGGTGGTAGTAGCCGGTGTGAATTCGCTCCGTCATCCTTTTGGTGGCGGGTCTGTCATCTTAATCATGTCAGATTGTGCGAGTGTTTTACTATATCATCCGTTTGGTGGTAGTAGCCGGTGTGAGTTCGCTCCATCATCCGTTTGGTAGTGGGTCTGTCATCTCGTTGATGTCAGATTGTGCAAGTGTTTTGCTCTATCATCCCTTTGGTGGTGGTAGCTGGTTTGAGTTAGCTCCATCATCCTTATGGTGGTGTGTCTATCATCTTGTTGACGTCAGATTGTGCGAGTGTTTTCTCTATCATCCTTTTGGTTGTAGTAGCCGGTTTGAGTTCACCCCAGCAGCCTTTTGGTGGTGGGTCTTCAAGCTTTTTGATGTCAGATTGTGCGAGTTTTTGCAATATCATCTTTTGGTGGTAGTAGCCGGTGTGAATTCGCTCTTTCATCCTTTTGGTGGCGGGTCTGTCATCTTAGTGATGTCAGATTGTTCGAGTGTTTTACTATATCATCCATTTGGTCGTAGTAGCCGGTGTGAGTTCGCTCCATCATCCGTTTGGTAGTGGGTCTGTCATCTTGTTGATGTCAGATTGTGCAAGTGTTTTGCTCTATCATCCCTTTGGTGGTGGTAGCTGGTTTGAGTTAGCTCCATCATCCTTATGGTGGTGTGTCTATTATCTTGTTGACGTCAGATTGTGTGAGTGTTTTCTCTATCATCCTTTTGGTGGTAGTAGCCGGTGTGAGTTCACCCCATCAGCCTTTTGGTGGTGGGTCTTCAAGCTTTTTGATGTCAGATTATGCGAGTTTTTGCAATATCATCTTTTGGTGGTAGTAGCCGGTGTGAATTCGCTCTTTCATCCTTTTGGTGGCGCGTCTGTCATCTTAGTGATGTCAGATTGTGGGAGTGTTTTGCTCTATCATCCTTTTGGTGGTAATACCCGGTGTGAGTTTGCTTCATCATCCGTTTGGTAGTGGGTCTGTCATCTTGTTGATGTCAGATTGTGCAAGTGTTTTGCTCTATCATCCCTTAGGTGGTGGTAGCTGGTTTGAGTTAGCTCCATCATCCTTATGGTGGTGTGTCTATCATCTTGTTGACGTCAGATTGTGCGAGTGTATTCTCTATCATCCTTTTGGTGGTAGTAGCCGGTGTGAGTTCTCTCCATCAGCCTTTTCGTGGTGGGTCTTTCAGCTTTTTGATGTCAGATTGTGCGAGTTTTTGCAATATCATCTTTTGGTGGTAGTAGCCGGTGTGAATTCGCTCCGTCATCCTTTTGGTGGCGGGTCTGTCATCTTAATGATGTCACATTGTGCGAGTGTTTTACTATATCATCCTTTTGGTGGTAGTAGCCGGTGTGAGTTCGCTCCATCAGCCTTTTGGTGGTGGGTCTTTCAGCTTTTTGATGTCAGATTGTGCGAGTTTTTGCAATATCATCTTTTGGTGGTAGTAGCCGGTGTGAATTCGCTCCGTCATCCTTTTGGTGGCGGGTCTGTCATCTTAATCATGTCAGATTGCGCGAGTGTTTTACTATATCATCCGTTTGGTGGTAGTAGCCGGTGTGAGTTCGCTCCATCATCCGTTTGGTAGTGGGTCTGTCATCTCGTTGATGTCAGATTGTGCAAGTGTTTTGCTCTATCATCCCTTTGGTGGTGGTAGCTGGTTTGAGTTAGCTCCATCATCCTTATGGTGGTGTGTCTATCATCTTGTTGACGTCAGATTGTGCGAGTGTTTTCTCTATCATCCTTTTGGTGGTAGTAGCCGGTTTGAGTTCACCCCAGCAGCCTTTTGGTGGTGGGTCTTCAAGCTTTTTGATGTCAGATTGTGCGAGTTTTTGCAATATCATCTTTTGGTGGTAGTAGCCGGTGTGAATTCGCTCTTTCATCCTTTTGGTGGCGGGTCTGTCATCTTAGTGATGTCAGATTGTGCGAGTGCTTTACTATATCATCCATTTGGTGGTAGTAGCCGGTGTGAGTTCGCTCCATCATCCGTTTGGTAGTGGGTCTGTCATCTTGTTGATGTCAGATTGTGCAAGTGTTTTGCTCTATCATCCCTTTGGTGGTGGTAGCTGGTTTGAGTTAGCTCCATCATCCTTATGGTGGTGTGTCTATTATCTTGTTGACGTCAGATTGTGTGAGTGTTTTCTCTATCATCCTTTTGGTGGTAGTAGCCGGTGTGAGTTCACCCCATCAGCCTTTTGGTGGTGGGTCTTCAAGCTTTTTTATGTCAGATTATGCGAGTTTTTGCAATATCATCTTTTGGTGGCAGTAGCCGGTGTGAATTCGCTCTTTCATCCTTTTGGTGGCGCGTCTGTCATCTTAGTGATGTCAGATTGTGGGAGTGTTTTGCTCTATCATCCTTTTGGTGGTAATAGCCGGTGTGAGTTTGCTTCATCATCCGTTTGGTAGTGGGTCTGTCATCTTGTTGATGTCAGATTGTGCAAGTGTTTTGCTCTATCATCCCTTAGGTGGTGGTAGCTGGTTTGAGTTAGCTCCATCATCCTTATGGTGGTGTGTCTATCATCTTGTTGACGTCAGATTGTGCGAGTGTATTCTCTATCATCCTTTTGGTGGTAGTAGCCGGTGTGAGTTCTCTCCATCAGCCTTTTCGTGGTGGGTCTTTCAGCTTTTTGATGTCAGATTGTGCGAGTTTTTGCAATATCATCTTTTGGTGGTAGTAGCCGGTGTGAATTCGCTCCGTCATCCTTTTGGTGGCGGGTCTGTCATCTTAATGATGTCACATTGTGCGAGTGTTTTACTATATCATCCTTTTGGTGGTAGTAGCCGGTGTGAGTTCGCTCCATAATCCGTTTGGTAGTGGGTCTGTCATCTTGTTGATGTCAGATTGTGCAAGTGTTTTGCTCTATCATCCCTTAGGTGGTGGTAGCTGGTGTGAGTTAGCTCCATCATCCTTATGGTGGTGTGTCTATCAACTTGTTGACGTCAGATTGTGCAAGTGTTTTCTCTATCATCCTTTTGGTGGTAGTAGCCGGTGTGAGTTCGCTCCATCAGCCTTTTGGTGGTGGGTCTTTCAGCTTTTTGATGTCAGATTGTGCGAGTTTTTGCAATATCATCTTTTGGTGGTAGTAGCCGGTGTGAATTCGCTCCGTCATCCTTTTGGTGGTGGGTCTGTCATCTTAATCATGTCAGATTGTGCGAGTGTTTTACTATATCATCCGTTTGGTGGTAGTAGCCGGTGTGAGTTCGCTCCATCATCCGTTTGGTAGTGGGTCTGTCATCATGTTGATGTCAAATTGTGCAAGTGTTTTGCTCTATCATCCCTTTGGTGGTGGTAGCTGGTGTGAGTTAGCTCCATCATCCTTATGGTGGTGTGTCTATCATCTTGTTGACGTCAGATTGTGCAAGTGTTTTCTCTATCATCCTTTTGGTGGTAGTAGCCGGTGTGAGTTCGCTCCATCAGCCTTTTGGTGGTGGGTCTTTCAGCTTTTTGATGTCAGATTGTGCGAGTTTTTGCAATATCATCTTTTGGTGGTAGTAGCCGGTGTGAATTCGCTCCGTCATCCTTTTGGTGGCGGGTCTGTCATCTTAATCATGTCAGATTGTGCGAGTGTTTTACTATATCATCCGTTTGGTGGTAGTAGCCGGTGTGAGTTCGCTCCATCATCCGTTTGGTAGTGGGTCTGTCATCTTGTTGATGTCAGATTGTGCAAGTGTTTTGCTCTATCATCCCTTTGGTGGTGGTAGCTGGTGTGAGTTAGCTCCATCATCCTTATGGTGGTGTGTCTATCATCTTGTTGACGTCAGATTGTGCAAGTGTTTTCTCTATCATCCTTTTGGTGGTAGTAGCCGGTGTGAGTTCGCTCCATCAACCTTTTGGTGGTGGGTCTTTCAGCTTTTTGATGTCAGATTGTGCGAGTTTTTGCAATATCATCTTTTGGTGGTAGTAGCCGGTGTGAATTCCCTCCGTCATCCTTTTGGTGGCGGGTCTGTCATCTTAATCATGTCAGATTGTGCGAGTGTTTTACTATATCATCCGTTTGGTGGTAGTAGCCGGTGTGAGTTCGCTCCATGATCCGTTTGGTAGTTGGTCTGTCATCTTGTTGATGTCAGATTGTGCAAGTGTTTTGCTCTATCATCCCTTTGGTGGTGGTAGCTGGTTTGAGTTAGCTCCATCATCCTTATGGTGGTGTGTCTATCATCTTGTTGACGTCAGATTGTGCGAGTGTTTTCTCTATCATCCTTTTGGTGGTAGTAGCCGGTGTGAGTTCACCCCATCAGCCTTTTGGTGGTGGGTCTTCAAGCTTTTTGATGTCAGATTGTGCGAGTTTTTGCAATATCATCTTTTGGTGGTAGTAGCCGGTGTGAATTCGCTCCGTCATCCTTTTGGTGGCGGGTCTGTCATCTTAATCATGTCAGATTGTGCGACTGTTTTGCTATATCATCCTTTTGGTGGTAGTAGCCGGTGTAAGTTCGCTCCATGATCCGTTTGGTAGTGGGTCTGTCATCTTGTTGATGTCAGATTGTGCAAGTGTTTTGCTCTATCATCCCTTTGGTGGTGGTAGCTGGTTTGAGTTAGCTCCATCATCCTTATGGTGGTGTGTCTATCATCTTGTTGACGTCAGATTGTGCGAGTGTATTCTCTATCATCCTTTTGGTGGTAGTAGCCGGTGTGAGTTCGCTCCATCAGCCTTTTAGTGGTGGGTCTTTCAGCTTTTTGATGTCAGATTGTGCGAGTTTTTGCAATATCATCTTTTTGATGTCAGATTGTGCGAGTTTTTGCAATATCATCTTTTGGTGGTAGTAGCCGGTGGGAATTCGCTCCGTCATCCTTTTGGTGGCGGGTCTGTCATCTTAATCATGTCAGATTGTGCGAGTGTTTTGCTATATCATCCTTTTGGTGGTAGTAGCCGGTGTGAGTTCGCTCCATGATCCGTTTGGTAGTGGGTCTGTCATCTTGTTGATGTCAGATTGTGCAAGTGTTTTGCTCTATCATCCCTTTGGTGGTGGTAGCTGGTTTGAGTTAGCTCCATCATCCTTATGGTGGTGTGTCTATCATCTTGTTGACGTCAGATTGTACGAGTGTTTTCTCTATCATCCTTTTGGTGGTAGTAGCCGGTGTGAGTTCACCCCATCAGCTTTTTGGTGGTGGGTCTTCAAGCTTTTTGATGTCAGATTGTGCGAGTTTTTGCAATATCATCTTTTGGTGGTAGTAACCGGTGTGAATTCGCTCCGTCATCCTTTTGGTGGCGGGTCTGTCATCTTAATCATGTCAGATTGTGCGAGTGTTTTGCTATATCATCCTTTTGGTGGTAGTAGCCGGTGTAAGTTCGCTCCATGGTCCGTTTGGTAGTGGGTCTGTCATCTTGTTGATGTCAGATTGTGCAAGTGTTTTGCTCTATCATCCCTTTGGTGGTGGTAGCTGGTTTGAGTTAGCTCCATCATCCTTATGGTGGTGTGTCTATCATCTTGTTGACGTCAGATTATGCGAGTGTATTCTCTATAATCCTTTTGGTGGTAGTAGCCGGTGTGAGTTCGCTCCATCAGCCTTTTAGTGGTGGGTCTTTCAGCTTTTTGATGTCAGATTGTGCGAGTTTTTGCAATATCATCTTTTGGTGGTAGTAGCCGGTGTGAATTCGCTCCGTCATCCTTTTGGTCGCGGGTCTACCATCTTAATCATGTCAGATTGTGCGAGTGTTTTACTATATCATCCTTTTGGTGGTAGTAGCCGGTGTGAGTTCGCTCCATGATCCGTTTGGTAGTGGGTCTGTCATCTTGTTGATGTCAGATTGTGCAAGTGTTTTGCTCTATCATCCCTTTGGCGGTGGTAGCTGGTTTGAGTTAGCTCCATCATCCTTATGGTGGTGTGTCTATCATCTTGTTGACGTCAGATTGTGCGAGTGTTTTCTCTATCATCCTTTTGGTGGTAGTAGCCGGTGTGAGTTCACCCCATCAGCCTTTTGGTGGTGGGTCTTCAAGCTTTTTGATGTCAGATTGTGCGAGTTTTTGCAATATCATCTTTTGGTGGTAGTAGCCTGTGTGAATTCGCTCTTTCATCCTTTTGGTGGCGGGTCTGTCATCTTAGTGATGTCAGATTGTGGGAGTGTTTTGCTCTATCATCCTTTTGGTGGTAATAGTCGGTGTGAGTTTGCTTTATCATCCGTTTGGTAGTGGGTCTGTCATCTTGTTGATGTCAGATTGTGCAAGTGTTTTGCTCTATCATCCCTTAGGTGGTGGTAGCTAGTTTGAGTTAGCTCCATCATCCTTATGGTGGTGTGTCTATCATCTTGTTGACGTCAGATTGTGCGAGTGTATTCTCTATCATCCTTTTGGTGGTAGTAGCCGGTGTGAGTTCGCTCCATCAGCCTTTTAGTGGTGGGTCTTTCAGCTTTTTGATGTCAGATTGTGCGTGTTTTTGCAATATCATCTTTTGGTGGTAGTAGCCGGTGTGAATTCACTCCGTCATCCTTTTGGTGGCGGGTCTGTCATCTTAATGATGTCACATTGTGCGAGTGTTTTACTATATCATCCTTTTGGTGGTAGTAGCCGGTGTGAGTTCGCTCCATAATCCGTTTGGTAGTGGGTCTGTCATCTTGTTGATGTCAGATTGTGCAAGTGTTTTGCTCTATCATCCCTTAGGTGGTGGTAGCTGGTGTGAGTCAGCTCCATCATCCTTATGGTGGTGTGTCTATCATCTTGTTGACGTCAGATTGTGCAAGTGTTTTCTCTATCATCCATTTGGTGGTAGTAGCCGGTGTGAGTTCGCTCCATCAGCCTTTTGGTGGTGGGTCTTTCAGATTTTTGATGTCAGATTGTGCGAGTTTTTGCAATATCATCTTTTGGTGGTAGTAGCCGGTGTGAATTCGCTCCGTCATCCTTTTGGTGGCGGGTCTGTCATCTTAATCATGTCAGATTGTGCGAGTGTTTTACTATATCATCCGGTTGGTGGTAGTAGCCGGTGTGAGTTCGCTCCATCATCCGTTTGGTAGTGGGTCTGTCATCTTGTTGATGTCAGATTGTGCAAGTGTTTTGCTCTATCATCCCTTTGGTGGTGGTAGCTGGTTTGAGTTAGCTCCATCATCCTTATGGTGGTGTGTCTATCATCTTGTTGACGTTAGATTGTGCGAGTGTTTTCTCTATCATCCTTTTGGTGGTAGTAGCCGGTTTGAGTTCACCCCAGCAGCCTTTTGGTGGTGGGTCTTCAAGCTTTTTGATGTCAGATTGTGCGAGTTTTTGCAATATCATCTTTTGGTGGTAGTAGCCGGTGTGAATTCGCTCTTTCATCCTTTTGGTGGCGGGTCTGTCATCTTAGTGATGTCAGATTGTGGGAGTGTTTTGCTCTATCATCCTTTTGGTGGTAATAGCCGGTGTGAGTTTGCTTAATCATCCGTTTGGTAGTGGGTCTGTCATCTTGTTGATGTCAGATTGTGCAAGTGTTTTGCTCTATCATCCCTTAGGTGGTGGTAGCTGGTTTGAGTTAGCTTCATCATCCTTATGGTGGTGTGTCTATCATCTTGTTGACGTCAAATTGTGCGAGTGTATTCTCTATCATCCTTTTGGTGGTAGTAGCCGGTGTGAGTTCGCTCCATCAGCCTTTTAGTGGTGGGTCTTTCAGCTTTTTGATGTCAGATTGTGCGAGTTTTTGTAATATCATCTTTTGGTGGTAGTAGCCGGTGTGAATTCGCTTCGTCATCCTTTTGGTGGCGGGTCTGTCATCTTAATCATGTCAGATTGTGCGAGTGTTTTGCTATATCATCCTTTTGGTGGTAGTAGCCGGTGTGAGTTCGCTCCATGATCCGTTTGGTAGTGGGTCTGTCATCTTGTTGATGTCAGATTGTGCAAGTGTTTTGCTCTATCATCCTTTTGGTGGTGGTAGCTGGTTTGAGTTAGCTCCATCATCCTTATGGTGGTGTGTCTATCATCTTGTTGACGTCAGATTGTGCGAGTGTTTTCTCTATCATCCTTTTGGTGGTAGTAGCCGGTGTGAGTTCACCCCATCAGCCTTTTGGTGGTGGGTCTTCAAGCTTTTTGATGTCAGATTGTGCGAGTTTTTGCAATATCATCTTTTGGTGGTAGTAGCCGGTGTGAATTCGCTCTTCCATCCTTTTGGTGGCGGGTCTGTCATCTTAGTGATGTCAGATTGTGGGAGTGTTTTGCTCTATCATCCTTTTGGTGGTAATAGTCGGTGTGAGTTTGCTTTATCATCCGTTTGGTAGTGTGTCTGTCATCTTGTTGATGTCAGATTGTGCAAGTGTTTTGCTCTATCATCCCTTAGGTGGTGGTAGCTGGTTTGAGTTAGCTCCATCATCCTTATGGTGGTGTGTCTATCATCTTGTTGACGTCAGATTGTGCGAGTGTATTCTCTATCATCCTTTTGGTGGTAGTAGCCGGTGTGAGTTCGCTCCATCAGCCTTTTGGTGGTGGGTCTTTCAGCTTTTTGATGTCAGATTGTGCGAGTTTTTGCAATATCATCTTTTGGTGGTAGTAGCCGGTGTGAATTCGCTCCGTCATCCTTTTGGTGGCGGGTCTGTCATCTTAATCATGTCAGATTGTGCGAGTGTTTTACTATATCATCCGTTTGGTGGTAGTAGCCGGTGTGAGTTCGCTCCATGATCCGTTTGGTAGTGGGTCTGTCATCTTGTTGATTTTAGATTGTGCAAGTGTTTTGCTCTATCATCCCTTTGGTGGTGGTAGCTGGTTTGAGTTAGCTCCATCATCCTTATGGTGGTGTGTCTATCATTTTGTTGACGTCAGATTGTGCGAGTGTTTTCTCTATCATCCTTTTGGTGGTAGTAGCCGGTTTGAGTTCACCCCATCAGCCTTTTGGTGGTGGGTCTTCAAGCTTTTTGATGTCAGATTGTGCGAGTTTTTGCAATATCATCTTTTGGTGGTAGTAGCCGGTGTGAATTCGCTCTTTCATCCTTTTGGTGGCGGGTCTGTCATCTTAGTGATGTCAGATTGTGGGAGTGTTTTGCTCTATCATCCTTTTGGTGGTAATAGTCGGTGTGAGTTTGCTTTATCATCCGTTTGGTAGTGGGTCTGTCATCTTGTTGATGTCAGATTGTGCAAGTGTTTTGCTCTATCATCCCTTAGGTGGTGGTAGCTGATTTGAGTTAGCTCCATCATCCTTATAGTGGTGTGTCTATCATCTTGTTGACGTCAAATTGTGCGAGTGTATTCTCTATCATCCTTTTGGTGGTAGTAGCCGGTGTGAGTTCGCTCCATCAGCCTTTTAGTGGTGGGTCTTTCAGCTTTTTGATGTCAGATTGTGCGAGTTTTTGCAATATCATCTTTTGGTGGTAGTAGCCGGTGTGAATTCGCTCTTTTATCCTTTTGGTGGCGGGTCTGTCATCTTAATGATGTCAGACTGTGCGAGTGTTTTACTATATCATCCTTTTGGTGGTAGTAGCCGGTGTGAGTTCGCTCCATGATCCGTTTGGTAGTGGGTCTGTCATCTTGTTGATGTCAGATTGTGCAAGTGTTTTGCTCTATCATCCCTTTGGTGGTGGTAGCTGGTTTGAGTTAGCTCCATCATCCTTATGGTGGTGTGTCTATCATCTTGTTGACGTCAGATTGTGCGAGTGTTTTCTCTATCATCCTTTTGGTGGTAGTTGCCGGTGTGAGTTCGCTCCATCAGCCTTTTGGTGGTGGGTCTTTCAGCTTTTTGATGTCAGATTGTGCGAGTTTTTGCAATATCATCTTTTGGTGGTAGTAGCCGGTGTGAATTCGCTCCGTCATCCTTTTGGTGGCGGGTCTGTCATCTTAATCATGTCAGATTGTGCGAGTGTTTTACTATATCATCCGTTTGGTGGTAGTAGCCGGTGTGAGTTCGCTCCATGATCCGTTTGGTAGTGGGTCTGTCATCTTGTTGATTTTAGATTGTGCAAGTGTTTTGCTCTATCATCCCTTTGGTGGTGGTAGCTGGTTTGAGTTAGCTCCATCATCCTTATGGTGGTGTGTCTATCATCTTGTTGACGTCAGATTGTGCGAGTGTTTTCTCTATCATCCTTTTGGTGGTAGTAGCCGGTTTGAGTTCACCCCATCAGCCTTTTGGTGGTGGGTCTTCAAGCTTTTTGATGTCAGATTGTGCGAGTTTTTGCAATATCATCTTTTGGTGGTAGTAGCCGGTGTGAATTCGCTCTTTCATCCTTTTGGTGGCGGGTCTGTCATCTTAGTGATGTCAGATTGTGGGAGTGTTTTGCTCTATCATCCTTTTGGTGGTAATAGTCGGTGTGAGTTTGCTTTATCATCCGTTTGGTAGTGGGTCTGTCATCTTGTTGATGTCAGATTGTGCAAGTGTTTTGCTCTATCATCCCTTAGGTGGTGGTAGCTGATTTGAGTTAGCTCCATCATCCTTATAGTGGTGTGTCTATCATCTTGTTGACGTCAAATTGTGCGAGTGTATTCTCTATCATCCTTTTGGTGGTAGTAGCCGGTGTGAGTTCGCTCCATCAGCCTTTTAGTGGTGGGTCTTTCAGCTTTTTGATGTCAGATTGTGCGAGTTTTTGCAATATCATCTTTTGGTGGTAGTAGCCGGTGTGAATTCGCTCTTTCATCCTTTTGGTGGCGGGTCTGTCATCTTAATGATGTCAGACTGTGCGAGTGTTTTACTATATCATCCTTTTGGTGGTAGTAGCCGGTGTGAGTTCGCTCCATGATCCGTTTGGTAGTGGGTCTGTCATCTTGTTGATGTCAGATTGTGCAAGTGTTTTGCTCTATCATCCCTTTGGTGGTGGTAGCTGGTTTGAGTTAGCTCCATCATCCTTATGGTGGTGTGTCTATCATCTTGTTGACGTCAGATTGTGCGAGTGTTTTCTCTATCATCCTTTTGGTGGTAGTAGCCGGTGTGAGTTCGCTCCATCAGCCTTTTGGTGGTGGGTCTTTCAGCTTTTTGATGTCAGATTGTGCGAGTTTTTGCAATATCATCTTTTGGTGGTAGTAGCCGGTGTGAATTCGCTCCGTCATCCTTTTGGTGGCGGCTCTGTCATCTTAATCATGTCAGATTGTGCGAGTGTTTTACTATATCATCCGTTTGGTGGTAGTAGCCGGTGTGAGTTCGCTCCATCATCCGTTTGGTAGTGGGTCTGTCATCTTGTTGATGTCAGATTGTGCAAGTGTTTTGCTCTATCATCCCTTTGGTGGTGGTAGCTGGTTTGAGTTAGCTCCATCATCCTTATGGTGGTATGTCTATCATCTTGTTGACGTCAGATTGTGCGAGTGTTTTCTCTATCATCCTTTGGTGGTAGTAGCCGGTTTGAGTTCACCCCAGCAGCCTTTTGGTGGTGGGTCTTCAAGCTTTTTGATGTCAGATTGTGCGAGTTTTTGCAATATCATCTTTTGGTGGTAGTAGTCGGTGTGAATTCGCTCTTTCATCCTTTTGGTGGCGGGTCTGTCATCTTAGTGATGTCAGATTGTGGGAGGGTTTTGCTCTATCATCCTTTTGGTGGTAATAGTCGGTGTGAGTTTGCTTTATCATCCGTTTGGTAGTGGGTCTGTCATCTTGTTGATGTCAGATTGTGCAAGTGTTTTGCTCTATCATCCCTTAGGTGGTGGTAGCTGGTTTGAGTTAGCTCCATCATCCTTATGGTGGTGTGTCTATCATCTTGTTGACGTCAGATTGTGCGAGTGTATTCTCTATCATCCTTTTGGTGGTAGTAGCCGGTGTGAGTTCGCTCCATCAGCCTTTTGGTGGTGGGTCTTTCAGCTTTTTGATGTCAGATTGTGCGAGTTTTTGCAATATCATCTTTTGGTGGTAGTAGCCGGTGTGAATTCGCTCCGTCATCCTTTTGGTGGCGGGTCTGTCATCTTAATCATGTCAGATTGTGCGAGTGTTTTACTATATCATCCGTTTGGTGGTAGTAGCCGGTGTGAGTTCGCTCCATCATCTGTTTGGTAGTGGGTCTGTCATCTTGTTGATGTCAGATTGTGCAAGTGTTTTGCTCTATCATCCCTTTGGTGGTGGTAGCTGGTTTGAGTTAGCTCCATCATCCTTATGGTGGTGTGTCTATCATCTTGTTGACGTCAGATTGTGCGAGTGTTTTCTCTATCATCCTTTTGGTGGTAGTAGCCGGTGTGAGTTCGCTCCATCAGCCTTTTGGTGGTGGGTCTTTCAGCTTCTTGATGTCAGATTGTGCGAGTTTTTGCAATATCATCTTTTGGTTGTAATAGCCGGTGTGAATTCGCTCCGTCATCCTTTTGGTGGCGGGTCTGTCATCTTAATCATGTCAGATTGTGCGAGTGTTTTACTATATCATCCGTTTGGTGGTAGTAGCCGGTGTGAGTTCGCTCCATCATCCGTTTGGTAGTGGGTCTGTCATCTTGTTGATGTCAGATTGTGCAAGTGTTTTGCTCTATCATCCCTTTGGTGGTGGTAGCTGGTTTGAGTTAGCTCCATCATCCTTATGGTGGTGTGTCTATCATCTTGTTGACGTCAGATTGTGCGAGTGTTTTCTCTATCATCCTTTTGGTGGTAGTAGCCGGTGTGAGTTCACCCCATCAGCCTTTTGGTGGTGGGCCTTCAAGCTTTTTGATGTCAGATTGTGCGAGTTTTTGCAATATCATCTTTTGGTGGTAGTAGCCGGTGTGAATTCGCTCTTTCATCCTTTTGGTGGCGGGTCTGTCATCTTAGTGATGTCAGATTGTGGGAGTGTTTTGCTCTATCATCCTTTTGGTGGTAATAGCCGGTGTGAGTTTGCTTCATCATCCGTTTGGTAGTAGGTCTGTCATCTTGTTGATGTCAGATTGTGCAAGTGTTTTGCTCTATCATCCCTTAGGTGGTGGTAGCTGGTGTGAGTTAGCTCCATCATCCTTATGGTGGTGTGTCTATCATCTTGTTGACGTCAGATTGTGCGAGTGTATTCTCTATCATCCTTTTGGTGGTAGTAGCCGGTGTGAGTTCGCTCCATCAGCATTTTGGTGGTGGGTCTTTCAGCTTTTTGATTTTAAATTGTGCGAGTTTTTGCAATATCATCTTTTGGTGGTAGTAGCCGGTGTGAATTCGCTCCGTCATCCTTTTGGTGGCGGGTCTGTCATCTTAATGATGTCACATTGTGCGAGTGTTTTACTATATCATCCTTTTGGTGGTAGTAGCCGGTGTGACTTTGCTCCATAATCCGTTTGGTAGTGGGTCTGTCATCTTGTTGATGTCAGATTGTGCGAGTTTTTGCAATATCATCTTTTGGTGGTAGTAGCCGGTGTGAATTCGCTCTTTCATCCTTTTGGTGGCGGGTCTGTCATCTTAATGATGTCAGACTGTGCGAGTGTTTTACTATATCATCCTTTTGGTGGTAGTAGCCGGTGTGAGTTCGCTCCATGATCCGTTTGGTAGTGGGTCTGTCATCTTGTTGATGTCAGATTGTGCAAGTGTTTTGCTCTATCATCCCTTTGGTGGTGGTAGCTGGTTTGAGTTAGCTCCATCATCCTTATGGTGGTGTGTCTATCATCTTGTTGACGTCAGATTGTTCGAGTGTTTTCTCTATCATCCTTTTGGTGGTAGTAGCCGGTGTGAGTTCACCCCATCAGCCTTTTGGTGGTGGGTCTTCAAGCTTTTTGATGTCAGATTGTGCGAGTTTTTGCAATATCATCTTTTGGTGGTAGTAGCCGGTGTGAATTTGCTCTTTCATCCTTTTGGTGGCGGGTCTGTCATCTTAGTCATGTCAGATTGTGGGAGTGTTTTGCTCTATCATCCTTTTGGTGGTAATAGCCGGTGTGAGTTTGCTTCATCATCCGTTTGGTAGTGGGTCTGTCATCTTGTTGATGTCAGATTGTGCAAGTGTTTTGCTCTATCATCCCTTAGGTGGTGGTAGCTGGTGTGAGTTAGCTCCATCATCCTTATGGTGGTGTGTCTATCATCTTGTTGACGTCAGATTGTGCGAGTGTATTCTCTATCATCCTTTTGGTGGTAGTAGCCGGTGTGAGTTCGCTCCATCAGCATTTTGGTGGTGGGTCTTTCAGCTTTTTGATTTTAAATTGTGCGAGTTTTTGCAATATCATCTTTTGGTGGTAGTAGCCGGTGTGAATTCGCTCCGTCATCCTTTTGGTGGCGGGTCTGTCATCTTAATGATGTCACATTGTGCGAGTGTTTTACTATATCATCCTTTTGGTGGTAGTAACCGGTGTGACTTTGCTCCATAATCCGTTTGGTAGTGGGTCTGTCATCTTGTTGATGTCAGATTGTGCAAGTATTTTGCTCTATCATCCCTTAGGTGGTGGTAGCTGGTGTGAGTTAGCTCCATCATCCTTATGGTGGTGTGTCTATCATCTTGTTGACGTCAGGTTGTGCAAGTGTTTTCTCTATCATCCTTTTGGTGGTAGTAGCCGGTGTGAGTTCGCTCCATCAGCCTTTTGGTGGTGGGTCTTTCAGCTTCTTGATGTCAGATTGTGCGAGTTTTTGCAATATCATCTTTTGGTTGTAATAGCCGGTGTGAATTCGCTCCGTCATCTTTTTGGTGGCGGGTCTGTCATCTTAATCATGTCAGATTGTGCGAGTGTTTTACTATATCATCCGTTTGGTGGTAGTAGCCGGTGTGAGTTCGCTCCATGATCCGTTTGGTAGTGGGTCTGTCATCTTGTTGATGTCAGATTGTGCAAGTGTTTTGCTCTATCATCCCTTTGGTGGTGGTAGCTGGTTTGAGTTAGCTCCATCATCCTTATGGTGGTGTGTCTATCATCTTGTTGACGTCAGATTGTGCGAGTGTTTTCTCTATCATCCTTTTGGTGGTAGTAGCCGGTGTGAGTTCACCCCATCAGGCTTTTGGTGGTGGGTCTTCAAGCTTTTTGATGTCAGATTGTGCGAGTTTTTGCAATATCATCTTTTGGTGGTAGTAGCCGGTGTGAATTCGCTTTTTCATCCTTTTGGTGGCGGTTCTGTCATCTTAGTGATGTCAGATTGTGGGAGTGTTTTGCTCTATCATCCTTTTGGTGGTAATAGTCGGTGTGAGTTTGCTTCATCATCCGTTTGGTAGTGGGTCTGTCATCTTGTTGATGTCAGATTATGCAAGTGTTTTGCTCTATCATCCCTTAGGTGGTGGTAGCTGGTTTGAGTTAGCTCCATCATCCTTATGGTGGTGTGTCTATCATCTTGTTGACGTCAGATTATGCGAGTGTATTCTCTATCATCCTTTTGGTGGTAGTAGCCGGTGTGAGTTCGCTCCATCAGCCTTTTAGTGGTGGGTCTTTCAGCTTTTTGATGTCAGATTGTGCGAGTTTTTGCAATATCATCTTTTGGTGGTAGTAGCCGGTGTGAATTCGCTCCGTCATCCTTTTGGTAGCGGGTCTGTCATCTTAATGATGTCACATTGTGCGAGTGTTTTACTAATCATCCTTTTGGTGGTAGTAGCCGGTGTGAGTTTGCTCCATAATCCGTTTGGTAGTGGGTCTGTCATCTTGTTGATGTCAGATTGTGCAAGTGTTTTGCTCTATCATCCCTTAGGTGGTGGTAGCTGGTGTGAGTTAGCTCCATCATCCTTATGGTGGTGTGTCTATCATCTTGTTGACGTCAGATTGTGCAAGTGTTTTCTCTATCATCCTTTTGGTGGTAGTAGCCGGTGTGAGTTCGCTCCATCAGCCTTTTGGTGGTGGGTCTTTCAGCTTCTTGATGTCAGATTGTGCGAGTTTTTGCAATATCATCTTTTGGTTGTAATAGCCGGTGTGAATTCGCTCCGTCATCCTTTTGGTGGGGGGTCTGTCATCTTAATCATGTCAGATTGTGCGAGTGTTTTACTATATCATCCGTTTGGTGGTAGTAGCCGGTGTGAGTTCGCTCCATCATCCGTTTGGTAGTGGGTCTGTCATCTTGTTGATGTCAGATTGTGCAAGTGTTTTGCTCTATCATCCCTTTGGTGGTGGTAGCTGGTTTGAGTTAGCTCCATCATCCTTATGGTGGTGTGTCTATCATCTTGTTGACGTCAGATTGTGCGAGTGTTTTCTCTATCATCCTTTTGGTGGTAGTAGCCGGTGTGAGTTCACCCCATCAGCCTTTTGGTGGTGGGTCTTCAAGCTTTTTGATGTCAGATTGTGCGAGTTTTTGCAATATCATCTTTTGGTGGTAGTAGCCGGTGTGAATTCGCTCTTTCATCCTTTTGGTGGCGGGTCTGTCATCTTAGTGATGTCAGATTGTGGGAGTGTTTTGCTTTATCATCCTTTTGGTGGTAATAGCCGTTGTGAGTTTGCTTCATCATCCGTTTGGTAGTGGGTCTGTCATCTTGTTGATGTCAGATTGTGCAAGTGTTTTGCTCTATCATCCCTTAGGTGGTGGTAGCTGGTTTGAGTTAGCTCCATCATCCTTATGGTGGTGTGTCTATCATCTTGTTGACGTCAGATTGTGCGAGTGTATTCTCTATCATCCTTTTGGTGGTAGTAGCCGGTGTGAGTTCGCTCCATCAGCCTTTTAGTGGTGGGTCTTTCAGCTTTTTGATGTCAGATTTTGCGAGTTTTTGCAATATCATCTTTTCGTGGTAGTAGCCGGTGTGAATTCGCTCCGTCATCCTTTTGGTGGCGGGTCTGTCATCTTAATGATGTCACATTGTGCGAGTGTTTTACTATATCATCCTTTTGGTGGTAGTAGCCGGTGTGAGTTCGCTCCATAATCTGTTTGGTAATGGGTCTGTCATCTTGTTGATGTCAGATTGTGCAAGTGTTTTGCTCTATCATCCCTTAGGTGGTGGTAGCTGGTGTGAGTTAGCTCCATCATCCGTATGGTGGTGTGTCTATCATCTTGTTGACGTCAGATTGTGCAAGTGTTTTCTCTATCTTCCTTTTGGTGGTAGTAGCCGGTGTGAGTTCGCTCCATCAGCCTTTTGGTGGTGGGTCTTTCAGCTTTTTAATGTCAGATTGTGCGAGTTTTTGCAATATCATCTTTTGGTGGTAGTAGCCGGTGTGAATTCGCTCCGTCATCCTTTTGGTGGCGGGTCTGTCATCTTAATCATGTCAGATTGTGCGAGTGTTTTACTATATCATCTGTTTGGTGGTAGTAGCCGGTGTGAGTTCGCTCCATCATCCGTTTGGTAGTGGGTCTGTCATCTTGTTGATGTCAGATTGTGCAAGTGTTTTGCTCTATCATCCATTTGGTGGTGGTAGCTGGTTTGAGTTAGCTCCATCATCCTTATGGTGGTGTGTCTATCATCTTGTTGACGTCACATTGTGCGAGTGTTTTCTCTATCATTCTTTTGGTGGTAGTAGCCGGAGTGAGTTCACCACAGCAGCCTTTTGGTGGTGGGTCTTCAAGCTTTTTGATGTCAGATTGTGCGAGTTTTTGCAATATCATCTTTTGGTGGTAGTATCCGGTGTGAATTCGCTCTTTCATCCTTTTGGTGGCGGGTCTGTCATCTTAGTGATGTCAGATTGTGGGAGTGTTTTGCTCTATCATCCTTTTGGTGGTAATAGCCGGTGTGAGTTTGCTTCATCATCCTTTTGGTGGCGGGTCTGTCATCTTGTTGATGTCAGATTGTGCAAGTGTTTTGCTCTATCATCTCTTAGGTGGTTGTAGCTGGTGTGAGTTAGCTCCATCATCCTTATGGTGGTGTGTTTATCATCTTGTTGACGTCAGATTGTGCAAGTGTTTTCTCTAACATCCTTTTGGTGGTAGTAGCCGGTGTGAGTTCGCTCCATCAGCCTTTTGGTGGTGGGTCTTTCAGCTTCTTGATGTCAGATTGTGCGAGTTTTTGCAATATCATCTTTTGTTGGTAGTAGCCGGTGTGAATTCGCTCTGTCATCCTTTTGGTGGCGGGTCTGTCATCTTAATCATGTCAGATTGTGCGAGTGTTTTACTATATCATCCGTTTGGTGGTAGTAGCCGGTGTGAGTTCGCTCCATCATCCGTTTGGTAGTGGGTCTGTCATCTTGTTGATGTCAGATTGTGCAAGTGTTTTGCTCTATCATCCCTTTGGTGGTGGTAGCTGGTTTGAGTTAGCTCCATCATCCTTATGGTGGTGTGTCTATCATCTTGTTGACGTCAGATTGTGCGAGTGTTTTCTCTATCATCCTTTTGGTGGTAGTAGCCGGTGTGAGTTCACCCCATCAGCCTTTTGGTGGTGGGTCTTCAAGCTTTTTGATGTCAGATTGTGCGAGTTTTTGCAATATCATCTTTTGGTGGTAGTAGCCGGTGTGAATTCGCTCTTTCATCCTTTTGGTGGCGGGTCTGTCATCTTAGTGATGTCAGATTGTGGGAGTGTTTTGCTCTATCATCCTTTTGGTGGTAATAGCCGGTGTGAGTTTGCTTCATCATCCGTTTGGTAGTGGGTCTGTCATCTTGTTGATGTCAGATTGTGTAAGTCTTTTGCTCTATCATCCCTTAGGTGGTGATAGCTGGTTTGAGTTAGCTCCATCATCCTTATAGTGGTGTGTCTAATATCTTGTTGACGTCAGATTGTGCGAGTGTATTCTCTATCATCCTTTTGGTGGTAGTAGCCGGTGTGAGTTCGCTCCATCAGCCTTTTAGTGGTGGGTCTTGCAGTTTTTTGATGTCAGATTGTGCGAGTTTTTGCAATATCACCTTTTGGTTGTAGTAGCCGGTGTGAATTTGCTCCGTAATCCTTTTGGTGGCGGGTCTGTCATCTTAATGATGTCACATTGTGCGAGTGTTTTACTATATCATCCTTTTGGTGGTAGTAGCCGGTGTGAGTTCGCTCCATGATCCGTTTGGTAGTGGGTCTGTCATCTTGTTGATGTCAGATTGTGCAAGTGTTTTGCTCTATCATCCCTTAGGTGGTGGTAGCTGGTGTGACTTAGCTCCATCATCCTTATGGTGGTGTGTCTATCATCTTGTTGACGTCAGATTGTGCATGTGTTTTCTCTATCATCCTTTTGGTGGTAGTAGCCGGTGTGAGTTCGCTCCATCAGCCTTTTGGTGGTGGGTCTTTCAGCTTCTTGATGTCAGATTGTGCGAGTTTTTGCAATATCATCTTTTGGTGGTAGTTGCCGGTGTGAATTCGCTCAGTCATTCTTTTGGTGGCGGGTCTGTCATCTTAATGATGTCAGATTGTGAGAGTGTTTTACAATATCATCCTTTTGGTGGTAGTAGCCAGTGTGAGTTTTCTCCATCATCCGTTTGCTAGTGGGTCTGTCATCTTGTTGATGTCAGATTGTGCAAGTGTTTTGCTCTATTATCCCTTTGGTGGTGGTAGCTTGTTTGAGTTAGCTCCATCATCCTTATGGTGGTGTGTCTATCATCTTGTTGACGTCAGATTGTGCGAGTGTTTTCTCTATCATCCTTTTGGTGGTAGTAGCCGGTGTGAGTTCACTCCATCAGCCTTTTGGTGGTGGGTCTTTCAGCTTTTTGATGTCAGATTATGCGAGTTTTTGCAATATCATCTTTTGGTGGTAGTAACCGGTGTGAATTCGCTCTTTCATCCTTTTGGTGGCGGGTCTGTCATCTTAGTGATGTCACATTGTGCGAGTGTTTTACTATATCATCCTTTTGGTGGTAGTAGCCGGTGTGAGTTCGCTCCATGATCCGTTTGGTAGTGGGTCTGTCATCCTGTTGATGTCAGATTGTGCAAGTGTTTTGCTCTATCATCCCTTAGGTGGTGGTAGCTGGTGTGAGTTAGCTCTATCATCCTTATGGTGGTGTGTCTATCATCTTGTTGACGTCATATTGTGCAAGTGTTTTCTCTATCATCCTTTTGGTGGTAGTAGCCGGTGTGAGTTCGCTCCATCAGCCTTTTGGTGGTGGGTCTTTCAGCTTCTTGATGTCAGATTGTGCGAGTTTTTGCAATATCATCTTTTGGTGGTAGTAGCCTGTGATAATTCGCTCCGTCATCCTTTTGGTGGCGGGTCTGTCATCTTAATGATATCAGATTGTGAGAGTGTTTTACTATATCATCCTTTTGGTGGTAGTAGCCGGTGTGAGTTCGCTCCATCATCCGTTTGGTAGTGGGTCTGTCATCTTGTTGATGTCAGATTCTGCAAGTGTTTTGCTCTATTATCCCTTTGGTGGTGGTAGCTGGTTTGAGTTAGCTCCATCATCCTTATGGTGGTGTGTCTATCATCTTGTTGACGTCAGATTGTGCGAGTGTATTCTCTATCATCCTTTTGGTGGTAGTAGCCGGTGTGAGTTCACCCCATCAGCCTTTTGGTGGTGGGTCTTCAAGCTTTTTGATGTCAGATTGTGCGAGTTTTTGCAATATCATCTTTTGGTGGTAGTAGCCGGTGTGAATTCGCTCTTTCATCCTTTTGGTGGCGGGTCTGTCATCTTAGTGATGTCAGATTGTGGGAGTGTTTTGCTCTATCATCCTTTTGGTGGTAATAGCCGGTGTGAGTTTGCTTCATCATCCGTTTGGTAGTGGGTCTGTCATCTTGTTGATGTCAGATTGTGTAAGTCTTTTGCTCTATCATCCCTTAGGTGGTGATAGCTGGTTTGAGTTAGCTCCATCATCCTTATAGTGGTGTGTCTAATATCTTGTTGACGTCAGATTGTGCGAGTGTATTCTCTATCATCCTTTTGGTGGTAGTAGCCGGTGTGAGTTCGCTCCATCAGCCTTTTAGTGGTGGGTCTTGCAGCTTTTTGATGTCAGATTGTGCGAGTTTTTGCAATATCATCTTTTGGTGGTAGTAGCCGGTGTGAATTTGCTCCGTAATCCTTTTGGTGGCGGGTCTGTCATCTTAATGATGTCACATTGTGCGAGTGTTTTACTATATCATCCTTTTGGTGGTAGTAGCCGGTGTGAGTTCGCTCCATGATACGTTTGGTAGTGGGTCTGTCATCTTGTTGATGTCAGATTGTGCAAGTGTTTTGCTCTATCATCCCTTAGGTGGTGGTAGCTGGTGTGACTTAGCTCCATCATCCTTATGGTGGTGTGTCTATTATCTTGTTGACGTCAGATTGTGCAAGTGTTTTCTCTATCATCCTTTTGGTGGTAGTAGCCGGTGTGAGTTCGCTCCATCAGCCTTTTGGCGGTGGGTCTTTCAGCTTCTTGATGTCAGATTGTGCGAGTTTTTGCAATATCATCTTTTTGGTGGTAGTAGCCAGTGTGAGTTTTCTCCATCATCCGTTTGCTAATGGGTCTGTCATCTTGTTGATGTCAGATTGTGCAAGTGTTTTGCTCTATTATCCCTTTGGTGGTGGTAGCTTGTTTGAGTTAGCTCCATCATCCTTATGGTGGTGTGTCTATCATCTTGTTGACGTCAGATTGTGCGAGTGTTTTCTCTATCATCCTTTTGGTGGTAGTAGCCGGTGTGAGTTCACTCCATCAGACTTTTGGTGGTGGGTCTTTCAGCTTTTTGATGTCAGATTATGCGAGTTTTTGCAATATCATCTTTTGGTGGTAGTAACCGGTGTGAATTCGCTCTTTCATCCTTTTGGTGGCGGGTCTGTCATCTTAGTGATGTCACATTGTGCGAGTGTTTTACTATATCATCCTTTTGGTGGTAGTAGCCGGTGTGAGTTCGCTCCATGATCCGTTTGGTAGTGGGTCTGTCATCCTGTTGATGTCAGATTGTGCAAGTGTTTTGCTCTATCATCCCTTAGGTGGTGGTAGCTGGTGTGAGTTAGCTCCATCATCCTTATGGTGGTGTGTCTATCATCTTGTTGACGTCATATTGTGCAAGTGTTTTCTCTATCATCCTTTTGGTGGTAGTAGCCAGTGTGAGTTCGCTCCATCAGCCTTTTGGTGGTGGGTCTTTCAGCTTCTTGATGTCAGATTGTGCGAGTTTTTGCAATATCATCTTTTGGTGGTAGTAGCCTGTGTGAATTCGCTCCGTCATCCTTTTGGTGGCGGGTCTGTCATCTTAATGATATCAGATTGTGAGAGTGTTTTACTATATCATCCTTTTGGTGGTAGTAGCCGGTGTGAGTTCGCTCCATCATCCGTTTGGTAGTGGGTCTGTCATCTTGTTGATGTCAGATTCTGCAAGTGTTTTGCTCTATTATCCCTTTGGTGGTGGTAGCTGGTTTGAGTTAGCTCCATCATCCTTATGGTGGTGTGTCTATCATCTTGTTGACGTCAGATTGTGCGAGTGTATTCTCTATCATCCTTTTGGTGGTAGTAGCCGGTGTGAGTTTGCTCCATCAGCCTTTTGGTGGTGGGTCTTTCAGCTTTTTGATGTCAGATTGTGCGAGTTATTGCAATATCATCTTTTGGTGGTAGTAGCCGGTGTGAATTCGCTCCGTTATCCTTTTGGTGGCGGGTCTGTCATCTTAATGATGTCAGATTGTGCGAGTGTTTTACTGTATCATCCTTTTGGTGGTAGTAGCCGGTGTGAGTTCGCTCCATCATCCGTTTGGTAGTGGGTCTGTCATCTTGTTGATGTCAGATTGTGCAAGTGTTTTGCTCTATCATCCCTTAGCTGGTGGTAGCTGGTTTGAGTTAGCTCCATCATCCTTATGGTGGTGTGTCTATCATCTTGTTGACGTCAGATTGTGCGAGTGTATTCTCTATCATCCTTTTGGTGGTAGTAGCCGGTGTGAGTTCGCTCCATCAGCCTTTTAGTGGTGGGTCTTTCAGCTTTTTGATGTCAGATTGTGCGAGTTTTTGCAATATCATCTTTTGGTGGTAGTAGCCGGTGTGAATTCGCTCTGTCATCCTTTTGGTGGCGGGTCTGTCATCTTAATGATGTCACATTGTGCGAGTGTTTTACTATATCATCCTTTTGGTGGTAGTAGCCGGTGTGAGTTTGCTCCATGATCCGTTTGGTAGTGGGTCTGTCATCTTGTTGATGTCAGATTGTGCAAGTGTTTTGCTCTATCATCCCTTAGGTGGTGGTAGCTGGTGTGAGTTAGCTCCATCATCCTTATGGTGGTGTGTCTATCATCTTGTTGACGTCAGATTGTGCAAGTGTTTTCTCTATCATCCTTTTGGTGGTAGTAGCCGGTGTGAGTTTGCTCCATCAGCCTTTTGGTGGTGGGTCTTTCAGCTTCTTGATGTCAGATTGTGCGAGTTTTTGCAATATCATCTTTTGGTGGTAGTAGCCGGTGTGAATTCGCTCCGTCATCCTTTTGGTGGCGGGTGTGTCATCTTAATGATGTCAGATTGTGCGAGTGTTTTACTGTATCATCCTTTTGGTGGTTGTAGCCGGTGTGAGTTCGCTCCATCATCCGTTTGGTAGTGGGTCTGTCATCTTGTTGATGTCAGATTGTGCAAGTGTTTTTCTCTATCATCCCTTAGGTGGTGGTAGCTGGTTTGAGTTAGCTCCATCATCCTTATGGTGGTGTGTCTATCATCTTGTTGACGACAGATTGTGCGAGTGTATTCTCTATCATCCTTTTCGTGGTAGTAGCCGGTGTGAGTTCGCTCCATCAGCCTTTTAGTGGTGGGTCTTTCAGCTTTTTGATGTCAGATTGTGCGAGTTTTTGCAATATCATCTTTTGGTGGTAGTAGCCGGTGTGAATTTGCTCCGTCATCCTTTTGGTGGCGGGTCTGTCATCTTAATGATGTCACATTTTGCGAGTGTTTTACTATATCATCCTTTTGGTGGTAGTAGCCGGTGTGAGTTTTCTCCATGATCCGTTTGGTAGTGGCTCTGTCATCTTGTTGATGTCAGATTGTGCAAGTGTTTTGCTCTATCATCCCTTAGGTGGTGGTAGCTGGTGTGAGTTAGCTCCATCATCCTTATGGTGGTGTGTCTATCATCTAGTTGACGTCAGATTGTGCAAGTGTTTTCTCTATCATCCTTTTGGTGGTAGTAGCCGGTGTGAGTTCGCTCCATCAGCCTTTTGGTGGTGGGTCTTTCAGCTTCTTTATGTCAGATTGTGCGAGTTTTTGCAATATCATCTTTTGGTGGTAGTAGCCGGTGTGAATTCGCTCCGTCATCCTTTTGGTGGCGGGTATGTCATCTTAATGATGTCAGATTGTGCGAGTGTTTTACTGTATCATCCTTTTGGTGGTAGTAGCCGGTGTGAGTTCGCTCCATCATCCGTTTGGTAGTGGGTCTGTCATCTTGTTGATGTCAGATTGTGCAAGTGTTTTGCTCTATCATCCCTTTGATGGTGGTAGCTGGTTTGAGTTAGCTCCATCATCCTTATGGTGGTGTGTCTATCATCTTGCTGACGTCAGATTGTGCGAGTGTTTTCTCTATCATCCTTTTGGTGGTAGTAGCCGGTGTGAGTTCACTCCATCAGCCTTTTGGTGGTGGGTCTTTCAGCTTTTTGATGTCAGATTGTGCGAGTTTTTGCAATATCATCTTTTGGTGGTAGTAGCCGGTGTGAATTCGCTCCGTCATCCTTTTGGTGGCGGGTCTGTCATCTTAGTGATGTAAGATTGTGCGAGTGTTTTACTATATCATCCTTTTGGTGGTAGTAGCTGGTGTGAGTTTGCTCCATGATCCGTTTGGTAGTGGGTCTGTCATCTTGTTGATGTCAGATTGTGCAAGTGTTTTGCTCTATCATCCCTTAGGTGGTGGTAGCTGGTGTGAGTTAGCTTCATCATCCTTATGGTGGTGTGTCTATCATCTTGTTGACGTCAGATTGTGCAAGTGTTTTCTCTATCATCCTTTTGGTGGTAGTAGCCGGTGTGAGTTCGCTCCATCAGCCTTTTGGTGGTGGGCCTTTCAGCTTCTTTATGTCAGATTGTGCGAGTTTTTGCAATATCATCTTTTGGTGGTAGTAGCCGGTGTGAATTCGCTCCGTCAACCTTTTGGTGGCGGGTCTGTCATCTTAATGATGTCAGATTGTGAGAGTGTTTTACTATATCATCCTTTTGGTGGTAGTAGCCAGTGTGAGTTCGCTCCATCATCCGTTTGGTAGTGGGTCTGCCATCTTGTTGATGTCAGATTGTGCAAGTGTTTTGCTCTATTATCCCTTTGATGGTGGTAGCTGGTTTGAGTTAGCTCCATCATCCATATGGTGGTGTGTCTATCATCTTGCTGACGTCAGATTGTGCGAGTGTTTTCTCTATCATCCTTTTGGTGGTAGTAGCCGGTGTGAGTTCACTCCATCAACCTTTTGGTGGTGCGTCTTTCAGCTTTTTGATGTCAGATTCTGCGAGTTTTTGCAATATCATCTTTTGGTGGTAGTAACCGGTTTGAATTCGCTCTTTCATCCTTTTGGTGGCGGGTCTGTCATCTTAGTGATGTCAGATTGTGCGAGTGTTTTGCTCTATCATCCTTTTGGTGGTAACAGCCGGTGTGAGTTCGCTTCATCATCCGTTTGGTGGCGGGTCTGTCATCTTGTTGATGTCAGATTGTGCAAGTGTTTTGCTCTATCATCCCTTAGGTGGTGGTAGCTGGTTTGAGTTAGCTCCATCATCCTTATGGTGGTGTGTCTATCATCTTGTTGACGTCATATTATGCAAGTGTTTTCTCTATCATCCTTTTGGTGGTAGTAGCCGGTGTGTGTTCGCTCCATCAGCCTTTTGGTGGTGGGTCTTTCAGCTTTTTGATGTCAGATTGTGCGAGTTTTTGCAATATCATCTTTTGGTGGTAGTAGCCGGTGTGAATTCGCTCCGTCATCCTTTTGGTGGCGGGTATGTCATCTTAATGATGTCATATTGTGCGAGTGTTTTACTGTATCATCCTTTTGGTGGTAGTAGCCGGTGTGAGTTCGCTCCATCATCCGTTTGGTAGTTGGTCTGTCATCTTGTTGATGTCAGATTGTGCAAGTGTTTTGCTCTATCATCCCTTTGATGGTGGTAGCTGGTTTGAGTTAGCTCCATCATCCTTATGGTGGTGTGTCTATCATCTTGCTGACGTCAGATTGTGCGAGTGTTTTCTCTATCATCCTTTTGGTGGTAGTAGCCGGTGTGAGTTCACTCCATCAGCCTTTTGATGGTGGGTCTTTCAGCTTTTTGATGTCAGATTGTGCGAGTTTTTGCAATATCATCTTTTGGTGGTAGTAGCCGGTGTGAATTCGCTCCGTCATCCTTTTGGTGGCGGGTCTGTCATCTTAGTGATGTAAGATTGTGCGAGTGTTTTACTATATCATCCTTTTGGTGGTAGTAGCTGGTGTGAGTTTGCTCCATGATCCGTTTGGTAGTGGGTCTGTCATCTTGTTGATGTCAGATTGTGCAAGTGTTTTGCTCTATCATCCCTTAGGTGGTGGTAGCTGGTGTGAGTTAGCTCCATCATCCTTATGGTGGTGTGTCTATCATCTTGTTGACGTCAGATTGTGCAAGTGTTTTCTCTATCATCCTTTTGGTGGTAGTAGCCGGTGTGAGTTCGCTCCATCAGCCTTTTGGTGGTGGGCCTTTCAGCTTCTTTATGTCAGATTGTGCGAGTTTTTGCAATATCATCTTTTGGTGGTAGTAGCCGGTGTGAATTCGCTCCGTCAACCTTTTGGTGGCGGGTCTGTCATCTTAATGATGTCAGATTGTGAGAGTGTTTTACTATATCATCCTTTTGGTGGTAGTAGCCAGTGTGAGTTCGCTCCATCATCCGTTTGGTAGTGGGTCTGCCATCTTGTTGATGTCAGATTGTGCAAGTGTTTTGCTCTATTATCCCTTTGATGGTGGTAGCTGGTTTGAGTTAGCTCCATCATCCATATGGTGGTGTGTCTATCATCTTGCTGACGTCAGATTGTGCGAGTGTTTTCTCTATCATCCTTTTGGTGGTAGTAGCCGGTCTGAGTTCACTCCATCAACCTTTTGGTGGTGGGTCTTTCAGCTTTTTGATGTCAGATTGTGCGAGTTTTTGCAATATCATCTTTTGGTGGTAGTAACCGGTTTGAATTCGCTCTTTCATCCTTTTGGTGGCGGGTCTGTCATCTTAGTGATGTCAGATTGTGCGAGTGTTTTGCTCTATCATCCTTTTGGTGGTAACAGCCGGTGTGAGTTCGTTTCATCATCCGTTTGGTGGCGGGTCTGTCATCTTGTTGATGTCAGATTGTGCAAGTGTTTTGCTCTATCATCCCTTAGGTGGTGGTAGCTGGTTTGAGTTAGCTCCATCATCCTTATGCTGGTGTGTCTATCATCTTGTTGACGTCATATTATGCAAGTGTTTTCTCTATCATCCTTTTGGTGGTAGTAGCCGGTGTGTGTTCGCTCCATCAGCCTTTTGGTGGTGGGTCTTTCAGCTTTTTGATGTCAG